>CM076584.1:1511621537-1512064623 GCA_034641835.2 Pinus albicaulis | reverse complement strand
TGCAAAAACGGTTAAACACCCAGCCTCCTCCAATTGAACGAAGTATGTTGTTTTTTTGGACTCCCAGATTTTGACCTCCTGGGATTATTTTACTCTGCGATTTCTCCTCATGAAATTTGATATCCCATCGCACAACATTCTTGTGACTATCTGGAAAATACACATGATAGTTGTGGGGTGTATCAGTGTACCCCACAAATATCCAAACCTTTGCGGTCGGCTCCAGCTTCTTCCTGGCATCCTTCGTCACATGAATGTAAACAGGTGAACCAAAAATCCTCAAATGGGAAATATCAGGGTTCTTACCAGAAAATGCCTCCTCAGGTGTACTCATGCCAAGTATCCTGTGAGGAGAACGGTTCTGCACATATACTGCAGTATTTCATGCCTCATTCCACAAGTGTATGGGAAGGCCCTGATCATGCAACATCGCTCGTGCAACACCCACGATCGTTCTGTTCTTCCGCTTAGAAACCCCATTCTGCTGTGGGTTATGAGGTGCTATGAGCTCTCTTCGAATTCCTTCTGCGCTGCAAAAGTCCTTGAATTTGCTAGAGATGAACTCACCACCATTTTCGCTCCTAAGAGCCTTCACCTACTTCCCCGATTCTTTCTCAACCAGTGCCTTGAACTCACAGAACTTTGAGTATGTCTCGTTCTTCTTCTACATGAAGAAGATCCAGCACTTACAAGAAAAATCATCAACAAATATCACATAGTACCTGTGCTTTGCTGTCAAAGCTGCTGAGAAAGGTCCACACACGTCTGTGTGAATTCTCTCAAGGATCATCATGGCGCAACTATCCTTCTCGTGAAAGGTGGCTTTCACAAATTTTCCCAAGGTACATCCCTTGCACTGATTTGACTGTGCAAAAGTACCCTTAGGAAGCCCAGTAGAAATCTGCTATAGTATCTTCAAAGCTCCATGGTGAAGGTGGCCCAATCTCCAGTGCCACAACTCGCCATCATCCCGGCTCACCACTGCTTCTACCCTACCTACCATTGCTGCACAACCATCTACCTGCAATTGATAAAGGTTCTTAACTCGAACCCCTATCCTCTGGGTCTCACCAGTTGCCTTACTGCGCAGGAAAGCCTTTCCCTCGCTAAAGACAATATCATATCCTTTGTCTTCTAACATCGCCACAGAGATAATATTCTTCTTCAATCCTGGAACATGCATCACTTCCTTCAATACGAAGGGCTTACTAGACTCCCTCTCAAAGGAAATGGTACCGATACCGATCTCACTGTATCTACCATCATCGCCCATCTCGATGTGCACTCCAAGATCTTTCTCATCCAGATCAGTAAACAAATCTCGATCTCCTGTCATGTGAAAAGACGCACCACTATCAAGAAACCACACTGAACCCATCACACTTGAGACCAAGCATGCGATCAGCAAAAAATCCAGCTCAAACTGTGAGGCTAAGGCCTCTCCAGCTACAGATCCAGCAGCCTTCTTATTTTTCTTCTTCTGTGGACAATTAATGGCGTAATGTCCGTGTTGGTGACAGTGAAATCACTTCACCTTGGACATGTCCTACTTCTTGCCTTTCACACCGGATTGAGAAGCATTCTTCTTGCTCTTCCCCTTCCTTGCTTTGGCAGCCAAAGCGCAATTTTCTTCATCAGAGTTCTTTGATGAAGATACGTCCCTGGTACTCCGCCTTATCTCCTCTTGCACAAGATCTGACCAAAGTCGCTCCCATCCTGGCAATTTCTCCTGACCATTGACAGAGTCCTGATAGGAATGCCAACTCTTCAGAAGCCCAAGGAGAGCCATGCTCACCAAGTCCTCGTCATCAACACTAACCCCCACACTTCCCAGCTCATCCCTGCATTGGATGAACTTCGTGAGGTACTTGGGCATACTGTCACCTTTCTCCATTTTTATGTTTATGAGTTTATCCTTGAGCGCCAACTTCCTCTTGTCACTCTTGCTTTGAAAAAAATCTGTCAAATCTTTCCACATCAAGAATGGAGAAGCCTTACCATGAAGGCTGGACACTATGTGATCCTTCACACCTTCCAACAGAATCCTTCGACACTTTGCTATCTTCTTTTGCCATGCGTCAAGTGCGGCAGCATCGCTAGAAGCAGGTTTTGGAATTTCTGCATCTATGAACTCCTTCAACCCATTTTCATCTAGCATCACCTCCATCCTATCCTTCCATGCAATATAATTCAAGCTGCCCTCAAGGGCATACTCCAATTTCAATCCGTTGAAAGACATCTCAACTTTGACACCAAGAAAACACTGCTGCAAATTCGAATTCCACCAGCACAAAACTCAACCGCTTCAATGTTTTGCAATTGCTCCAATGATCAATATCGCTCCGATACCATGTAGAAATTTGAATAACTGATATATTATTCACCGATATTCTCCTGATCACACACTATTTTAACTTCATGCACAATACAAAATCTCTTCTACCATTGATCATTAATTGTGGAAATAAAAACAATTGCATGCGCACATTAAAACCATAAACAATCACACATATGAACACAGTATTTCATGGGAAAGCTTAAAGCTGAAAACCCCAACTATCTGTATATTATATGTCATAGATATCATGTAACAATCATTGTACAAATCTCCTCACAAGCTCTCAGCACAACCTCCAATTGCTACACACTAATCAAGCTAGATCTAGCAAAACACATGCTCCAATCTCTGCCACCTGATAGCCAGCCTCTATTGCATAATCAATGTTGTAGGATGGCTCATTAAATAACATAAACCACCTGGCTTGTACTGCGCAATCCTCATGGGCTTCTCCAATCACTAGTAGTTGCAAATATGCAACAGTATAGTCACAACTGATAGTTAACCTGCTCTTTCACCTATCTCTGCACTGGTCTCCACTGAAACTGTCCATGCACTGAAGTTAACTGATGTATTCTTTAGTTGATTAATGAGTTTATAATTAGTGAATTAATTAATAATTAATTCACACAACTCTCACTAATTGTATCAATTAGTTAAACTGAATACAAATAGCTCAACTATGTTTAGATTAGTTAAACTGAATACAACTCCACTAACTTCCTCAATCAACTCCACCAAACTCTGTCACATGAGTTCTAACTTAAGTATCCATGCAATAGCTCCACATAACCCTCAGGAATAGCGTAATTCCTTCTGTCAGCTCCTGTGCCACATCTGTGCACTTAACTGAAGTGCTCCAAGAGAATAAGATAATGCTTATAGTCCAAATATTATTAAGAGCTAATAATATTCGACATATCTATTTTTAGACTGGAAATCTAAAAATAGATTCTGCCCAGTATGTCTAAAAATAAAAGTCCATCTATTTTTTCCGACTCGACCAACCATCCACAAATAGCATCCTGCAACTCATAGAACATGATCCATATGTCTAAAAATAGACATAGTCTAAAAATAGACTTTGCGCCAAAAATAGCCTGCGGGCCCACTTAGTGAAGGCGACTTCTTTCCACTAAGCTCATCATCTTGTTGCAATCTCAACATGCTCGAGAGGTGATCTTTGAGGTTTGGGCTAGACAAATTCAAAGGAATTTTTCATTAGTGCCGTGGTCGGATCAAGTTGTATCTCTCCACTATTATTTGTTGATATCAATAAAAAAGCTTTGTATTGTTCCTAAAATGTTATGATCTCATGTTTTATGATTCATGTTGAATATATATCATGATTCATATGCTTATTCTTGATGATCTAACATGTTTACTATGCACATGCTTTGAACTACTTTCTATATATACGCTTCTTTGAAATTTTGTTGTAGGTTTGATTGCTTTGGAGGAAGTAGAGGGTTTGAACCCTACGAGATCAACATCAAACATAGGACCTACGGGTACTTCTCTCAATCCTGACTTTAGTTGTTTATATAGTATTTTTTTCATGATGTATGTTTCTTGTTTATTTTCTTCCTTCGTCCTGTTGAGGTTGTCAACCCTTACCTTAGGGAAGTTTTTCCTGCCAACAATAGTTGTCCCTCAATTTCCTAGATAATTTAAGATAACAAGAAATATGTATAAAAACCCATCTTTGCCCAATCCATGAGAGAAAAAGGATAGAGAAAAGTTGTTATTTTAATATGTATTTTGAATTCTTAATATGAGCTTATTTCGAGTTTCCATTTCATCGGCTTGAATGGTGTTGTGATTAATTAACATTGTGCTACTCTTATAACCAATGCCTCACCTAAGACAATAGGGCCCCCTCTTTAGCCAGGTATTTTCTGCATCTATATAGTTTAGTTTATATTATTTCTTTACATTTCCACGATATTAATAACTATTCTATTTTCTTACATTTTTGCAACTCACTAACAGGGGAAATTTTAGGGGCTAAATTATTTTTCCATGTCTTTTCGAAAAAAAAATATTTGTCGATTTCCACTTTTCCTAAAATTTACCCAAATTATAGGATATAATTATTTTACCTTTAAAAATACCAAAGTTTTATATAGACGACATAAAATCATTAGAAATTGGAATATTTTCACAAAAATATCACCTACCATTTTATACTTTGCATGTTAGGGACTAGTAAGATTCATCAAGGTTTCTACACTTTGTGATAAATTTCCATCCTTAAAATTTTCATTGCTCACTAATTAGTTAAGTACAATATATTGTTTTTAGGATTAATCCTTTTATTTTGTTTCCAAATATTTTGTTTGTTTACTCTATTTTATAGAAATTGCAATTATTATTTTTGTTTGCAATCAAATTTCTTACAACATAATTGTGGTTTCCATCTTCTACATTACAACTTGTGGTTTAATTCCTTTATATTGCATCTTACTAGGGTTTAATCTCATGTGCATAATTGTTACATAATTTAGGATCATCTAATCCTTGAGAAAGTCACCTCTTTGATGCCTATGTAATCTAATTCCTACTTGTATGGTGTGTTGCACCTGTGTTGGGTGTTACACAACAAGCTTCCTAAGCCTATTAGGTAGAGGAGTGATATTTCCTTTCCTATAACTTGATTAGTAATTCTACCTATGTTGGCGGGTTACAATAATAAGTTTCCTAAGTCCACTAGGTAAAAGTGTGCCATTTCAGTTTTGCAAGTGTGATTTAGTTTTCTATGTGACTTGTGAAAGAATATTTAAAGCTTGTTATGTGACATTTATTTATAATTCTCCAGCCTCATCAATGAATTAACAATATTATACTAGTATATATGATACATGACAATTCACAAGTTCATAAGAACACCATATTGATAATTAAATCAAGAATTCCTCAGTTATCTGGTAGATAATTAGAACTTCATTCAAGATCCCACCATATCGTATGATAGGAAACCCTCAATTTGAGCTTAACATGCCAATGCTTAATGGGGCCCCTTCATTTTCCTTGAAGTCCACCAAGTTATTAAATGCATTTAGAACCTAGTAGTATTTTATAGAATCGAAATTCCTCACCACCCCTTGAATTCTTTGGATCATTATAGAGAGGCTTGAATTCTAAGAGATAATCTAATTTTACATTTGTTGAATTCCAATTGAAGACTCTCCAATAATAATTATATTTTTTATTCCCTTTGATTTGATGATATCCAACCGTTGATACAATGTCAACGTTTCTACTTAAATATTGATGGATTATCTTAATTTACATCCAAGCAATTATTAGTTCACAATTTCCTTTTGGGTCCATGACAATCCCCCTTTGCACCTTCCACCCCATCTTGCCGTGTGTAACACTTGAAAAACAATTCAGTAGTTGACTCATATTGTCAAAATATTAATTAACATGAACTTCATACAATCTTCCCTATTATTACACACACACACACATACACATACACACACACACACACACACACACACACACACACATATTTTTCATGTGTGGCTCATGGAATCGAAATATTGGTGATCATTACTTCCACGAAATATTTGTATTAGGAAGATCCACTCGAAGGGATCACTTCTTTCCAGCTCAACCATAGAGCCCAACCCCGAGAGTGTCAAGATAATTGAAACCCATGACCTCTCAATACAAAAGGTACTTTAACAATGGAGACTCATCCAATTGAGTTAACCCTTGGGGTTCCCATGTTATCATATATTTCTTATATCATCACAAGAAAAAATAATCCATATATGTAGTTGTTAAATGTTGGAAATGTTAAAAAATGGAGAATAGATCATTTCTTACCTAAGAATAAAATTCAATTCCAATCATATTATGATTCCTCAGCCCACTCCAATTCTTACATTTTGACTATATGTGCTAAATATTTACAAATCCAAAACCTCCTAAAATTATAGGCCAATATATGGTTATTGAATCCAAGAGCCCATGTGTGAATGCGAGAATCGAAGTTATATAGGGAGTATTCATTATGAGTTTAAGGGTTTTCATTAGGGGAATATATAACAATATTTTTATTAGGGTGATATTTGTGTGCTTGTAATTTTCTTTCATGTTTTCATATGGAATTTTTTATCACATTTTGGCGTGTAAAATTTATGGAAGGTTGGATTAAAGGGGATACATTTGCATTAACAAGTAAGGGAGGGGTCGAAATTTCTTACACATAAAACTACAATAATCAAATCTCATGTGTGTTTTAAACTCCTTATTCCAAATCTAATATAGGAATATAACAATTTTACTATTGTGTGAGATTGATATTAGTTCATCATCACTAAACTAGCCAAGGATTGATTCTCCGCTTGGAGGCTCATAAGATTATTATTTTATCGATTTATGTAATTAAATGTAACACATCTGGGCTAAAATTTCACGTGATAGAAGTTAATAAAGGAAAAAATAAGACCACAGTTAAGGGACACTTATTCCACGCTGAATGTTGGGCAAGATATCCTAGAAGGCATCACTTGATGTGTTTATGGCTAAGAGGAAATTGGCAAAGGAAATGGCAAAGACTTTGAAAAGGAAAAAAGTATTTTTGGCACATTTATTTATGAAAATAAAGGAAATTAAGAGAACAGAAAGGTGAAAGATCACAGGTTTCATGTGAGGAGGAAAATGAAGGAAAATAATGGAAATTGAGGAAACTAGAGGCCTCATCAATCAAAATACCTCGGAGCATAAGTTGGCAAGTTTTTTGGTCAGCCTTTTGTTAGTTCATTTCAGAATTAGTCTCATAGAGGAGAAAGAGATCAAGCAAGAAAATAAAGGAAAATCAGGCAAAGGAAGGAAAAGGACAAGGAAAGGAAATCAAAGATAAAGCAAGAAAAGGTTGGAACAAGCAGGTTTCAGCAAGAATACTTGTAGGTAACAGATTTCATGTATGATTTCCTAGCTACTTTTGACACACATGGTACGCGCATGTTGGTATTTGGTTCTTTTGTTGTCGGTGGAATGGTTTTTTTGGGTTTTGATAGTGTTTTTCAGCCTTGCCTTGCCATTTATGGATATCCATGGTGTGATGGGATTGTTTTCAGTTTTGAGATTTGGAATTGCTGGAAGGTTTCAGAATCCAGGGCAGAGGTGGTCTCTGGAAAATTCCCAAAGGCATAGGAATCCCTTGAATAGTAATGGTGGGATACACGGTAAAGCCTAAGGGTGGAGACAGGAAAATTCGTCAAGGATGGTGAAGGAATCCTGAGGCATTCCAAGATCATTTTGGTTTTCTGTTCTTGGGGCTGGTTTAGGTGAGATCAAGGTATGGTGAGGGTGGAGGTGGTTTAACATCTAGATTATCTTGGTTGTTTTGGATTGGTTTATCCCATGAGATCCCACATTCAGGCGTGGAATTATGGCATGGGGGTGACTGGATGAAAGAAATATTTGGTTCAGCCATGTCTATGGTCGGGTGGTACATGGAAATACCAAAACTAGTTGGCTCTTGCCTATGCTTAATGAAAGCTAAGTTTTCTTGGTAAATTTACTTGTTATTATGTGGCTTTAATGGTTGTTATATTATGGTTATTTATATGTTTATATGTTGGTTATAGGCATGGATATATGACTGGTTTTAGTCATGGCTCTTTTGATGTTCCTACTTGTAACTGAAAGAATAATGGATGCAAGACCTAATTGATGTTACGAAAACTAATGAGAGAGGGTGGCGATCCTTCTTGTTAAGTCTCATATGAGTTTTCAGTCCTTTATGCTCAAAATTGCATTCATGACATGTAGGTTGTCTATCTACCAAGTATTTGATGGAATGCCAATCCTGGTTGGGGATGGTCAAGTCTAGTCTTGGTTTCAACTTTGGGGTTTATAATCATTGTAGTTATGTATTTTATTAGTTATGAAAGTTATATGGATTTTTTGGCAGGGGTTTAGCCCCAAACTTGAAAAATAGCCACCACAATGTCCATCACCACACTTTTTGTGGGAATCTGGGCCAAGTTGACCACCAAATCCTTGATCATACCCAGGAACTTAACTCTTTTGGAATCAAATGAATAGAGATCCTTGTATGGCCGGGTGATTTGTAGTCATAGTTGTTCCATGACTGACAGGGGCAATAGATTATGAGAAGCTCCCGAGTCTAACATACAGTTATGTAATAATAGGTCATGAATCATTAGAGACACATAAAAAGGAGGAGTAGAGGCATCTAATTCCTCAACGTGGGGGCCAAACACAACCATGGGTCTTTCTTCTTGAAGGTTCAGACTATCTGGGATATGTGCTGCCTCTAGAGGAAGCATGAAGGAGGTGAACTAGGACTGATATGCAGGCTGCTTCAACAATTCAGTCAAGGGAACTGGGATTTTTACCTTCTCAAGCTCCTTTTGTAAACTAAAGGCAGAAGAGGAATTTTCTGTTGCAACTTCTTTTGACTCTTTATTTTCAGCCAAGGGTTTGAATTCTTTTGAAGAGGAAGGAGTTTGATCATTAGAATGCAAAGATTCATTTAGAGGCCTCTTACCTTTGTCTGTGACCTTTTGCACTGTTGTCTCCTTCTAAGGAGATGCTTCCTTCTAAAGTGGCTCTTCTTTTTGATCTTGAGTACGAGTCCTCTTCCTAGAAGATCTGAGATCATATCTTCTATTGAACTGTGCTTGCATGAAATAAAAAAAATGCTTACAGTAGTAATCAATCTCTCAGTCTTCTATGCCTCTAGCCTTCTCTTCTTCTTGTAATGAGATCTCGGTTCCATTACTTCATTGCAAGGGGCATTCTACTTCATCACTATTCGAAAAATAAAGATATGCATCCTCTTGCTCATAGGCAGCGTCTTCAGTAGGACCATCTACCTGACCTTCCAAGTACAGCGGGTGTGGTACCTAATATTGTTGCTCCTTCCATTCCCTTTGCAGTATCTGCAAGGGTGGTTTTCTGTACTGAGGGTTGTAACCCCTGTTCGAAGCATTCTGGAAATTCTTGGAGGATGAATTTTTGGCCTCTAGTTCAATTTTGACCAGCTTATTTGAAAGATTCTTAATCATTTTGTTCATTTCCTCAATTTTTTCATTGGCTGAGTCTTTGTCTTTGCTAGAGGTGGATACCTCTTCTTTACCTTTTCTTCTAGTATCTTGTTTAGATTTTCCCTTTGATTTACCAGTGGAAGAAAAATTTGCCTCCAGCTCTAGTGCATCTGTTTGAGCATCATCCAGGGCGGTAGGTTTTCTTTCTCTCAGAGAGAAACCAACTTCTAAGTCAAAAGCTTCCACGAAAACAACTTTAGCAGCGGTTTGATGAGGTTTCATATCAGCAAGAAGGCTCAAATACAAGTTGTTGAATCTCTTGATAAATTATGACATCCATTCATAATGTATTTTCTTGAGTGTGTTAAACTCAGTAAGACAATGTCCATGATCTTTCTTCTCTCCCCATTTCCTGAGAAAAGTATCTTCCATTCCTTCCCAAGTAGTGATGGAACGGTCTCCTAATGTCTTAAACCACTTTCTGGCTTCACCATCAAGATATTGCACAAAAAGTCTTAGGACTACATCTAGGTGCTCCACATTAAAGTTCTCTGCAAAAGAACAGAAGACCTCAAGATGTTTTTGAGCTTCAATCTCGTTTTCCCCATTAAATTGGGGTAATATCTTTAGATAGTCCTGTGGCATATCATTCAACACTTGAGGTAATGCCAAGGGGGAATATTTATTCAACAAGAATCCAGGAACATTGGCCATTGGATGAGGTGGAGGTAGTGCAAGGGTTTTGTGTGTAAAAGGAGGAGGAGGAGCTGGAAGTGAAGTATGAATGACAATAGGAATGTATTGGACAACAGCTTGAGGTGTTGACGAGAAAAACGAGCTGTTAATAGCAAATACTTCGGTGACTTCTTTGACCTCTTCGACTTTAGGAGTAGGGTGAAAGGTGTAATATGTGGTATCCCTTGACTCAGCTTTGAATTTAATTCAAACACCTCTCCGGGGTGGACTATTTGAGTAGTAATAGGTATCTCCCACAGTGGATTCGGGACCATGTACTTGAGAAACTTGAGAGGAGGAGGACGAAAAGTCTTCTAAAGAGAATTCAGGGATCTCAGTATGGATTGATGGTATTTCTCTCCAACTCCTTCTATGTAGGATCTTCTCTGGGTCAGACACAAAAGATGTCTTTGGCTGAGACGTATCTGACCTCAGGTGTGGCTTACGAGGAGCCAGGACTGCCAGTAAATTTATCTGATAAATGAATGTGGAGTCGCCAAGGTGAGGGATCTACAACTCTCAACTCTCCATGCTCACCTATTTGAAGAGTGAATAAGGTTTTTTCGAGGCCCAAGGATTCAACATCTCTCAAATTTGATTCCTCGAAAACGGCACCAGAAAGATGTTGTCAACCCTAGAGACAACCTTGAGTTGTGAAAGACAAGTGCCTAGGACATCTTATACAGCAAGGAGCATAACATATAATATGGGAAGTTATCAGAAAAAATCTCTCATGCTATCTTTTGTAAACCGGAAGGTTAATTTGAATGGGACCAAAAATTTCAGAAACTTGACACAGGGAAAGGAATACTGCAGAGGCAAGGTGTGAAACTCTAATACAAATGTATCAGAAAATTCAAAGGAAGCTTACTGTAAAGAGGGTTGGGTTCTAAATACCTCACAAAGATGAATAATCAGAAGGTGTTTACTGCGTATGGAAGATTGAGATAATACTAACTGTCATTGGGATGACATCCAGAAAAAAATATCAACATGTGATGGGCTTACAAAATTAAGAATCCATACATGACAATAGCATTTTAAAAATAACATCCCATAGAAGCTAATATAGCAGAAGTATGGTTGAAGTGGAAAATGAAACAGTATCTCACGCCTGAGCCATATTTAAAGTGCTTGACAGCTTCTAGCGTGAGTATCAATTAGGATAAATTCATACCAAAAACCAGTGAGCCACTCGCATTCCAGAACATGATACAAGCGAAATGGATGAAAACGAGATGAACAATTAAAATATCACATATAGGGGAGAGATACAGACTGTGAAGCACAAAGACCAGAATCCTCTTTAAAAATGGAACTCCTCATCACTGAAACCTGACGGGCTCTTTGCATTCATATAAGAGTTCAACAAAATGCATACAAAATTCTCTCACAACATATTTTTCTGAAAATCTGGAACCTCTTGCCATCTGTTCTTGGGGATTTTTATAGGAGAAAAATGAGTAACAGGAGTGGGTGATGTACATTAAATTGATTCATTAAGAAAGCATGGAGGAAGCGTCCATGCCCATACTACTTAATGGCACTTCTTTGTTGTATTTACTTTATAGTATGGCTGAGGGTTCTTTGTCAGGTCAATATCTGACCTCTGATGTTTCTTTGGAGTCCTCTCTGGCTGTAAAGCTCTCTGTTCTGCCTTCTGGAATTGGTGAATTGGATAGAAAGTCCGCGGGCCTCCATACTCCATAACTGTTGGTTCTAATAGTCTTTAAGAAGCTTCTGTCAGTTTAATTAACTGTTTTTGGGCTCAAGGAGGCATGGAGGCTTTAGTGGGAAGGTGTACTGTCTGGAGAAAAATGTCCCGCAGATATTCAAACACAGATATGGCTGTTACGTGTGCTCTTTAGTCTTCCAACTGCGTCCTTTCCTTTTGAACAAGGATTAAAGCATTTAATCTTCAATAATAGGCTTTAATCTTTCTAATCTGTCTCTGTTGTTACTCTGACCGCTGCTGTAATAACCCTTCTACGTTCCGGATGATAGTGACTGTGATTATGGAACCTAGAGTGAATTCATCACTTCTATAACAACCTTGCACAATACGATAAACTCATTACGAAATCCAGGGAGTGGCGGAAGGGATGCTGTGAATGCTTGGGGGAATGGTGGCGGGAATGGTGAAAACGGGAGAAGAAATGATAATTAGTGTAAATGCTAGAGTTTAAGTCTCGGGCAAATACAAAGTAAATGGATCGAATGAATGGAATTAGGCCTTTGATGGTGGGACTCGGTTAAGGTGGAGGGCGATTTAATGCGAGCTGTCGGATCTAACGAGGAGATCGATGGTTGGGATCATCTGATGGAGTTAATGGGGACATGTGATGAATAAAAATGGTGAAATGCGTGATAAATTGTGAGTCGTAGATCTGGATCAAACGGGCGATCACGATTGGATTGGCGGATCGCAATCGGAAGAGACGGAGGGTAACACCTTTAGAACTTGCGATTGGCGATGCGCGATTGAGCGCCAGCCATCCGATCTGGAACAAGATCAACGACGGAGATTGAATCGGCAGGGAGGGAGGTTGATGCGATGAGCGGGAGCGATGAGATCTGGACCTTTGGATCTTTGAGAGGTCAACGGCTACGATCGGATCGTAGGATCGCGATCGGAGAAGACAGGAGGAGGGGACACATGGGCTGGTGTGATGCGATTAGCGCTAGGCCATCAGATCTTTTAAAGATTGACGGTTGAAAACAAAGCAGAGGCCAACAGTGTAAAACTTCATCGCATCGGGGAAAATCTGTTAACAAAGGAATGCACGCTTTGTTCCTTCTGATTGCGATTAGCACCCAGGCCTTAAGCGCTTCATCTTGGGCACAGGGCATATGGAGGGGAAGTGGTTGAGGGAGCTGGCCGAAAGGGGCTTATGCCTCATATGTACAATAAGCATTTTAAAGCCAAAAAGAGGGTTTTCAAGGCTTTAAAAGGGGTTTCGATAGAGGGGAAAACGGATTTTTAGACCAAAAAAGGGTATTTGTAAGGTTTAAATGGGGATTTGGGTGATTTTAGGGGGTTAATGAGGAATTAAGAGAGGGGGAAAAAGGTGAAGAAGAAAAGGTTAAGTGGGAATTAAATAAGAGGGAAAAGGCCTTTTCGGGCATTCATCTTCACAAACAGAGAGGCTTCAAAACTAGGAACAGCGGTAAGGATTCCCCAAAGGAAAAAAGCACAAGGAGGCTTCGAGGATGATGTGTTTTCAGAGGGAATGGATTCCTTGAAAGGTCAAAGATAGTTTGACCCCCTGTTTTCTTGTCAAAAAATTAATAGGGGGCTAACATGATCAACATTGGCTCCACCTGGGGACGATACGTTCATACCTGGGTGTGTCGAGAACTTCACAGATCACTTGTTAATCTTCTGTGTGGACACCACTCTTCAGCACTTTTTATTTTTCTTTTCATGATTCATCAAAACACACACATCATTTGAACAAAGATGAAAACAAAAAACTAATGTACAGTATGGTACATTAGGTTCTCTCGGCCTGAATCAGAACGTGAAGTAAGGTTAGAGGAACTGACCGTTTACAGGGACATTGAGCAAGTCTCCCTATAAATTTTCTAACCTGAAAGTGTTATTGCCCCCTTTTTCCAATATTTTAAAAGGGCCGAACCAGAGTGGGTCGAATTTACCATGTTTCCCCTTTTCAACTCTTCGAATATCCCATCTAAGCACTAAATCTCCAACCTAAAAATTCCTGTCCTTGGCATGCTAATCAAAATGGTCCTTCATCTTCTCTTGATATTCAGTTAGCCTTTGACTTACCTGGTTCCGTGTTTCTTCTAACTCCACCAGCTGATTGATTCTCCTGATCACATCATTGGGTTCTTCTTGATTTTCTTGCATGAATTGGGCTACTGGTAAGGCTAACTGTGCAGGGAATACTGCTTCCCTCCCATATACTAATTCATATGGGGACTTCCCCATTGATCTCTTGTTGGTGATCCTGTTGGCCCATAGAGCGAATTTCAACTGGGAGTCCCAATTTTTCTGATTTTCGTTGATAGGCTTTTTTAGTGCCCTCACTAGGGTTTTATTTGAAGACTCTGCCAGGCCGTTTCCTTGTGGGTAATAAGCCGTAGAGTGACCTAGTGCAATGCTATACTATTGGCAGAAGTTGACAAACTTTGCAGATTTAAAGGCCTGTGCATTGTCGGTCACTATCTTGGCAGGGCAGCCAAATCTGGATATGATATTTTCTTCCATAAATTTCATTACTACAACATTTGTTGCATTCCTTGTAGGTATAGCTTCCACCCACTTCGTGAAATAATTTGTGCCAACTAATATCCACTTATGCTGACCACTTGATGGAGGATGTATTTCACCGATAAATTCAATTCCCCATTGCTAGAATGGTTCATCCACGTGAACAGGGATCATGGGCATAGGTGCCAACTTCTATCTTTCAACAAACCTTTGGCATTTCTCACAAGCTCTAACCCGGGCAAACACATCTCCAAAGAGTTCGGGCTAGAAGAAACCAACCTTCAAGATTTTGTGAGCAGTAGCCCTCCAACTATAATGACCCCCACATATTCCTTCATGAAATTTGGCCATTATACTCTCTACCTCGTCCTCTGTGAGACATAGGAGCAGGATTCCTGAGGGATCTTGCCAGTACAACCGACCATTTGCAACAATGTACTTCTATGATCTCAACCTCATTGTTCTGTATTTAGCTTTGTCACAGCTAGGAGGGTAGTTGAGTGTTAAAAGATATTCCACTATCTCTTTGTACCACAGGCTGATGAAGTACTTCATATGTGTCTTCTGAGTAGCTATCTCTACTCCCTGTTGCTCTTCTTTCTTCTCAGACTCCTCATTTGCTATCATGGATAGATTTATACCCAGATCCTGATAGTTTGACTCAGACAAGATTTTGGCTAGCCCTTGTCCCATGATCAGTTTGGTAGGCCTTGTCCCATGATCAGTTTGGTAGGGCGGATGTCTAGCTCATACTCTTGTATTTTGGCAATCCATTTCCCTCTTTTCCCTTCGCTATCTCCTTGGATAAGAATATATTTTACATCTGTTGTAGGCACAAACGCAGTGATATGGGACTGCAAGAAATACATGTGAAATGCTTTAAGAGACTTCACCACGGCATATGCCTTATTTTCTAATATGTTATATTTTAGCTCTGCATCATGGAGCACCTGATTGAAGAAAGCGATGGGCTGCTCATACCCTTCTTCATTTTTCTACAATAAAACTCCTGCCACTGTATGAGGTGATGCAAATGAAAAGATCATGAAAGTTTTGGCATAGTCTGGTCCAGCTAGCACAGGGGCTTCAGCAAAGGCATTTTTTATCCTGGAAAAGGCCCCTCGTGATTCCTGGGACCACTTTACCTCATTATTTTTCTTTAGCATGTCAGTTATATGTCTAACTATCTCAGCATAGATAGGGATAAACCTCCTCAGAAAGTTAATGTGCCCTAGGAACACCTGCACCTCCTTTTCATTTCTGGGAAGAGAAATTCCATTTATAAATTCTACTCTCTTAGGATCTATTTTTACCCCATATTTGGTTACAATATGTCCCAAAAGCTTACCCTCTTCTAATGCAAACAATGACTTCTGTGGATTGAGAGAGAGACCATACCTTCTGCACTTCTCGAAATTTCTACACAAGTGTTCAATGTGCTCTGCATCATCTTTTGAGAACACAGTGATATCATCCAGATATACTACCACAAACTTATCTTTCTCCCCAACAAAGGCAATGTCCATGGCCCTTTGAAAAGTGGCCCCTGCATTGATTAACCCGAAAGGCATCCTGGCATACATAAACGTACCCCAAGGAGTGGTAAAGGCAGTCTTCTTCTGATCTTCTGGTAGTACATCCACCTGATTGTAACCAAAGAATCCATCCATCATCGACATTCGATAAGATCCTACCACTTTCTGCAGGACGAGATCCATCTTGGGTAGGGGATAATTATCCTTTAAGGATGCTCGGTTTAAATTTTGGAAATCCACACATAACCTTATTTCTCCATTATTTTTCCAGATAGGGACTAGGTTTGCTACCCACTCAGAATATCTCAATGGCACAATGATTTTGGCCTTCAACAGTTTCTTAATTTCTTTCTCAATAGAGGGAAGCAGCAGAGGATTTATCTGTCTAAGCTTCTGTTTATGTGGCTTCGCATCCCCCTTCAGTGGAATTTTATGTTGCATGATGCTGATATCGAAGGTTTTTAGGTCTTGATAAGACCATGCAAACAATCTTTGTATGAATGGAATAAATTCTGGTAGAGCTCTTTATACTCCTCTGGGACTTTCTTGGATAACTTCACAATTTTGGGGTCAGCATCAGTACCAAGGTTAAGATCTTCTACCTGATTTTCTTCCACAACTTTGTTCGGCTACAATGGAACATCATTTCTGTTAAAAAGCCTTTCTAACGACACTAGTCCTCGGGGTATAACGTTGCCTTTTAGTTGCAGAAATTTATGGCCAGCCACCTTTTCTTCCCATTTATTTTTTGAAATATCCTCAGCCTCTTCTTCTTCACAAGCATCAATCTCCATGTTGGAGAATTCCCCTACTATTTCCAGGAATCTTTTAACTTGCTCCTCATCCTCAAACACCTGCCAATGTTTGATGTTATCTGGGATTTATGGTCGATAACGTACCTCAATTTCATATCTTAAGAGAGGGTTCTGAGGTGGACAGAATGTACTAGCAGCTACTGCAAGGGAATCAACCATCCTGTTCTGCTCTCTAGGCATAAATTGAATGTTAAATGCCAAGAAAAATTTTTCCACCAGGTCCCACACTTCATTCCTATAAGCCCTCAGCCTAGGATGTTTGGTTTGACACTGATTCTTCACTTGTCTAACTACCAGTTCCGAATCTCCCAGAACTCTTAAACTTTGTATATTCATGCTTCTGGCTGTCTGTAACCCTAACAGAAGTGCTTCATATTCGGCCACATTATTAGTGGCTTCATATTCTAGCTTGAAATACAATGGGACCCATTGGCCTGTAGGAGAAATTAGTAGTACTCCAGCACCATTACCTTCTCTACAATTTGCTCCATCAATGTGAAGTGTCCAGATTCCTACTTCACGGCTCTCTGAGGGCTGCTCGGTCTTGATCTGGCAAAATGATGGTTCTTGAGCATAATCTTGGTCTTCCTCCAGCATTATACATGAGAAATCACCTTCTTTACTGTAGACTGGTAAATTAACCGAGTTGTCAGCCTTAGTAACCATCTTGAAAAATCTGGTTTCCCTGTACAACCTCCTCTCCTGGCCACCAAAAACCGAGATAGTAGTGTTGAGCCCCAAGATTGTGCTTTCTTTCATCTTACTTTACCTCATTTTCCTTTGTCCATTGTTATCCCAGACCCAAATGATCAATGAAATTAGTTAAAATTACTTTTATAATGATTAACATGGCTAACTTGCTAAGTTTTGTGATTTTGTCATTGTAATGCATTTTGACCGGAACTAGCTGCAGAATGCAGACATTCCGTAGCTAACCGGAAATTCTACAGCTGTCTTCACGTTCAAGCATGTTCCAGGTGTCCTATTAGGAAAAGTCACACATGGGTATATTCCACATTATGTCCTCATTGTTCGTTGCTCACCATGAAGACTGAACCGAATTCTGGACGTGGTTTTGGTACGTGGGAACTCATTCAAGGAGGCAGACTTCTAATAGGACTGTCCTAGTCCAGATGTCCTTTTTCCCTTTACGCTGCCATCTTTAGAGTCCTAGTACGATTTTGATAAGGAAAGACAATGATCCTTGTATTGTTGCAAGTTCTGTTATGTAAATTTGTTATAAAAACACTCGGGAAACCGAGAGACAAGCTCTATATTTTGCTTAGATTTTATGTATTGACTGCTATATTTCTGAAGACCGAGACCAATCTGTTTCAAGTTATTTTTCCTTTAATGAAGAAGACAACATTGCTTTGAATGCGTTGAGTTGATTTGGAGTTAGATTCCGTCTGGTGGTAGAGGGCCCCTGCCTCCTGCACGGCTTTACTTTCGTAATCTAGATAAGTATCTTAGTCGTTTTCACGTTTTTGAAGTTTGAGTTCATAGTTAATTTCATTAGCCACTATAGCTATACTTGTTCTAAGAAACTCTTCCAAAAGAAGAAACTATTCCAAAAGATCATGATAATGAATGGGAAATGGCTGTAGTGTTGTAGGATTTATTTGTAATTTCGTTTGTTCATTATCACAGTTGAACTTATACTAAGAAAACTCTTCCAAAAAATCCTTATGATGTCTAAGGCATGACTGTGATACTGAATGTTTCAGTTGTTTGTTTGCACTAAGTAGCATATCTGATCTTACTCTTAAAACGCTCTTCCAAAATATCATAATGATGGGTAGGAGATAGCTGTGATGTCTTAGTTTTTAAATTTCTTTCAGTCTTTATGTTTGCATTTGCACTGAATTGTACAGCCAAGATTGTTCTAGCAAGCTCTTCCAAAATACCATTCATGATGGACAAAATAGGCTGTAGAATCCCATAGATTAATTACATGATAACTTAGTTAGGGTACTCCGGAGTCAAATTGCATTCAATTCATGCTCTGTTATTTTGTTTTAAGTTTGATAATGGCTTGTTAGTTCAGCACTGTTTATTGTAGACTAGTGACATCTTAGTTCAGTTTTAGCTTAGCTCATTGTATTTTCATTCCACATTTAGTTGTCATCCATTGCATATTAGATTACATTAGTTGTTAAACTTAAACAATACGACCTTCATTATTTACAAAATCTCTTTTGTTTCAAATCCATAATTGACTCATAACCATCTGAACAGAAGACAGTATCATCTCAAGGCCTGAAGTACTTTGCAACTTCTTCATAAACAAATCCTTTCTTCAAAAGACTACTTTAAAAAGGAATCCATAACTTTTGAATAAGGTTTAGTGATGTTAAACTAAGTTGCAGAAGAGAATTAGGAGCTAGTCTTAGAGTAGAGATCTTATGATGTTAACAATATTTTTCTCCAAATATGTTTCAACAAATCTTTAATCATGGATAAAATGTTGCATCATTATAAGTTGGTTGTTTAATTTTTTAGTTAGGAGAATTTGTATACTTAGCTAACCATTTCTCAAGCTCTCCCAAAATACCTTTGATGAAAGAATTGGACAAGTTAAGTTTATGTTTTGATTCATTTTCTTGAAGTCATTATCAAGCTTTGTATTCTGCTTAGTCATAGTTTAGGTTTGATTCTGTTTCAGTATTTGCATTTGCATTTGTCATTTGTCATCAACCAATTAGGCTTCACTCTGTTTTTAACCAGTAGCTTCTTTCCACTAGTTTTGTAGTCATTATTCCTTGTGAAACATAAAAACCATCAAAAGACCAAAAACATCATAAATCATCATAAAAGACCAAAAACATCATAAAACACTAAACACAACGCATTAGGAGACAAACACCTAGGCACATACAGTGCACTTCACTTCAGCAGTTTACCAACCCTGGTTGACAATTAAATGAACTCAATTTAGGAGACTAAGTTGAGCACACAAACAAGTAGCATATGTTAAGTCCAACTTGATTGACCCACCAATTTTTGTCCCCCAGGACCTTGACAAAAACATGCCAAAGCGAGCTGGGATGTCAGCCACAAAAATTTCCATCACCACACTTTTTGCGGGAATCTGGGCCAAGTTGACCACCAAATCCTTGATCATACCCAGGCACTTAACTCTTTTGGAATCAAATGAATAGAGATCCTTGTATGGCTAGGTGATTTGTAGTCCTAGTTGTTCCATGACTGACAGGAGCAATAGATTATGAGAAGCTCCCGATTCTAACAAACATTTATGTAATAACAGGTCATGAATCACTAGAGACACATAAAAAGGAGGAGTAGAGGTATCTAAATCCTCAACGTGGGGGCCAAACACAACCATGGGTCTATCTTCTTGAAGGTTCAGACTATCTGGGATATGTGCTGCCTCTGGAGGAAGCATGAAGGAGGCGACCTGGGACTGATATGTAGGCTGCTTCAACAATTTAGTCAAGGGAACTAGGATTTTGACCTTCTCAAGCTCCTTTTGTAAACTAAAGGCAGAAGAGGAATTTTCTGTTGCAACTTCTTTTGACTCTTTATTTTCGGCCAAGGGTTTGACTTCTTTTGAAGAGGAAGGAATTTGATCATTAGACTACAAATGTTCGTTTAGAGGCCTCTTACCTTTGTCTGTGACCTTTTGCACTATTTTCTCCTTCTGAGGAGATGCTTCCTTCTGAAGTGGCTCTTCTTCTTGATCTTGAGTATGATTCCTCTTCCTAGAAGATCTGAGATCATATCTTCTAATGAACTATGCTTGCATGAAATCAAAAAACTGCTTACAATATTCATTAATCTCTAGGTCTTCTGCGCATCTAGCCTTCTCTTCTTCTTGTAATGAGATCTCGGTTCCATCACTTCGTTGCAAGGGGCATTCTACTTCATCACTATTCGAAAAAGAAAGATATGCATCCTCTTGCTCATAGGCAGCGTCTTTAGTAGGACCATCTACCTGACCTTCCAAGTATAGCGGGTGTGGTACTTGATCTTGTTTCTCCTTTCGTTCCCTTTGCAGTATCTGCAAGGGTGGTTTTCTGTACTGAGGGTTGTAACCCCTATTCAGAGCATTCTGGAAATTCTTGGAGGATGAATTTTTGGCCTCTAGTTCAAGTTTGACCAGCTTATTTGAAATATTCTTAATAATTTTGTTCATTTCCTCAATTTTTTCATTGGCTGAGTCTTTGTCTTGGCTAGAGGTGGATACTTCTTCTTTACCTTTTCTTCTAGTATCTTGTTCAGATTTTCCCTTTGATTTACCAGTGGAAGAAAAATTTGCCTCCAGCTCTAGTGCATCTGTTTAAGAATCATCTAGGGTGGCAGGCTTTCTTTCTCTCAGAGAGAAACCAAATTCTGAGTCAAAATCTGCCACGAAAACAAATTTAGCAGCAGTTTGATGAGGTTTCATATCATCAGGAAGGCTCAAATACAAGTTGTTGAATCTCTTGATAAATTCTGACACCCCTTCATTATGTATTTTCTTGAGTGTGTTAAACTCAATAAGACAATGTCCATGATCTTTCTTCTCTCCCCATTTCCTGAGAAAAGTATCTTCCATTCCTTCCCAAGTGGTGATGGAACGGTCTCCTAATGTCTTAAACCACTTTCTGGCTTCACCATCAAGAGATTGCACAAACATTCTTAGGAATACATCTAGGTGCTCCACATTAAAGTTCTCTGCAAAAGAACAGAAGACCTCAAGATGTTTTTGAGCTTCAATCTCATTTTCCCCATTAAATCGGAGTAAGATCTTCAGATAGTCCTGTGGCATATCATTCAACACTTGAGGTAATGCCAGGGAGGAATATTTATTCAACAAGAAGCCAGGAAAATTGGCCATTAGAGGAGGTGGAGGTAGTGCAAGGGTTTGGTGTGTAAAAGGAGGAGGAGGAGCTGGAAGTGAAGTATGAATGACAATAGGAATGTATTGGACAACAGCTTGAGGTGTTGACGGGAAAAACGGGCTGTTAATAGCAGATACTTCGGTGACTTCTTTGACCTCTTCGACTTCAGGAGTAGGGTGAAAGGTGTAATATGTGGTATCCCTTGAATCATCTTTGCCTTTAATTTGAACACCTCTCCGAGGTGGACTATCTGAGTAGTAATCGGTATCTCCCACAGTGGAGTCGGGACCATTTACTTGAGAAACTTGAGAGGAGGAGGATGGAAAGTATTCTAAAGAGAATTCAGGGATCTCAGTATGGACTGATGGTATTTCTCTCCAACTCCTTCTATGTAGGATCTTCTCTGGGTCAGACACAGAAGATGTCTTTGGATGAGACGTATTTGACCTCAGGTGTGGCTTACAAGGAGACAGGACTGCTAGTAAATTTATCTGATAAATGAATGTGGAGTCGCCAAGGTGAGGGATCTAAACTCTCAACTCTCCATGCTCACCTATTTAAAGAGTGAATAAGGTTTTGTCGAGGCCCAGGGATTCAACTTCTCTCAACTTCGATTCCCTGGCAACGGCGCCAAAAATATGTTGTCAACCCTAGAGACAACCTTGAGTTGTGAAAGACCAGTGCCTAAGACATCTTATACAGCAAGGAGCATATGATATAATATGGGAAGTTATCAAAAATAGGCTCTCATGCTATCTTTTGTAAACCGGAAGGTTAATTTGAATGGGACCAAAACTTTCAGAAGCTTGACACAGGGAAAGGAATATTGCAGAGGCAAGATGTGAAACTATAATACAAATGTATTAGACAATTCAAAGGCAGCTTACTGTAAAGAGGGCTGGGTTTCAAAATACCTCACAGAGATGAATAATCAGAGGGTGTTTACTGCGTATGGAAGATTGAGATAATACTAACTGTCATTGGGATGATATCCACAAAAAAATATCAACATGTAATGGGCTTACAAAATTAAGAATCCATACATGACAATAGCATTTTAAAAATAACATCCCATAGAAGCTAATATAGCAGAAGTATGGTTGAAGTGGAAAATGAAACAGTATCTCATGCCTGAGCCATATTTAAAGTGCTTGACAGCTTCTAGCATGAGTATCAATTAGGATAAATTCATACAAAAAACCAGTGAGCCACTCACATTCCAGAACATGATACAAGCTAAATGGATGAAAACGAGATGAATAATTAAACTATCACATATAGGGGAGAGTTACAGACTATGAAGCACAAAGACCAGAATCCTCGTTAAAGATGGAACTCCTCATCACTGAAACCTGATGGGCTCTTTTCATTCATATAAGAGTTCAACAAAATGCATAAAAAATTCTCTCACAACATATTTTTCTAAAAATATGGAACCCTCTGTCATCTGTTCTTGGGGATTCTTATAGGAGAAAAACGAGTAACAGGAGTGGATGATGTACATTAAATTGATTCATTAAGACAACATGGAGGAAGCGTCCACGCCCACACTGCTTAATGTCACTACTTTGTTGTATTTACATTATAGTATGGCTGAGGGGTCTTTGTTAGATCTATTTCTAACCTCTGATGTTTCTTTGGAGTCCTCTCTGGCTGTAAAGCTCTCTGTTCTGCCTTCTGGAATTGGTGAACTAGATAGAAAGTCCACGGACCTCCATACTCCATAACTGCTGGTTTTGACAGTCTTTAAGAAGCTTTTGTCAGTGTAATTAACTGTTTTTGGGCTCGAGGAGGCATGGAGGCTTTAGTGGGAAGGTGTACTTTCTGGAGAAAAATGTCTCGCAAATATTAAAACACAGATATGGCTGTTATGTGTGCTCTTAGTCTTCCAACTGCGTCCTTTCCTTTTGAACAAGGATTAAAACGTTTAATCTTCAATAATAGGCTTTAATATTTCTAATCCATCTCTGCTGTTACTCTGACCACTTCTATAATAACCCTTCTACATTCCAGATCACAGTGACTGTGATTATGGAACCTAGATTGAATTCATCACTTCTGTAACAACCCTGAACAATACGATAAACTCATTACGAAATCCAGGGAGTGGCGGAAGGGATGCTGTGAAGGCCTAGGGGTATGGTGGCGGGAATGGTGAAAGCGAGAGAAGAAATGATAATTAGTGTGAACACCAAAGTTTAAGTCCCCGGAAAATACAAAGGAAATGGATCGAATGAATGGAATTAGGCCTTTGATGGTGGGACCCGGTTAAGGCAGAGGGCGATTTAATGCAAGCCATCAGATCTTAGGAGGAGATTGACGGTTGGGATCATTTGATGGAGTTAATGGGGACATCTGATGAAGAAAAATGGTGACTTCCGATGAAGAAAAGAACAAAAGACCTCAAGATTTTTTTGAGCTTCAATCTCATTTTCCCCATTAAATCGGGGTAAGATCTTCAGATAGTCCTGTGGCATATCATTCAACACTTGAGGTAATGCCAGGGGGGCATATTTATTCAAAAAGAAGCCAGGAACGTTGGCCATTGGGGGAGGTGGGGGTAGTGCAAGATTTTGAGGTGTAAAAGGAGAAGGAAGAGGTGGAAGTGAAGTATGAATGACGATAGGAATGTATTGGACAACAGCTTGAGGTGTTGACAGGAACAATGGGCTGTTAATAGTAGATACTTCGGTGACTTCTTTGACCTCTTCGCCTCAAGAGTAGGGTGAAAGGGGTAATATGTGGTATCCCTTGATTTAGCTTTGTCTTTAATTCGGACACCTCCCCGGGGTGGACTATCTGAGTAGTAATCAGTATCTCCCACAGTGGAGTCGGGACCTTGCACTTGGGCAACTTGAAAAGAGGAGGATGGAAATTCTTCTAAAGAGAATTTAGGGATCTCAGTATGGACTGATTGCCTTTCCCTCCAACTCCTTCTATGTAGGATCTTCTTTGGGTCAGACACAGAGGGTGTCTTTGGCTGAGACGTATCTGACCTCAAGTGTGGCTTACGAGGAGCTAGGACTGCAAGTAAATTTTTCTGGTAAATGAATGTGGAGTCGCCAAGGTGAGGGATCTACAACTCTCAACTCTCCATGCTCACCTATTTGAAGAGTGAATAAGGTTTTGTCGAGGCCCAGGGATTTAACTTTTCTCAACTTCGCTTCCCCGGCAATGGCACCAAAAAGATGTTGTCAACCCTAGAGACAGCCTTGAGTTGTGAAAGACTAGTGCCTAGGATATCTTATATAGCAAGGAGCATATGATATAACAAAGATAGTTATCAGAACAAGGCTCTCATGCTATCTCTTATAAACAGGAAGGTTAATTTGAATGGGACCAAAACTTTCAAAAGCTTGACACAGGGAAAGAAATACTGCAGAGGCAAGGTGTGAAACTCTAATACAAATGTATCAGACAATTCAAAGGTAGCTTACTGTAAAGAGGTTTGGGTTCTAAAATACCTCACAGAGATGAATAATCAGAAGGTGTTTACTACGTATGAAAGATTGAGATAATACTAACTGTCATTGGGATGATATCCAAAAGCAAATATCAACATCTAATGGGCTTACAAAATTAAGAATCCATACATGACAATAACATTTTAAAAATAACATCCCATAGAAGCTAATATAGCAGAAGTATGGTTGAAGTGGAAAATGAAACAGTATATCACGCCTGAGCCATATTTAAAGCGCTTGAAAGGTTCTAGCATGAGTATCAATTAGGATAAATTCATACCAAAAACCGGTGAGCCACTCGCATTCCAGAACATGATACAAGAGAAATGGATGAAAACGAGATGAAAAATTAAACTATCACATATAGGGGAGAGTTACAGATTGTGAAGCACAAAGACCAAAATCCTCGTTAAAGATGGAACTCCTCATCACTGAAACCTGACAGGCTCTTTGCACTCATATAAAAGTTCAACAAAATGCATACAAAACTTTCTCACATCATATTTTTCTGAAAATCTGGAACCTTTTACAATCTGTTCTTGGGGGTTCTTATAGGAGAAAAACGAGTAACAGGAGTGGAAGATGTACATTAAATTGATTCTTTAAGACAGCATGGAGGAAGCATCCACGCCCATATTGCTTAATGGCACTGCATCACTGTATTTACTTTATAGTATGGCTGAGGGGTCTTTGTCAGGTCGATATCTGACCTCTGATGTTTCTTTAGAGTCCTTTCTGGCTGTAAAGCTCTTTGTTCTACCTTCAGGAATTAATGGCATGGATATAAGGTCTGTGGGTCTCCATACTCCATAATTGCTGGTTCTGACAGTCTTTAAGAAGCTTCTGTCAGTGTAATTAATTGTTTCTGGGCTCGAGGAGGCATGGAGGCTTTAGTGGGAAGGTGTATTGTCTGGAGAAAAACGTCCCACAGATATTCAAACGTAGATATGGCTGTTACATGTGCTCTTTAGTCTTCCAACTACGTCCTTTCCTTTTGAACAAGGATTAAAGTGTTTAATCTTCAATAATAGGCTTTAATCTTTCTAATCCATCTCTGCTGCTACTCTGACCGCTGCTACAATAACCCCTCTGCGTTCGGAATCACAGTGACTGTGATTATGGAACCTAGAGTGAATTTATCACTTCTGTAACAACCCTACACAATACGATAAACTCATTATGAAATCCAGGGAGTGGCGGAAGGGATGCTGTGAAGGCCTGGAGGAATGGTGGCGAGAATGGTGAAAACGGGAGAATAAATGATAATTGGTGTAAACGCCAGAGTTTAAGTCTTGGGAAAATAAAAAGGAAATGGATCGAATGAATGTAATTAGGCCTTTGATGGTGGGACCTGGTTAAGGCAGAGGGTGATTTAATGCGAGCTGTCAGATCTCAGGAGGAGATCGATGATTAGGATCATCTGGTGGAATAAATGGGGACATCCAATGAAGAAAAATGGTGAAATGCGCGATACATTGTGGGCCGTAGATCTGGATCAAACGGACAATCACGATAGGATCGGTGGATCGCAAATAGAAGGGACGGAGGGTAACACCTTTAGAACTTGTAATTGGTGATGCACGATCAAGCGCTAGCCATCCGATCTGGAACAAGATCGACGGTGGAGATTGAATCGGCAAGGAGGGAGGTTGATGCGATGAGCAGGAGCAATGAGATCTAGACCGTTGGATCTTTGAGAGGTCAACGGCTGCAATCGGATCAGAGGATCGTGATCGGAGAAGATAGGAGGAGGGGACACATGGGCTGGAGTGATGCGATTAGCGTCACACGATCTTTTAAAGATTGACACAAAGTAACAAAGCGTGAGGCCAGGACCAATGTAAAACTTCATCGTATCGAGGAAAATCTGTTAACAAAGGAATGCACGCTCGTTCCTTCCGATTGTGATTAGCACCCAGGCCTTAAGTGCTTGGTCTCGCGTAGGGGCATATGGAGGGGAAGTGGTTGAGGGGCTGGCCGAAAGGGGCTTATGCCTATATGAAGGTCGGATTTAAAGCCAAAAAGAGGGTTTTCAAGGCTTTAAAAGGGGTTTCGACAGAGGAATAAAGGGATTTTTAGACCAACAAAGGGTATTTGTAAGGTTTAAAAGGTGATTTGGGTGATTTTAAGGGGGCGAATGAGAATTAAGAGAGGGGAAAAAAGGTGAAGAAGCAGAGGTTATGGAACAAATTAGAGGGAAAAGGCCTTTTTGGGCATTCTTCTTTATAACAGAGAGGTTTTTTAAACTAGGAACAGCAGTTAGGATTTATCAAAGGGAAAGGCACGAGGAGGCTTCAAGGATGATGTCTTTTCAGAGGGAATACATTCCTTGAAAGCTCAAAGATAGTTTGACCCCCTGTTTGCTTGTCAACAAATTAATAGGGGGCTAACATGATCAACATTGGCTCCACCTGGGGACGACACGTTCATCCCTGGGCGTGTTGAGAACTTCGCAGACCACCTGTTAATCTTCTATGTGGACACCACTCTTCAGCACTTTTACTTTTCTCTTCATGATTCATCATGACACCCACATCATTCAAACAAAGATGAAAATAGAAAACTAATGTACAGTATAATACATCAGGCTCTCTCTTCCTGAATCAGAACTGGAAGTAAGGTTTGAGGAACTGACCATTTACAGGGGCAACGAGCAAGTCTCCATGTAAATTTTCCAACCTGAAAGTGTTGTTTCCCCTTTGTTCCACAATTTTAAAAGGGCCGAGCCAGATTGGATCGAATTTACCATGTTTCCCCTTTTCAACTCTTCGAATATCCCATCTAAGCACTAAATCCCCAACCTGCAAATTCCTGTCCTTGGCATGTTGATCAAAAAAGTCCTTCATCTTCTCTTGATATTCAGTTAGCCTCTGACTTACCTGGTTCCATGTTTCTTCTAACTCCACCAGCTGATTGATTCTCCTGGTCACATCATCGGGTTCTTCTTGAATTTCTTGCATGAATCGGGCTACTGGTAAAGCTAACTGTACAGGGAATAATTCTGCCCTCCCATATTTTAATTCATATGGGGACTTCCCGGTTGCTCTCTTACTGGTAATCCTGTTGACCCACAGAGCGAATTTCAACTGGGAATCCCAATTTTTTGATTTTCATTGATAGCCTTCTTCAGTGCCCTCACCAGAGTTTAATTTGAAGACTCTGCCAAGCCATTTCCTTGTGGGTAATAGGCCGTTGAGTGACCTAGTGCAATGTTATACTGCTGGCAAAAACTGACAAACTTTGCAGACTTAAAGGCCTATGAATTTTCGGTCACTATTTTGGCAGGGCATCCAAATATGGATATGATATGTTCTTCCATGATTTTCCTTACCACAGCATCTGTTGCATTCCTTGCAGGTATGTCTTCCACCCACTTTGTGAAATAATCTGTGGCAATTAATATCCACTTATGCTAACCACTTGATGGAGGATGTATTTCACCGATAAAGTCGATTCCCCATTGCTGGAATGGTTCATCCACATGAACAGGGATCATGGGCAGAGGTGCCAACTTTTATCTTTCAGCAAACCTTTGGCATTTCTCAAAAGCTCTAACCTGGGAAAACACATCTCCAAAGAGTTTGGGCCAAAAGAAACCAACCTTCAGTATTTTGTGAGCAGTAGCCCTCCAGCTGTAATGACCTCCACAGATGCCATCATGAAATTCAACTATTATATTTTCTGCCTCATCCTCTGTGAGACATAGGAGCAGAATACCTGAAGGATCTCGCCAGTACAGTCGACCATTGGCAACTATGTACTTCTGTGATCTCACCCTTAGTGTTCTGTATTTAGCTTTATCACAGCTAGGGGGGCAGCTAAGTGTTAGAATATATTCCACTATCTCTTTGTACCACAAGCTGATGAGGTACTTCATATGTGTCTTCTGAGTAGCTATCTCTACTCCCTGTTTCTCTTCTTTATTCTCAGAATCCTCATTTGTTATCATGGACAGATTTATACCCAGAGCCTGACAGTTTGATTCAGATAAGATTTTGGCTAGCCCTTGTCCCTTTATCAGTTTAGTAGGATGGATGTCTAGCTCATACCCTTGTATTTTGGCAATACATTTCCCTCTTTTCCCTTCGCTATCTCCTTGGATAAGAATATCTTTTACTGCAGCTGTGGGTACAAATGTCGTGATGTGTAACTGCAAGACATACATGCGGAATGCTTTAAGAGACTTCACTATAGCATATGCCTACTTTTCTAATATGTTATACTTCAAATCTGCATCACGGAGCACCAGACTAAAGAAAGCGATGGGCTGCTCGAACCCTTCTTCGTTTTTCTGTAATAAAACTCCTGCCACTGTATGAGGTGATGCAAATGAAAAGATCACGAAAGGTTTGGCACAGTCTAGTCCTGCTAGCACAGGGGCTCCTACAAAGGCATTTTTTATCCTAGAAAAGGCCTCTCGTGATTCTTAGGACCACTTTACCTCGTTATTTTTCTTCAGCATGTCAGTTATATGTCTAACTATTTCAGCATAGTTAGGGATAAACCTCCTCAGAAATTTAATGCACCCTAGGAACACCTGCACCTCCTTTTTATTTCTGGGAAGAGAAATTCCATTTATAACTTCTACTCTCTGAGGATCTATTTTTACCCCATCTTTGGTCACAATATGTCCCAAAAGCTTACCCTCTTCTAATGAAAACAATGACTTTTGTGGATTAAGAGAGAGACCATACCTTCTGCATTTCTCAAAATTTCTACGCAAATTCTCAATGTGCTCAGTATCATCCTTTGAAAACACAGTGATATCATCGAGATAGACCACCACAAACTTATCTTGCTCCCCAAAAAAGGCGATGTCCATGGCCCTTTGGAAAGTGGCCCCTGCATTAATCAACCCGAAAGGAATCCTGGCATACATAAATGTACCCCATGGTGTGGTAAAGGTAGTCTTCTTCTGATCTTCTAGTAGTACAACCACCTGATTGTAACCTGAGAATCCATTCATCATCGACATCCAAGAATCTCCTACCATTTTCTGCAGGATGTGATCCATCTTGGGCAGTGGATAATTAAAGGATGCTCGGTTTAAATTTTGGAAATCAACACATAGCCTTATTTCTCTATTCTTTTTCCGGACAGGGACTAGGTTTTCTACCCACTCAGAATACCTCAATGGCACAATTATTTTGGGCTTCAACAATTTCTTAATTTCTTTCTCAATGGAGGTAAGCAACAGGGGATTAATTTGTCTGAGCTTCTGCTTGTACAGCTTCGCATCTCCTTTCAAATGGATTTTATGTTGCATGATGCCGATGTCAAAGGTTTTCAGGTCTTGATAAGACCATGCAAACATATCTTTGTAAGACTGAAATAATTTATATTAGAGCTCTTTATATTCTCCTGGGACTATCTTGGACAGCCTCACAATTTTGGGGTCAGCATCAGTACCAAGATTTAGGTCTTCTACCTGATTTTCTTCTACCACCTTGTTCAGCTGCAGTGGGACGTCGTTCTTGCCAAACAATATTTCTAGAGGCACCAGCCCTCTAGGTATAAATTTTCCCTTCAATTTCAACACTTTATGACCTGCCACCTTTTCCTCCCATTTGTTTTCTAAAAGGTCTTCAGCCTCTCTTTCTTCAAAAACATCTATCTCCATGTTTGAGAATTCTCCGATTGTTTCCATAAATCTTTTAACTTGCTCTTCATCCTAAAACACCTGCCAGTGCTTGATGTTATCTGGGATTGATGGCTGATAACGCACCTCAATTTCATATCTTAAGAAAAGTATCTGTGTGACGAAACAACATTAAATACCTAAGGAATCACCATCCCGGGTTCGCTCTCTAGGCATAAATTGAATGTTAAATGCCAAGAAAAAATTTTCCACCAGGTCCCACACTTCGTTCCTATAAGCCCTTAGCCTAGGATGTTTGGTTTGACACTGATTCTTCACTTGTCTAACTACCAGTTCTGAATCTCCCAGAACTTTTAAACTTTGTATATTCATGCTCCTGGCTGTCTGTAACCCTAACAGAAGTGATTCATATTCAGCCACATTATTAGCGGCTTAATATTCTAGCTTGAAATACAATGGGACCCATTGGCCTGTAGGAGAAATCAATAGTACTCCAACACCATTACCTTCTCTATAATTTTCTCCATCAAAGTGAAGTGTCTAGATTCCTACTTCACTGCTCTCTGAGGGCTACTCAGTCTTGATCTGGCAGAATGATGGTTCTTGAGCATAATCTTGGTCTTCCTCCAGCATTAAACATGAGAAATCACCTTCTTTACTGTAGACTGGTGAATTAACCAAGTTTTCAGCCTTAGTAACCATCTTGAAAAATCTGGTTTCCCTGTACAACCTCCTCTACTGGCCACCAAAAACCGGGATAGTAGCATATGTTAAGTCCAACTTGATTGACCCACTGATTTTTTTCCCCCAAGACCTTGACAACAACATGCCAAAGCGAGCTGGGATGTCAACCACCACAATGTCCATCACCACACTTTTTGTGGGAATCTGGGTCAAATTTACCACCAAATCCTTGATTATACCCAGACACTTAACTCTTTTGGAATCAAATGAATAGAGATCCTTGTATGGCTGGGTGATTTGTAGTCTTAGTTGTTCCATGACTGATAGGGGAAATAGATTATGAGAAGCTCCCGAGTCTAACATACAATTATGTAATAACATGTCATGAATCACTAGAGACACATAAAAAGGACGAGTAGAGGCATCTAATTCCTCAACATGGGGGCCAAACACAACCATGGGTCTTTCTTCTTAAAGGTTTAGACTATCTAGGATATGTTCTGCCTCTGGAGGAAGCATGAAGGAGGTGACCTGGGACTGATATGCAGGCTACTTCAACAATTCAGTCAAGGAAACTGGGATTTTGACCTTCTCAAGCTCCTTCTGTAAACTAAAGGTAGAAGAGGACTTTTCTGTTGCAACCTCTTTTGACTCTTTATTTTTTTCCAAGGGTTTGACTTCTTTTAACACAGACTTGGTATTAGGGGGAGTGACTACTTTTGAAGAGGAAGGAATTTGATCATTAGACTGCAAAGATTCGTTTAGAGGCCTCTTACTTTGTCTGTGACCTTTTGCACTGTTGTCTCCTTCTGAGGAGATGCTTCCTTATGAAGTGGCTCTTCTTCCTGATCTTGAGTACGAGTCCTCTTCCTAGAATATCTGAGATCATATATTCTATTGAGTTGTGCTTGCATAAAATCAACAAACTGCTTACAATAGTCATCAATCTTCGTGTCTTCTGTGCCTCTAGCCTTCTCTTCTTCTTGTAATGAGATCTCGGTTCCATCCCTTCCTTGCAAGAGGAATTCTACTTCATCACTATTCGAAAAATCAATATATGCATCCTCTTGCTCATAGGCAGCGTCTTCAGTAGGACCATCTACCTGACCTTCCAAGTACAACAGGTGTGGTACCTGATCTTGCTGCTCTTTCCGTTCCCTTTGAAGTATTTACAGGGGTGTTTTCCTATACTAAGGATTGTAACCCTTGTTTGGAGCATTCTGGAAATTCTTGGAGGATGAATTCTTGGCATCCAATTCAAGTTTAACTAGCTTACTAGAAAGATTCTTAATCATTTTGTTCATTTCTTCAATTATGTTATCAGCTGAGTCTCTATCTTGGCTAGAAGTAGGCACCTCCTCTTTGCCTTTCCTTCTAGCATCTTGGTCTGGATTTCCCTTTGATTTACCAGTGGAGGCAAAATTTGCCTCCAACTCTAGCGCATCTGTCTGAGAATCATCTAGGAAGGCAGGATTTCTTTCTCCTAGAGAGAAACTGAATTCTGAGTCAAAAGCTGCTACGAAAACAACTTTAGCAGCAGTTTGATGAGGTTTCATATCAGCAGGAAGGCTCAAATACAATTTTTTAAACCTCTTAATGAACTTTGATGCCCCTTCATTATGTATTTTCTTGAGTGTGTTAAACTCAGTAAGACAATGTCCATGATCTTTCTTCTCCCCCCATTTTCTGAGAAAAATATATTCCATTCCTTCCCAAGTGGTGATGGAATGGTCTCCTAATGTATTAAACCATTTTCTGGCTTTGCCATCAAGATATTGCAAAAACAGTATTAAGACTACATCTAGGTGTTCCACATTAAAGTCCTCTGCAAAATAACAGAAGACCTCAAGATGTTTTTGAGCTTCAATCTCATTTTCCCCATTGAATCGGGGTAAGATATTTAGATAGTCCTATGGCATATCATTCAACACTTGAGGTAATGCCAGGGGGGCATTTTTATTCAACAAGAAGCTAGGAACATTGGCCATTGGGGGAGGTGGAAGTAGTGCAAGGGTTTGGTGTATAAAAGGAGGAGGAGGAGGAGGTGGAAGTGAAGTATGAATGACAATAGGAATGTATTGGATAGAAGCTTGAGGTTTTGACAGGAACAACGGGCTGTTAATAGTAGATACTTCGGTGACTTCTTTGACCTCTTCGACTTCAGGAGTAGGGTAAAAGGTGTAATATGTGGTATCCTTTGACTTAGCTTTGCCTTTAATTCGAACCTCTCCCTAGGGTGGACTATCTGAGTAGTAGTCGGTATCCCTCACAGTGGAGTCGAGACCTTGCACTTGAGCAACTTGAGAGGAGGAGGATGGAAAGTCTTCTAGAGAGAATTCAGGAATCTCAGTATGGACTAATTTTCTTTCCCTCCAACTCCTTCTATGTAGGATCTTCTATAGGTCAGACATAGAAGGTGTGTTTGGCTGAGACGTATCTAACCTCAGGTGTGGCTTACCGAGGAGCTTAGATCGCATGTAAGTTTATCCGATAAATTATTGTGAGTCGCCAAGGTGAGGGATCTAAGACTCTCAACTCTTTCATGCTCACCTTTCTCAAGAGGAATAAAGGTTTTGTCGAGGCCTAGATTCAAATTTTCTTAACTGCCTCTACAATACCGCTAAAAAGATGTTGTCAATCCTAGAAACACCAGTTGTGAAATACCAATGTTTAGGCATCTTATATAGCAAGGAGCAATAGGATATAACAAAGGATAATTAGCAAAAATTGGGTGTTCTTTTTGCTATTTTAGTTTTTAACAGAAAGTTCAATATAAGTGAACTGCTAATACTCATAGACTCAACATAATGGAAGGAACACCGCAGGCAAGATGTAACCTCAATATAAATGTATCAAAATCAAAGACACCCTTCATAAGGAGGTAATGGATTCTAAAAATGTTTACAGAGATTTGAAATCATGCGGTACTTAATGTAAGAAATATAGAAGGAATACTAACCACTAATGAGATGAATTCATAAACATATCTAAACATGAGATGGGATTATGGTAATAAGAATCCATACACGTCCATATCTTTCAAAATAACATCCCATAGCATTTAATATAGAAGAAATGTGGATGAAGTGGAAAATGCAACAACATATCATGGATCTGAGTCGAGTTTAAAGCGCGTACAGTTGGGCATAAGTATCAACTAAGTGATAAGTTCATACTGCAACTGAGCCACTCGCATTCCGTAGCATGATATAAGAGAAATGGAAATAGTGAAATGAAAGCTAAGCTATATCACATAAGGCGTAATTACAAACTATAAAGCACTAAGACCAATCCTCATTAAAGATAAAATCCTTATCACGAGACCCAACCGTTCTTCACATTTGTATTAAGCTTCAACAAAATACATACAAAAACTCTTTTCACAAAGAAATTCTTCTTTAAAATCGAACCTTTTTTTCTCTTTAGTTGTTGCTTATCGAAGTCTCGTAAACATGAGAAAGAAGATATTTTTAGTAAAAATATCTTCTCGCATGCTTGTAATCATTGAGGTCTCCATCAAAAATAACACCAAAATTCATGATGAGGAATAGGGGCAGCATCATCATTTACGCTAGGCTCACGAACTTTAAACAAAATATTAAACAAATCGCTTTTGAAAAAGTAAAATATGTGAGTGGAATGTGAATTCCACTCAAAATTTAAAGGTAACGAACTAGAGTGAAAATAAAAGGCCATCAGGGTTTAATCATGAATTGACAATATTCACTAACGAGATGGAGTCGAGGTCGCCACGACACGGTGGTGGAACGTTGGTTGATGAGTCATGACTGACTCGGAATGTCAAGTGCATCTTTGTTGACTATCCGATGCGGGTTCATGCATTGATGTGAATCACCTGGGATATGTCTCGATGAGGTCGTCAAAGTTTGCATTGGTGGGGATTTGGTGGGTTTATCGCATAGAGGAGAGAAAAATTCTGGCGGAGTGACGAACAATGGTCTCAAATTTTTTAATTGGGTGGTTTTATTTGAAAGTACATCTATCCGGTCCATCTCTTCATGAGACGTGCTTTGTACCATGATAGTGGTTGTAACATGGTAGGAGTGACAGGATCCCAAAGATGTCGTAGAGTCCAATGCTACATCTCGATCCAAACCATATCAAACCGTTCGTATTGGTCACATTTTCTAAGGTCCTTGAGGCAAAGCAAATGAAAAATGGTGACCAAGAGTAGATCCAGAGTGATCTAATGCAAATGAAGGTGACTAATGAATGGGAAACCTCCTATTTATAACAAAATATTGGGGCGGCCTAGAACTCATGGAATAAAAATATTATTAATCTAATTCCTAGAAGCACCCTTTAGAATATTTTTTACTATATTTGTTAGAGGGATAAGGATTCTTGACTTGGGTCAATTCCTTTTATTTATAAATAATAACAAATAAATGATTTATTTATCATTTTAGGGAAATGATGGGAATATAATTAAATAAATAATGATTTATTTAATTATTTACAAATGATTTAGTCAAATTTAACTAGGAATATTATTAACAACAGATTTGAATAACTATTCTTAGGAAATAATTAAATAAATAATGATTTATTTAATCAATTTCGCTTTGGTTAAATATGACTAGGAAATATGGAAAAATGTTATTTTATATGAGCAATTTTACTTAGGGTAAAAATTGGTCATACATGGTGCACTTGGGTTCATCTAATGATAATGGGTTAGATGACCAAAAAATGGTGTAACAATGCATAAACAGGGCAAAACTCTTTATCAATTATCTTCAGACACTCAACGAATCTCCTTGAAACCGCTTTCTACGCCATGCTTCTCCATGTCATCGGTTTCCAACCCCTTCAAGAAAGAGATATAACTTTGGCATGTCAAGCTTTGCCGGATATATTAGTATTTCCCTCATGAATCTTTCTTCGGAGATAAAGCACAAATGATTTTACTTTAATGACTCTCGTAGAAATCCCAATGTCCTTTCACCACCCGCTGATGATTTCTAACCAAATTATTTTCCGACATCCCCCGAGGGTGATATTACCTTCACCAAATTGCTGAGCTTCCGCCTCGATGGTCTTCTCACGATCCGTTTTTTCCTTCTTTTCCCTGCTCAATTTCCTTATGCATAGCCTCTATTTTTCTCGAATTTTCAGCCAAGGCAAGCTCTGTGCTCAAGATTCTTAGTCTGTGGTGGAAGCCGCTTCTAGTATAGCATTTGTCTCCTCGTCGTATTCAAATGGGCTCTGACAATCAGCTAGTTTTCGGTTGGGCTGAGGTGGTGCACAACCGTGTGTATCTCAAGTTGTCTATAGTTTCGTTAACTCGCTCTAAAGAAATTCGTACATTAAGCTTCGCCATTTTTTCCTTTTCTTCCTTCTCCTTTTCTAGAGAGTCACTATGTATGCTTTATGTTTATCAACTGAGCCAATTCAGCTATCCGCACATGGTGGGAGGCCTGTGATGCTAATCTTGTGTTTCGCAGATTCCACCTCCTTCGCAATTACTCAATGACATAACGCCGTGGGTTTGATTCTCCGCTTTCTTTCCCTTTAATCGACTCATGGAGAGAACGTACTTGGATTCATGAGGGCATGGCATCCGCTCTGCCTTATGACAGCTCTCACTCATTCAGGCTTAGTCTCCAAGCTTTTCTAACGTGATTGTGAGTCGATTACCTCATCTTTTACCGTATCACCAACCACCTAGAACAAGTTACATTTATCAAGGAATGGCAATCTTAGCCATGTCGATCTCGTACTCAAGCACTCTATAAACTAGTAGTACTGTATCTGTGTCCAAAATGGTTCTACCATGGCCAACACTCAGGTGTTCTATGTCCAAATTCATGGAGGATAAGATACGGTGTGGTATTTCTCCACGTATCCTTCTAGCTCGGCCTTGTATTTATCCTCGATAGCTCTAACTTCTGCTCCTTGTTACACCCAGAATCATCCTCTTTATTGGCCTCTTTTTCACCAAAGAATTTCTGTAATTTCTGCCTAGTTTTGACCGCTTTCACCTTTTTATGTAATTATTGATCTAATTTGATGTAATTTCATGATCATGATGTAATTTTGTCACATTTTTACTTGTTCTAGAATATTCATTCACCAAAAGGTGAAATGTGAGTGAATGGACTGCCTTTCCTAGCATATAGAGGCAAGTTGTTTTATGGCCTATTTTCTAGTTCCTAGTTTAGATATGGTTGAAACAGCTTCTATAATGATGAGCTCTACCCCCAGAGGCATGGGAATGGGTTAGGCTTATCTATATGATGTATTTTCTCACTATTTTTAGGGTTGGACATTTGGGATTGCTAGCACTTCATTGTACATTTCATTCCAATTTTCGCAAAGGAATAGACTAGGGTTTGCAAATTTCTTTGGGATCCTTCTTGTGGCTCTGTTTTGATGGTGTTTCTTCATGTATCTGTAAGTTCATTGATGTTTATGTGTACCATTTTCATTCTCCTTTCTTCTTATATTAAACAAATCAAGGTTAAAGGTGTAATCGCAGCTTTGCTTTGCTCGCCTTCGCTTGTCTTTAATTTTACATGTTTTCATCTATTTCCAGGAGGACTCTGAAACCCTCTTGCCCTCTTCATCTCTCACCGGTCTGATCCACCCATTCATTTAATCTAAAGCATCAAAACTATTTCTCCTTGCCCCAATCGTAACTCGAGAAAAACTAGGCCTTATCCGCACCGAAACTTCCTTTCCTTTGATCCAACAAAAAACCCCCAAAACACAATAAAACTCTTCATCATATATCTAGCCTAAAATTAGATTTTATTTCAAGTCATCAAGCCCTATCGATTATTTTTGCTGATAATAACTGAGAGAGCCCTCTCCTATTTCGGGGTAGGGCTAGCTACCAGACTGGAGTATTTGATGTTACCTTGAACTCGCTTCCTTCAGCCATGAGGTAGATTTAGGCACACATGTTCCTTCAAATCGATCATGCATTCCCTTCACAAAATTTCATTTTCTCTTTGTAATTCACTGTGGTTCTTGGATGCTAACAAACAAGCATTTGTTAAATGAAAACAAAAATCACTTTTAATTGTTGTGTATGGGAAAAGATCTTGAATAATATGTGTTTGTGTTTCTTTGTTGAACAAGAAACTTTTTGGTTTTGGCACAAAATAATCCCCTCAAGCACGCCCATTTTCTATTCACGGTTTTCAAAAAGGTAAAAGACATCTTTCAAGCTGATACAACATCCTCTAAAATCATTGTGTTGACCTTTTGATAACCATAAAGAAGAACACCTTTTTTGATTCAAACAAAATGTGTTTTGGAAACTCCGGCCATGAAGTAACTCTTTAACATGATTGAGAGAACTCTACAGTAACTCGTTTCTTTTGATTCGGATGCCGCACACATTTTTCAATGTCTCATAACACAAAGCAAAACTCTTTCAAACCGATCAAGCCTTTATCCTTTTAACACAATTTTCTTCTTGACGTGTATGCATCAATTTTCCCCTTTGTAACAATGTTAAGTATTTAAACAAACTTGAGAATTCTTACAAACTTTGCTATTTCTTCTAGAGACTCTGTGTAGTTTTTTTGTAATTTCATAGCAAGAAAAACTCTTCAAGTGATCCTATCAATTATCTTCCTCTTCACAAATTTTTGAAATCACTCTTCTCGATTTTGATTAACCGTAGATTTTTCCTTTGAAAATCACAATGTTTTCCTTTTACTACTCAAAACAACAAAACTTTTTTGACAAACAAAATTTTGAAATGTCAAAGACCTTATTTTATCAATGCTTTCTTTGGTGTCTTTGCATGCAAATTTCCTTTTGAAAAGCCCTGCTAGCTTTTTCTTTAGGCACACAAAGTTATCCTCTACAATGCACCCTGATGCCGTTTGCACTTGTAGAAAACTTGACTTTGGTACTTTTGACAAAGGTGTTGATAGTGACCCGTGCGCCTAGGCGGTGGGCCGTCTGGGGGCGCACGGCGAGGCCAAAAACGTATAAGTTAGGGGTAGTTTTCAATAACTTCAAAGACCTAACCGGGAAGAATGAGGGTGGACATAGGAGAATTTGGCACTTGGGATAGATTTGAGGGCTTTGTAAAATGAAAAAATTCTCAGCCCTTCAGGGTCAACATAGTGACGGTGCCGTCTTTCCGTACAAGGCTCAGCCGTTCACGTTGGATGTAGCGTTGTTTTAGATGCCAAAACAACGGTGGAAATGGTGGATTGAAGGCGCAAAACATTGGGAAGGTGATAAACAATTTGATTAGGGTATGAAGAGGTCGGAACCGCATTTGAACACTAGGGCGGTGGTGTTCGTGAGGTTGCTCTGCACCAGCCACAAAGGCAGCCGTTTCGTTGTATGTGCATGCCGCGCATTCCTCTAGCTTGAAAAATGAGATGCATTCTAAATATGTTTATCTAATCTGGTTTCCTTTGAATTGAATTCATTGAATATTTGGCAAAAGACAAAGGTAGGCAAACCATTAATCATGAGAAATGAATCAGAATTGGATCAATGCATAGAAATAAACATTCAAGCCATGCATAGAGATATATGACTCTCTAACTTTAGGAAATGGCTATCAGACTTTGGGGAAATACATTTAAGAAAAACAAACAACTCAAATCACTATGAGGAAATGCCTAAGCATAGTATTTCAAGCTATTGGGCACTTTGAAGCAAGATTGCATAGTTTTAGGCAAAGGGCAAGATCAGTACAAGACCTCTTTGGTTCAACAAATGACAATAAAACAATCAAAGAAAGGTTTCAGAGGTGGAGCTATGACTAGCCATGAGTAAGCAGGGCATACCGTGAATCATACTTAGCATGCATAAAACCATAAATGAAACAAGCAAACAATATTCTTCAGTTATTAAAGAGCAATCAAGGATTCTTTAATATGACTAAGAATGAAGAAAACATAGAAGCTATAAAGAAACAGGAAATTTGAGGTGCCTCCAAGGGCATGTCTCAAATCTATTCTCTATTGTCTTATAGCAAGCAAGAACATGGAATATGAATGAAAACTAAGAAGCATAACAGAGAGGGACACTATACCATTTTACCAAGTCAAGGAATCCAACAACAGTCCTCTTTCATCATCCAAAAACATTGAAGAAACTATCCAATGCATGAGACAAGTGTTTCTTCCAAGCTTGTATAACCATATATTGCTTCTATTCATCAAGTTCAGCCTTGTTTACAATGAATTCTCTTGGAATATATAGGCCAAGATGAGGGAAAACCTCCTAGTGCAACTTGCAATCTCATTGGCCCATCAAAAATATCTGATTTTGTCCTTGAGGCTTTGCAAAGCCCAAGGCACAAAATATCTAATAAAATATCTCAAAAATGATAAAAAAGGAAAATATATTGACTTTTCATAACTAATCATGCCCAAAAATAGCTAAACGCACATGAGGAAAAGTCACTTTAGAAAGGTTCATTTTTTACAAAAATACTTAAGAAATATATCAGCAGAAAGTCCTCTGACTTGCCGGAAACTTTTGGAGGCCTTCCCGATGTCGAAACGAGGCCTGTGATGGCTCGTTGGAAAGCTCTGAATGTCTATTTTCTGAAAATACTTAGTATTATCCAAACTGACCACTATAAGGCCATAAAAAACTGACATGTGTGTAAAAAACCAAAAAATAGACCTTGCTGATAAACGGGGCAGAGTGTGGAAAAAGTGAGTGTTTTTCGCCATTTTGGGGGAGAAAATATTCTTCAATTGATCTAAAAATTAATGAGTATATCCTCTTGAAATTATGGCATCCAATTATACCATTTTCATCCTTTGAGGATGCCCCAAAAAGAAATGGCGATGCCCATGAGTTTTAGCCAAAAACCCAAAAATGAAAAAAAACCAAAATTTGTTAAATTTCGCCCAATTTTGGTGAGCATGACCCTCAAGGGTTTTCAGAAACATTCTGTGAAGCTGAGGGAAAAATTTGGAGCTATGAGGTGTCTTTCTTCAATTTTGGTGACGGGCGCCTCCTTTGAGCTTCCTTGAGCTTTTCCTATGTGGCCTCCAATTTCCGCTGGGCGAACTGATTAAGCTTTTTATAGTGCCCGGTCATCCTCCTTTGAAGGTCCAAATCTCTATTGGCCTTCTCCAACTTCTTTTCCAAGTGATCATTCACCCTCTCGAGCCATGGTTCTCGATTGTTCTCTATCTCCTGGGTGAACAAAGTAGTGAGAGGAATAGATTGGAGAAGGGCAACTTCTTCCTCCTTTTGTTTCTCAAGGGCTCTTTTGAGTCCCATGGTCCTTGGCCTCTTTCTTCTGGCCTGATCTTCATCTTTTCTGTCATTAAACTCGCCCATGAGTTCTTCCAATCTAACTTGCGCCTTGGAGGCCTCCTTTTTGTATTTGATGGCCCGTGTCTCATATACCGCCATGTGAACACTGATCTATTTATTTTGAATTTGAAAAAAGTGATTGAAGTTTCTAGCCCTCTCTAGATCTTCCCTCAAAGCATCAATTTGGCTTTCTCTATTGATCAGCAAAGTCTCTAGGATTCGGGCCTCATTGTCGCTATCATCACTTTGGATTTGAATTATGTCGAAGTCCCTCTCCTTTTCATGGATGCTTTCTTCTTTCTCCTTTCCATTGCTTTGGGTGGCCTTCTTAGTCTTCCTTCTCTTGGGTAATTCGACAATGGGCTGCTTGGGAAATTTCCCCTTGCTTCGGAGGGCCCTAGTAACATTTGGAGTTATAGTTTTAGGCACCCTTTTCCTTGATGTCGGGGGATTGGCCACTTTTGGAGAGGAAAAGATGGCCCCTTGCCTAGGAGAGGTAGGTAGCACATGCTCTATTGGTTCTTTTCCCTTGTTACTTTCCTCATCATTCTTGCCACTATTTTGAGTTTGTTCATGGCATTGCTCTTCATCACTTTGCTGCATATTATCACTGTGATGCTCTTCACTTTGCTACCCTTCCTCACTGTGATATTTTTCACTATGTTTCCCTTCTTCCCCTTGCTGCCCTGCTTCATCATCATGTTGTTGTTGTTCATCTTCATTTTGCTGCTCATCATCATGCTCTTCTTCATCATGCCCTTCTTCACTGTGATCTTTTTCACTTTGCTGCCCTTCTTCCCCTTGTTGTTCCTCCTCTTCATCATGTTGTTGTTTATCATGTTCTTCTTCCCCTTGCTGCTCTGCCTCACTGTGCTCTTCTTCCCCTTGCTGCCTTGTTTCATCATGTTGTTGTTCATCTTTCTCTTCCTCCCCTTGCTCATGCTCTTCTTCCTCATCATGCCATTCTTCTTGTTCAATGAGAAATTTGAGCTTCTTGGGAATGGGCTTGCTTGAAGAAGGCGAAGGATGGTGAGTGGAAGGTGAAGGAGATGTATGGAATGAAGGGACAGTGGCGAAATCTGGATGTGCAATGAAAGTGTCCCAAGAGATTTCCTTCTTCTCAAGCTGATGAAGAATGATAACTTTGATGAGGGAATGATGGAAAAGGCAACCTGACTACTGAGAAGGAGGTTTTTTCTGAACAGTGGAGGCCATTTTTTCAATACTTCTATGGAGGAAGAAAGGGAGATTTAACAATTTGGCTCTTGTGAAATGCATGAGCAATCAGACATGGTAAGCATAGACTCGGGAGAATCTTCCCTCGCAAGTGAAGTATTTCATGATTATCTTCATGAGGGGGGCATAACTAGTCAACAGATATGAGAAGGGAAAAATGGATGGACATGTGTCTCTATGGTCAGGCTTCAGAAAAGGTTTGTACTGTTCTGAGTCTTGGTGGCTTTGTTTAAACCACTTCTCTCCAACATAAGGGATTTTGGTGGCCTTGGAAATGGACCTAGGAGAGAACTTGAAATCTAAGCCTGCCAGCTAAAAGTGTTTCCCTTGAAATCTCAAAGCACAAAGATGTGTCAAAGGGGAATAGCTTTTCACCTCCTGCACCCTTTGACAAAACTCTAGACACCCAACCTCATGGAAGTTAAACAGGATTGATGGATGAGCATTTACCTCTTCAGTTGAAACAGGCTCAAACCTCCTGTGAAGGCCACTCCTACTATCACACGAGAGGCATTTTTGGATACTCTTTGTAAAAACAAGTTGTCTCAAATGGTACTTGGAATGGTTTCTTAAACACACCACAGTCCTCCTTATAAGTCACTATTTAATCCTTTTTATGCCAATCAACAAGTATTTGTCAATTGAAAGAAAGCAGTCAATTTATTACTATGCTTGGGCAAGGTATTGAAAATAGGTATTTGTGGTTTCTTGTTAGAACAAGGATCCTTTGTGTTTTTGTGAAACAAAACACCCTTTACAAAGAAAACTCCTGTTTGCTATTCTTTGGTTTCTATATAAAGGTATACAAAACACCCTTGAGTTGTCTTGAGAAACCTTTCAATCACTGAGACTTTGATTTTTGGACTATGGAGGCGCACAAAATTTTCTCTTTCATAACACAAGAAGAGTCTTCAAAAATGACAAGCTTTCACCCCTTACTGGTATCTCTTTCTTCTAGTTTTTATGAGACAATTGAGACAAGGTTTTCTCTCTTCTATTAACCCTGTTAAGACACTTTCTAGCAATTTGAAACCTCTACAACTCTATTTTTTTGTCTGGCAATTAGTGTATGGTTTATCACTGTTCTTAAAGCTCTTAAGGTCCTTTAAGATTGATAAAAACACACCCCACCTATCACTGTAATGGGGTGTGACAATTACAACAACAAAAACCTTTGAGTTTGCTCAAAAACCCTGCCCTCTAATCATTGTCTCTCTCTTATGCTCTTTATATGACAAACTGCCTTTTTAAAGCCACTGTCAAGCTACTGTCCAAATTGATTTTAGACCTCCTAAGCATAGGAAAGTTTTCCTCTAGTTTTTACAAAACTCAGTCTTATATACCACTGTCTATCTCATGTTTTTAAATGATGAAATGGTTTCAAAGGCACTATTTCCTTCTCACTGAAAAAACACAACAAACACCCTTTCAATCTTTGAAATTTGCCAAGAGGAGAAGTAGAATACCTCGAAGGAAATCTTAAATATCTTGTTTGATTGATTGGGCAGCTTTAGAGCTTGATAGAAGCCGAAAGGAGTGAGCGGCACATTCAACGAAAAGAGACGGCATAGTCGGGTCGGCCTCGGGCAGTGTTTGAATGGGCACTACAGGCCGTCGCGCAGCTATTATAGCCCTTTGTATTTCCTCTTTTTGCCTCCAAACGCGCCACGCGCTTTACGACACGTCGCACAAGTTTGAGGCTTCAAAATACGAAAAAATCTTGAAATTGTTTTCTTCTTGATAGAGCCGAACAGGGAGCGTTTGTTTGTGGTTTGAAACTTGCAAATGAGACTTTGTAATGGTCAAATTATGCCCTTTTAAAGATGAAAAAGCCGAAAAACCGTTTTGTTTTTTTCATAAGGGTTTGAATGCCCTTTGAGAAGCTTTTTTTTTATAAAAAACTGAACTTGCTATTTTTTATCCTTTCATCACCTTTTTAGATATCGCGAAGCCATTTTCTTCGAAAAAGTTTATGACAAATGCTGTGAATGATATTTTGAGAGTCTTCATAGATATAACCCTTCCCAATGTGAAGAAGTCATCTCAAGGCTAAAATATTTTTTACTGTCTCTCTATCTCTGCCCTTTAAAGGAAAAATTTCACAAAGTCAGCAACCCTGTCACTGTTTGCCTATATCTATCCCTTAAAAGAAAACTTGCTCAAAACCATATTAGTGATTGTAGATGCATCCTTTGAATGAAATTTATCTTTGACTGTGGGAACCTTAGTTGCATTCACCTGGGTTTGACAAACATCTTGTTTATCAAAAAGGAAATCCTTTGAAAATCTTTCCTACAATCATATGCAACAGCAAGGTATTTTCACATGTTTTCATAGAGAAAAGGCCTTTGTTTGTGACAATGGCATGTTTCATTTCCTTTGAGTGTTGTCTTTGAATTTAAAACACTTTCCATATCCTTTCTTACACATACTGTCTCTATGTGTCTATTTGCAAATTCTCCTTTAGAAGCAAGGCTTATGCTACCTTCTTGTCAATTTTGATGAGTTTTTGAAAAAGATATTCATGGACAGGAAGAGCAAAGCTTCTTTGAACATCAACATCACTCCTTGGCCTATGTTTAACCTAGATCTCAACTCATAAACCTTGAATTGATTTATACTAATTTCAACTCTATTTTTTAAAGGAAAACAATGGCTAGATTTCATGCCTCTTGATCAAGGATAAAAGTCTTTGGAAACTCTTAATGAAATTACATACCACAGCAGGGTTTGTTCATATGTCCATAAGAGGTCTTTGTCTGTGATAGTGATATGGCTTGATTCTTTGAAATTTGTTTTGAATTTGAGACATCTTGTCATATCCTTTTCTTCACATTGATGAACCTATTCAAGCTTTGTTCACTTTAGCTTCATATTACCTTTGAAGGAGATCTCTGATAGAAGAAAAACCAAACCTCTTTGATTATCATAATATCACTGCTTGGCCATCTACTTAACAACATTTCTCTATTCATAAGCCTTCAATTTTTTCCCACTACACTTAAAATCGGCTTTTCAATTAGTGAAACCATATAATCAATCTTTGAAACACCACTGCTCTGTTAGTGGTTTTCATCTATTGGAGAAAAAGGTGGTAAACAAATTTTTAGGCAGTTTGAATCATTGTTAGCTTTTTGCCCTTTAAATGAGGCCATACCTCTGTTCTTGTCCCTTTGCTTGTTAAATGAAGGAGGCTAGCATCACATTGCCAAACCCTCTGCTTGTTACATGAAGGAGGTCTTCAACCAATGACCTAACCATCTACTCATATTTTGAGGAGGTTTTACACAGTCATCCAACCCTCTGCTCATGTTTGGAGGAGGTTTTACAATAAGTGACCCAACTCTCTGCTCGTGTTTGGAGGAGGTTTTACAGTGATGCTATTTCATCCATTTGTCAAACTGTGTCATCTTTCCTAGTAGTGTCTATTCACAGTTAAGTAAATAAAAGTGACAAATTGACAATATGCCATGAGGGGCACTCTCTGAGCTATGTAATATTATTGTTAAAATACCCTTATTCATCTTTAGACATCAGAAGCAACTTGACCAATATCTACAGAGTATTACTTGTTAGCCATAAGTCACTAACCTTTTGACTGTGTCTGCAGGAGCTCATTGAAATACCTCTCTATCCAGTACTTGCATCCCAGGCTCAAAACCACATGAGAAGCAGCTATCTCCTCATGTTAAGTTTAATAATGTCTTCTGGAACACTGGTACACTTCTACTCTTGAAAAAGACATTGAAACATTGTAAATCCACCTAATATCAGTTTGACCTGTGGCATATGCACTGCTTAGACATCAAGGTTCGTTAGTGGCGCGACTTAACGATGTATCAAGCTTTCTTTGTAGAATAGAAAGGTTATCTATGACTGGTTGATATTAGACAGAGGTTCTTTTGGCTTTAGGATAGTTTGCCAAGGGAGGATCGCCTAAAGTGCCACTACCTAACTTAAGGGAGACTTTTTGGACAGATTTGGATTATTCTGTTTGGAGCTGATGGACAAGTTTGTATGACTGAGAATAGATATGGCTTGAAAATTAGGTTTTATCTCATCATGGGCTGATTTTAAAAGGCAGGAGGGAAAAATTTTTTATGGGTGTTTTCTAGCTGGAAAATTTGACAAATTGGAGATCAGATGCTAGAAAACTTGGCTTTAAAAACTAGTCATCATCAACAGGTGAAAAATACTAATGACTAACAGTGGGTCCATTTGGGGAGGGCAGATCGTTTTCAGGAGGTGTCCAGAATTTCAGATCTCGATTCTTTGAAGACCAGTGCCTTTATCCATTAGCGCAAATTTTTTTCTTCCTTGATGGTATTTCTGAAAATTGACAACATGATTAGCATCAATGGAATTTCTACCTACCCCACTATATTTCCTAACATTTTTTCTTATTTTGGGTGCATTTGGACTAGCAACCCTTTGAAATAATATTTTTGAAAAATGATACTATATAATTCTATAGTTATATCTGCCAGGAGTTTAGATTAAGCTGATGAACTCCTTTGTTTCTCTACCTATGCTGAATAGACTATCAAGGTTAAGATGTTTGACAGGATTTTATTCTCTAATCTAAAACATGAAATTGAAAAATGACCAAATCAGGATTAGACAATCTGATTTGTCATGTACTTGTGGCATGAAACACAAGCTGCACACAAATATTATTTTTCATAAAATGAAATCTAGAAAATCAGGGCTAGGATACACAGTTTTTTTTTCATCCCTGCTTTCCTCTTTGGTTATGTTGTGAGCATGTGGAACCAATATCTTTTCCTAATATACTTTCTTTTGATAAGTCAAGCTTACACAATGTTTACTATCTTTTCCTCTCGCTAACTTATCAGAAAATAAATTTAAAACATGTTCAGTTATGATTAGGCTAGATAACTGAACAAGACATTTGAGCACTAGTAGCGGCATTTAGACTTGCGCGCTTTCCGAATGACTATTTTTTGAACATGGAGATTTCTTTCTATTTTTGAAACTACCCTCTTTTTCTATTTTTCTATTGTTTTTGAATTTTCTATTTTTTTATTTATTTTTCAAACAATGGTATATACAATGATTGAAAAAGTTTTAACTCAAAAATCTTGGAAATGCTGAAACTTAAGCATATTATCTTCATAAGGATCTCCTACCACTCTTGGTTCACTCTGCTCTTGAAAAGAAAAATTTGGAAAATTTTCTCTTTAAAACATGACATTAGGATTCATGCATGAATCTTTGAACAACCCCATATCTTCCCGCTGTACCTCTTTATACCTTTGATTTCCACTCCTTCTTTTGTTGTACATCTTTTTCAAATAATGCAAATATTCTTTGTCATTTTTTAAGTATATGATGACATCATCAAGGTATGTCAAAATGAAAAATTTCAAAATTGGAAACATGGCTTTTAGGAGCATGTTTTTGATATCTGGTGGTTTTGCAATTTTGGGTTTGAAAATGGAACTACTTCCAGCATACTTGAAAAATTCTTTGAGCTGTCTGCTTTGTAAAGGAATTATTTGGCTATATCCTAAAACATAAATTTGCAAAGACACATGATTAAAAGCACTTATCATTGGTATATCATGGTCTTGGGTAGGAAGGATATAGTTGCTGTCACAAGGGTGTGTATTAGTATTTCTAAAATCAAAACAGATCCTATGACCAGCTGTTTTATCTTTGACTACTACTGTTTGGTCAAGATTTTTGTATTTTCTTTTGTCGAAGTTGTTTCTTGGAGTGATGGCAGTGGCATAGTCCTTCTCACTGTTTTCCCTACATGAAGTAGTATTTTGAACAAGATTGCAGATTCTGGTAGTTCTAAGTCTTTGGTGGAGTGGCAGAATGCTAGCTAGTTCAAACAACTCAGGTATATTTGGACTATAGTCATCATATCCTTTCATAAGAAGTTTTTTAGACATGTTTCCTGGATTTGGAGCTTTTATGGCTACAGTCAAGGTTTCTCTTAAAAGGGTAGGGTTATGTGATGGTAAATCCTTAAGGCATGGTAAGAACATTAAGCTTCCCTGCCCTTGATTTCCAAAGATGTTTGTGATATGCAAGTCTTCTAATGCATATGTTCTGAAAATGTCTCCTTATGTTACTGCTGATGTTTGCCTAAGTTTTGAGAAATTTTCTTGATGGTACTTAGTGTTTTTTGCTTCTTGATCTATCCCTATTTCAAAAGGAACAAACTTTCTTTCCTCAAGACATAGTTGTTCATGGTCATGATAATTTTGAGTGTCTAGTTCATTATAGAGAACTTGGGGCAGCTGATGAGGTGGGTCTAAGTTTGTTTCAAATCCTTCTGACTGTTCTTCAATGTCTTCATCAATGTGTAAAATGAAAGAGTTCAGATCAGAATGCAAGGAGTACATCGGGATTTTGTCTGGCCTTTCTTGATTACTGACCATATATTTCATGTGTGATTCCTGATAGAGTATTCTAGTTTGCTTAAATACAGGAATAGTGGCATAGGACATATCAAGTTGAATATTTCCCTGAAGCTTAGCTCCCCAAGTTCTAGATAAAAGCATTCCGTACTTGGGGGGAATGTCTGCTACCACTATGTCCATGATCAGGTGTTTTGTAGGTATTTCGGCCAAACTGCAACAAAAATCTTTGATTAAGCCTAGACATTTGACTCTACTCGAATCAAATGAATATAAGTCTTTATATGGTCTTGTTATTTCTAGGCCTAATATTTCCATCACAACCTTTGGCATGAGATTATGCGAGGACCCAGAGTCTAGCATGGCATTGTGTAGGATTTGGTCATGGATATTCAGACTGATGTAAAAGGGAAGAGTGGTTCCTTCTTGGAATTTCCCTTCTATTTTTGGACCAAACAACACTTCGGGAGTGTCATCCGTTAGATTAAGGGTGTTCGCATAATTTCCTATATTCAGGACCTTTAATACTTGGGATTTATAAGAGCTTTGGGCGATAAGTTCAGTGAGGGGCATGGTAATCTTTATTTTGGTGATTTCTCCCTCAAAAATGAAGGGTGCTTGTAGTTTAGATAGGTTGGCTTCAGTTTTTTCAGCCATGATTTTCTCTATGTTCTGAGTTTGCTGACTTTGTTTCGGGATTTTGTTTGACACAGCCATCTTGGGAACCTTGGTGGAGGTACTAGGAGCATCTAAGCCAAGACTTCTCTGAATAGCTTTATCTTTGTTTTAGTCAGTTTTCTTGACCATGATTTTGTTGCTATCCACTTCTTTTCTAAGGATGGTATCAGGGGTTTTAGTAGTGTCTGAGCTACCTTTCTTGGAGTTGTCTTGGTTTCTTCTGCTTCTAAGGTCATACTTCCTGTGAGCTTCTATTATGGCATTTTGAAAATCTATGGCAGGATCTTCGGGATCTTCATAGTTGCTTTAATTTTGATTCAGAGAGAAGAAATCTTGTTCTTCTTTTGTGAGGTAAACCTCACTCTCGTTATCGGAACCTATAAGGTTCAAATGATTTTCATCAATGGGTTATGTATCCCTCTCATCCTCATCAACATAATTTTCATTAAAGGGTGGCCTAATTTGTTGGTCATTTTCCCTTGGTTTGTTTTGAGGTTGTTCTCTCCTAAAATTTTGGTTCTGGTTTTCGTTTGGAGGGTTTGGCTAGTTGTCCCTAAGAGGTGTATTTTCACTCATATTTTCCCACATTTTCGCCATGGATCTAACCAAGTCATCTATTCTAGGATCTAAGGAAGGGGCTGAAGGGGAGACCTCATCTCAGTATGTGATCCTTTCTGACCTAGTCCTAGCTCTCTTTTCCGCTAAGTTGGCTTCTACACTTATGGCCACTTTTTACATTTCCTCTCAGGTTGGGGGGTTTTTGTCTCTCAGTTGATAAGTCATGTCTTTGTCGAAGCCTTCGGGGAACTTTTCTAAGGTTGAGCCAAGTGGAGGTTTGAAGTGGGGTGGGAGGGCGTTATACACACTATTGAACCTAGTGCAGTATTCCTAGACACTTTCCCCATTTTCCCGTTTTAGATTTTTATATTTTGACAAGATTTGAATGGGGTTCTTTCTGATTTCCCACTTATTTATGAATTTTTGGTAGAGTTCTGGGAGATCGTGGATGTTGTTTGGAGTTAAGCTCTTAAACCATTTTTTGGGTTCTCCGCCTAGGCTTTGGGCGAACATCCTCATTCTGATGGTCTCGTCTTCTATTTCCATGTATTCGAAGGCATCGCTAATTCTATCTACATGTTGTTGAGCTGTGGTAGTCTCAAATCCGGTAAAGTGCGGGATTTTGGATTGATAGTCATTTTGTAAAGGAGCCAAAGGGTGTGGCAACACCAAGGGTGCATACCAGACTGCCATGGTGGGAGCTAATGGATGATGTAAAAAATGAGGGCTTGTAGGATGAGCTGATGTGATTTGAACAGTAGTGATTTGGATGGGTGTGGCGGATGTACCTGGGCTAGTGATCTGATTTTGAGCAGATTTGGGGTGGTAGGAGCCAAAGTGATGGAGAAGCTGAAAAATAGGAGGTGTAGTAGGTGAGGCTTCTCTAATAGGACTGTGTGGCAGATCTAGGGGCTCAATATCGTCAAAGTTTACCTTACTTTGTGACTTGCTTCTAAAAAGGGTTTTTGTTGATTTTAAGTCAAATGGGGAATCCTGCAAGGATGTGAGGTGTTTAGGTACTGATCTTGCTTTACGGATGGACCTATCGGTAGCTAGGTTGCCAGTTTTTGGAAGCTTGCCACAGAATCTTCTCTGGGACATCTATTATGATAGGGGGATTTGGGTCTGGATGAGATCTGGTATTGATTCTTCATGAAGCCAGATTTTGAATTCAGAGTTTAGAGAGGATGGAATTTGTGGTTGTTTTGGATGGATGGCCTCTCTAGGGGTTTTTTCTAAATGTGAAGGATGGTCAAAACAAAAATGAGGGCTAATGGAGTTGCCGGGTGGATTTCTTTGAGAACTATGGTCAACCACCAAAACTATCAAAGATGCTTTTGGGAAAAAGTCTTCTAGCAACCTTTGAGATGAAGATTTTCAAGGAAGAGTGATTCACTTGGTTTGAATAGTTTGCTAGGCAGTCTAGACAAGCTAATGATTCTATTTGCAAGATTATTTCTGTTTATCTCCTATGTTTAGGTGAAGTCTTTTGAATCGCTAAGTTATACTTAGTTTGTCACTAATAATAGAGTTTGCACCATAAATTTTAAGTTTTGGAAAGGATGAGTCAATAGAAAGGTATGGTTTATGAATTTTTTGGTTTTTTATGGAGTTTTAAGGCCTACTGGAGGCTAGTGGAGTTGCCAGGCAGAACTTGGTTGTCTTTGTAGAGATGTAGCTATGGTCCACCACCAATAACTAGGGAAAAGCAAATCTGGGAATGTTTTGGGGTTTTTTTAGTTTTTATGTGCAGCCTATGGTTTATTAGAGTGTTCTAAACCCGATTCATCACTTTGCTAGGTTGGTGAAAACAAAAAGAGTTTACTCTAAATGATTCTATGGATTGCTTGCATGTTTAAATTTTTAAATACTAATGAATCTACAAGAGTTTGCTAGACTGTTATGTACTCAGTTAGTCCCACCATGATCACCATTATGTTAGGGTGGTGATGAGGTGGCTGATCGGATAGTATTCTAAAATCTAGTAAAGTAGTAATGCTTACTGGAGGCTAGTAGAGATGCTAGGTGAATTTTTAGTTGTTTTGAGAGTATATGTGTATGGTCCACCACCAATACTGATAAACACCAATCTAGAGATATTTTGGAGTTTCCTGAGTTTCCTATGTGTAGCCCTGAGACTTGGAAGAGTTTCCTATAACTGAATCATCATTTTGCTAAGATGGTGAAGCAACTAGTTTCTACTCTTCAGACAATACCTAAGTTTTCTAATTTGGACTGAGCTTTTGAGAGATCCTAAGGGATACTGAGGATGTTTTGACTCAATGTCCCACTGTGATCGCCATTATGTTAGGGTCTCGTGATTTGGCTGATTGGCAAGCCAAATGACAGTGTAACATCAAACCACTCTTTGGAGTGCAAGGACCTAGCTTCCTGGAGTCAGAGAGGGCTCTCTCTATTTGTGTAAGGGATATCTGTGTGTTTGTTTCTTGTGTTCTTGATTTTAGGCTAGTTATGAAGTAGGTTTTTTATTTTGGTTTTTAGGTTGTGAGGGATGAACTGATCAAAGACTAAGATAGGTAAAAAGATGTCAGATCAACTGAGCTATGGGGTCGAAAAGGTCAATAAAGCTTTCAGATGGTGATACAAGGTTGTTGAAGGGCTGATTTGAGTGAAGTAAAATGGATCTTTGGGTAAAATGGAGTGGTATGGACATTAAATTTGTGAAGAACAAAGGATTTCAAACATAAATAGTTTAATAGCTGACATAAAAATGGTAGGGAAAACCATTAATCATGAGAAACGTAACTATAAATTGATCAATGCATAGAAATAAACATTCAAGCCTTGCATAGAGATATATGACTCTATAACTTTAGGAAATGGCTATTATACTTTTGGGAAATACATTTAAGACAAACAAACAACTCAAATCACTATGAGCAAACGCTTAAGCATAGTATTTCAAGCTATTGGGCACTTTGAAGCAAGATTGCATAGTTTTAGGCAAAGTGCAAGATCAATACAAGACCTCCTTGGTTCAACAAATGAAAATCAAACAATCAAAGAAATGTTTCAGAGATGGAGCTATGACTAGCCATGAGTAAGCAGGGCATACCGCGAATCATACTTAGCATGCATAAAACCATACATGAAGCAAGCAAACAATATTCTTCAGTTATCAAAGAGCAATCAAGGATTATTTGATATGACTAAGAAGGAAGAAAACATAGAAGCTATAAAGAAACAGAAAATTTGATGTCCCTCCAAGGGCATGTCTCAAATCTATTCTCTACTGTCTTATAGCAAGAAAGAACATGGAATTATGAATGAAAACTAAGAAGCATAACAAAGAGGGACACTATACCATTTTACCAAGTCAAGGAGTCCAACAACATACCTCCTTCATCATCCAAAAACATTCAAGAAACTACCCAATGCATGAGACAAGTGTTTCTTCCAAGATTTTATAACCATATATTGCTTATGTTCATTAAGTTAAGCCTTGTTTACAATGAAATCCTTTGGAATATATAGGCCAAAGTGAGGAAAACCTCCTAGTTCAACTTGCAATCTCATTGGCCTATCCAAAATATATGATTTTTTCCTTGAGGATTTGCAAAGCCCAAGGGACAAAATATCTAATAAAATATCTCAAAAATTCTAAAAAAGGAAAATATATTGACTTTTCATAACTAATCATGCTCAAAAATAGCTAAACGCACATGAGGAAAAGTCACTTTAGAAAGGTTAATTTTTTACAAAAATACTTAAGAAATATATCAGCAGAAAGTCCTCTATCTTGCCGGCAACTTTTGGAGGCCTTCCCGATGTCGAAACGAGGCCCGTGATGGCTCGTTGGAAATATATGAATGTATAATTTCTGAAAATACTTAGTGTGCTCCAAACTAACCACAGGAAGTCCATCAAAAAATTACTTGTGTGTAAAAACCCAAAAAATAGACCTTGTTGATAAACGAGGCAGAGTGTGGAAAATGTGAGTGTTTTTCGCCATTTTGGGGGAGAAAATCATCTTCAATTGATATGAAAATCACTGATTATATGCCCCTAAAATTATGGCATCCAATGATACCATTTGCATCCTTTTAGGATGCCCCAAACAGAAATGGCGATGCCCATGAGTTTTAGCCAAAAACCCAAAAAATGACAAAAAACCAAAACTTGTTGATTTTCGCCCAATTTTGGCGAGCATTACCCTCAAGGGTTTTCAGAAACATGTTGTGAAGCTGAGGCCAAAATTTGGAGCTTTGAGGTGTCTTTGTTCAATTTTGGTGTTGGGTGCCTCCCTTGAGCTTCCTTGAGTTTTTCCTGTGTGGCCTTCAATTTCCGCTGGGTGAACTGATTGAGCTTCTTATAGTGCCCAGTCATCCTCCTTTGAAGGTCCAAATCTCTATTGGCCTTCTCCAACTTCTTTTCCAAGTGATCATTCACCCTCTCGAGCCATGCTTCTCAATTGTTCTCTATCTCTTGGGTGAACAAAGTAGTGAGAGGAATAGCTTGGAGAAGGGCAGCTTCTTCCTCCTTTTGTTTCTCAAGGGCTCTTTTGAGTCCCATGGTCCTTGGCCTCTTTCTTCTGGGTTGATCTTCATCTTTGCTATCATTGAACTCGCCCACGAGTTCTTCTAATCTAAATTGCGCCTTGGAGGCCTCTTTTTTGTATTTGATGGCCCGTGTCTCATATACCACCATGTGGACACTCATATGTTTATTTTGAATTTGCAAAAAGTGATTGAAGTTTCTAGCCCTCTCTAGATCTGCCCTCAAAGCATCAATTTGGCTTTCCCTATTGATCAAGAGAGTCTCTAGGATTCAGGCCTCATTGTCGCTATCATCACTTTGGATTTGAATTATGTTGAAGTCCCTCTCCTTTTCATGGTTGCTTTCTTCTTTCTCCTTTCCCTTGCTTTGGGTGGCTCTCTTGGTCTTCCTCCTCTTTGGAAATTCGACAATGGGCTGCTTGGGCAATTTCCCCTTGCTTCAGAGGGCCCTAGTAACATTTGGAGTTACAGCTTTAGGCACCCTTTTCCTTGATGTCCGGGGCTTGGCCACTTTTGGAGAAGAAAGCATGGCACCTTGCCTAGGAGAGGCAACTAGCACATGCTCTATTGGCTCTTTGCCCTTGTTACTTTCCTGATCATTCTTGCCACTATTTTGAGTTTCTTCATGGATGCCTCTACTATCCTCTTGCATTTCTTTTTTAGGGCTGCCCTCTTTACTTTTGCCTTTTCTATCTTTAGGACTTTGAGGCTCTGTCTCTACAATGTTTTGGGCTTCATCCTCATCATTTTTGCTGCTGTGAGGGCTACCAATACCTTCATCAAAATGTTCAATTTCCTCATCATTTCCCTCCTCACTGTTTTGAGTTTCTTCATGGCGCTGCCCTTCATCACTGTGATGCATATCATCACTGTGTTCTTCTTCACCTTGTTGTCCTTCCTCACTGTGTTCTTTTTCACTTTGTTTCCCTTCTTCACTGTGATCCTTTTCACTTTGCTGCCCTTCTTCCCCTTGCCATTCCTCATCTTCATCATGCTATTGTTCATCATGTTCTTCTGCCCCTTCATGCTCAGGCTCTTCTTCCTCATCATCATGCTGCTGTTCATCATGTTCTTCTTCCCCTTCATGCTCAGGCTCTTCTTCCTCATCATGCTCTTCTTCTTGTTCAATGGGAAATTTGAGCTTCTTGGGAATGGGCTTGCTTGAAGAAGGCGAAGGATGGTGAGTAGAAGGTGAAGGAGATGTATGGAATGAAGGAACAGTGGGGAAATCTAGATGTGCAATGAAAGTATCCCAAGATATTTCCTTCTTCTCAAGCTGATGAAGAATGATAACCTAGATGAGGGAATGATGGAAGAGGCAGGCCGACTGTTGAGAAGGAGGTTTTTTCTGAACAGTGGAGGCCATTTTTTCAATGCTTCTATGGAGGAATAAAGGGAGATTTAATAATTTGGCTCTTGTGAAATGCATGAGCAACCGGACATGGTAAGCATAGACCCAGGAGAACCTTCCCTCACAAGTGAAGTATTTCATGATTATCTTCATCAGGGGGGCATAACTATTCAACAGATATGAGAAGGGAAAGATGGATGGACATGTATCTTTATGCTCAGGCTTCAAAAAAGGTTTGTACTATTGTGAGTCTAGGTGTGTTTGTTTAAACCACTTCTCTCCGACATAAGGGATTTTGGTGGCCTTGGAAATGGACCTAGGAGAGAACTTGAAATCCAAGCCTGCCAGCTGAAAGTGTTTTCCTTGAAATCTCAAAGCACAAAGATGTGTCAAATGGGAATAGCTTTTCACCTCCTGCACCCTTTGACAAAACTCTAGACACCCAACCTCATGAAATTTAAACAGGACTAATGGATGAGCATTTACCTCTTCAGTTGAAATAGGTTCAAATCTCTTGTGAAGGCCACTTCTACTGTCTTGCCTGGGAGGCATTTTGTTTTGGATATTCTTTGCAAAAACAAGATATTTCAAATGGACCTTGAAATTTTTTTTCAACCACACCCATGTCCCCCTTATAAGTCACTGTTTAACCCTCTTTGATTCCAAACAACAAGTATTTGTCAAATGAAACAAAATCAACTTCTAACTGTGCTTGTACAAAGTCTTGAAATGATGTGTGGGTGGTTCCTTGTTTGAACGAGGATCTCCTTTGTTTTCATAAGAACACCTTTCTCTTAAAACAAGTCTCTTTTTGTTATTCACTGTTCTTCACAAAGGTAGAAAAAAACACCCTCAACTAACTTTGAAAAATCTTTCAACACACTCTATTTTTTGAATTATGGAGGCTGCACTAGGTTTCACTATTTCATCATACAAAGAGGACTCTTTATAATGACAATCTTTTACCTTATAAACACTTTTTTCACCTTTGAAACTTCAAATTGAGTCTGCTCTTGTTTTACCTGTGGGCTATCACTATTCTTAAAGGCAGTTAGGGTCCTTTAAGATTTTTTTAAACATCCACCTAACACTGTAAAGGTGTGTGACAATCACATCAACAAAAACATTTGAGTTTGCTCAAGAACCCTGCCCTCTAATCACTATCTCTCTCTCTTATGCTCTTTATATGACAAACTACCTTTTTAAAGCCATTGTCAAGCTACTATCCAAATTGAGTTGAGACCTCCTAAACATAGGAAATTTTTTCTCTAGTTTCTACAAAACTCTGTCTCATATACCACTATATATCTCATGTTTTTAAATGATGAAATGGTTTCAAAGGCACTATTTCCTTCTCACGGAAAAAACATAGCAAACACCCTTTCAATATTTGAAATTTTCCAAGAGGAGAAGTAGAATACCTCGATGAAAATCTTAAAGACCTTGTTTGATCTATTGGGCAGCTTTAGAGCTTGCTAGAAGGTGAAAGGAGTGAGCGGCACGTTCACTGAAAAGAATGCCGTGCAGTCGGGTTGGCCTCAGACGTTGTTTGAACGGGCGCTATAGGTGCACCACGCAACCGTTATAGAATTTTGTATTTCCTCTTCCAAATGCGCCGCACACTTTTACAGACGCGCCACACAAGTTTCAAGGCTTCAAACTCTGAAACAAAATGCTAAAATTGCTTACTTCTTCGGTGAAAGAACTGAGGGAGCACTTGTTTGTGGTTTGAAACTTGCAAATGAGACATTGCAACGGTCAAATTATGCCCTTTTGAAGATGAAAAAGCCGAAAAACCTTTGTGTTTGTTTCATAAGGGTTTGAATGCCCTTTGAGAAGGTTTTTGTTATAAAAAACTCAACATGCTTTTTTTTATCCTTTCATCACCTTTTTAGATATCGTGAAGCCATTTTCTTTGAAAAAGTTTATGACAAATGTTGTGAATGCTATTTTGAAAGTATTCATAGATATGACCCTTCCCAATGTGAATAAGTCATCTCAAGGCTAAAATATTTTTCACTGTCTCTCTATCCATGTCCTTTAAAGGAAAAATTTCACAAAGTCAGCAACCCTTTCACTGTTTGCCTATATCTGTCCCTTAAAAGAAAACTTTCTCAAAACCATATTAATGATTGTAGATGCATCCTTTGAATGAAATTTCTCTTTGACTGTGGGAACCTTAGTTGCATTCACCTGGGTTTGACAAACATCTTGTTTATCAAAAAGGAAATCCTTTAAAAACCTTTCCTACAATCATATGCAACAACAAGGTATTTTCACATGTTTTCATAGAGAAAATGCCTTTGTTTGTGACAGTGGCATGTTTCATTTGCTTTGAGTGTTGTCTCTGAATTTAAAACACTTGCCATATCCTTTCTTACACATACTGTCTCTATGTGTCTATTTGCAAAGTCTTCTTCAGAAGCAAGGCTTAGGCTACCTTCTTGTCAATTTTGATGATTTTTTGAAAAATATCTTCATGGACAAGAAGAGCAAAGCTTCTTTGAACATCAACATCACTCCTTGGCCTATGTTTAACCCAGCTCTCAACTCATAAACCTTGAATTGATTTCTACTAATTTCAACTCTATTTTTTAAAGGAAAACAATGGCTAAATTTCATGCCTGTTTATCAAGGAGAAAATTCTTTAGAAACTCTTAATGAAATTACATACCACAGCAGGGTTTCTTCATATGTCCATAAGAGGTCTTTGTTTGTGATAGTGATATGGCTTAATTCTTTGAAATTTGTTTTGAATTTGAGACATCTTGTCATATCCTTTTCTTCACATTGATGAACCTGTCCAAGCTTTGTTCCCTTTAGCTTCATATTACCTTTGAAAGAGATCTCTGATAGAAGAAAATACAAACCTCTTTGATTATCATAATATCACTACTTGGCCATCTGCTTAACAACATTTCTCTTTTCATAAGCCTTCAATTGTTTCCCACTGCACTTAAAATCTACCTTTCAATCAGTGAAACCATATAATCAATCTTTGAAACACCACTACTGTGTTAGTGGTTTTCATCTATTGGAGAAAAAGGTGTTAAACAAGTTTTTAGGCAGTTTTCATCATTGTTAGCTTTGTGCCCTTTAAATGAGGCCATACCTCTATTCTTGTCCCTTTTCTTGTTAAATGAAGGAGGCCAACATCACATTACCAAACCCTTTGCTTGTTACATGAAGGAGGTCTTCAACGAATGACCTAACCATCTGCTCATATTTGGAGGAGGTTTTACACAGTCATCCAACCCTCTGCTCATGTTTGGAGGAGGTTTTAAAATAAGCGACCCAACTCTCTGCTCATGTTTGGAGGAGGTTTTACAGTGATGCTATTTAATCCATTTGTCAAACTGTGTCATCTTTCCTTGTAGTGTCTATTCACAGTTAAGTAAATAAAAGTGAAAATTTTACAATATGCCATGAGGGGCACTCTCTGAGCTATGTAATATTATTGTTAAAATACCCTTATGCATCTTTAGACATCAGAAGCAACCTGACCAGTATCTGTAGAGTATTACTTGTTAGTCATAAGTCACTAACCTTTTGACTGTGTTTGCAGGAGCTCATTGAAATACCTCTCTGTCCAGTACTTGCATCCCAGGCTCAAAACCACATGAGAAGAAGTTGTCTCCTCATGTTAAGTTTAATAATGTCTTCTGGAACATTGGTACACTTCTGCTCTTGAAAAAGACATTGAAACATTGTAAATCCACCTAATATCAGTTTGACTTGTGGCATATGCATTGCCAAGACATCATGGTTTGTTAGTGGCACGACTTAAGGGTGTATCAAGCTTTATTTGTAGAATAGAAAGGTTATCTATGACTGGTTGATATTAGACAAAGGTTCTTTTGGCTTTAGGATAGTTTTCCAAGGGAGGATCGCCTAAAGCGCCACTACCTAACTTAGGGTATACTTTTTGGACAGATTTGGAGTATTCTCTATGGAGATGACTGACAAGTTTGTATGACTGAGACTAGATAGGGCTTCACAATTAGGTTTTATCTGATCATGGGCTTATTTTAAAAGGCAGGAGGGAAAAAATGTTTATGGGTGTTTTCTAGCTGGAAAATTTGACAAATTGGAGATCAGCTGCTATAAAACTTGGCTTTAAAAACTAGTCATCATCAACAGGTGAAAAATACTGATGACTAACAGCCCGAACGTGCACAAGGCACCTGTGCGGTCACAACTTAGAAAAACTGATACGGGCACCCTCGAACGAAATGGCCCAACCTGAATGCGCCCGGTCGGGTGACCTCACATAGCGCAACACGGCACGCTGGAACGAACGATGCCACAAGGGAGAAAATGAAAAACAGGCCACTTGAACATGCACAAGGTACCCGGGTGGTCACAACTTAGCAAAAAATATACGGGCGCCCTCGAATGAAATGGCCTGACCTGAACGTGCTGGGTTAGGCAACCTCACACTATGCGACACGGCGCGCCCGACCGTGGTTGGGGGCACACATTAAAAGTGAACCAAGGAGTGAGCGCATCACGTCTTTAATATTTTATGAAACTCCTTAGAAGTCCCACCATAACCACCTTCCATCTTCATAACAATGTGATATGTCAACTAAATATATCTTATTATGTAGCTCCAACCATTCAAAAAGGGGACCCAAGTTAGATTATTCTTTATTAAATGAGATGCTAAAGAAATTAATTTACAAACCGTTGCAATAGCGACACCTAGCCCAAACTGTTGCAAGAGCAACACTTAGCCCAAACCATCGCAAGAGCGACACTTAGCCCAAACTGTCGCAATAGCGATGATTTTTCCCAAACTATCACAATAGCGATGCTTTTGCCCAAGCTATCACTATAGCGATGTTTTCCTCTAAACATCACAATAGTGATAGATAGCTCTAATCCATCGCAATTCCAACGCTTTTTCCCAAACTGTTGTAATTAGGACACTTTGCTACAAACGTTGTAAGACTGACACTAACTTCTATGTGTCGCAATAACGAAACTTGTCTCCGAACTTCGGTATAGTGATAGTTGTGGGTGAGATTTGAAAAATTCATAAATTTTGGGGAAATTTCCGACATTTGGTCAAAAGTGTCGGAACCATAGTGTCAGAATTTCTGCCAAATTTACTAGTGTTAATGACACCTATAAACCAAAAAACCACTGAAAACATAACCTATTTACCATGGAAATTTATAATTTATCTCATTGCAATTTTTAGCCCCCTAATTTTCTCTCTTTTTTCCATTTCCCCCTTCCTAAATCATAACCATTTACCATTGTTTTACCTCTTTTATGCACCCTCATCTTGCACCAGTCCAAGCACGGTGACATATTTCATATAAAATTTATTTTTCATATTTTTAATTCAACTTAGCATTAATTAATTATTTATTACATGATTTCTTAATTTTAATCACTATTTGTAACTTATCGATATCTCCAATGTTTATTTGGTAGTTAGAGTACTTACCGTGACTGATGATCCTAGTGCAGGATCAAATCTTGCATCGTTGCCAGCACAACAAATCCTTGCAGTAGATACGAACCTCCTTGATCATCGCCTCGTTTTGAGAAGCTTCAGGCACAACAGCAAGATCGACCCAAAGGCATCCAAGACCGAATCTGCGAAGGACGAAAACTAGAGATTAGCTATGACCAGTTTTTCTAACTGTCTAATTTTGAAGGCCGAAAAGCTAAATTCTGCGTTTGGTTATGTAATCAGTTGAATGATCTATTTTTGCCTTTGGCCAAAGATCTATATAATGTAGAATGTAAGTAGGACTAAGGGATTTTTTGATAGCAGAAGAGAACAGAGACACGACCAGAGAGGTGGTAATAGGTTGCTGTATTTTGTTATCGCCCGAATCTGGGCTGGATGATGTATTAATGTATGTACTTGCCTCAGTAAATTAATAAAAGGGAGCTCTTCCTCATGTTTCAAAAATTGTGTTTCTGTATTTGAGCTGATGAATTGATTAAGGTACTAAGCAGCGTTATTATTTAAAAAGGGAAACGCGCTGGTTGGCTAGGGCCCAGCCAACCCAACACGTTTACCCCATCTCCCGTTTCCCTGTAATTTTTGTTTACATTGTCAACTGTGATTTAATTTTAAGCACATGCATTCCTCTCTGAGTGAAAGCGGATCCGTTGTGTGAAGTAGATAAATTTCCTTTTCCTATAATTTCCGTTCCTGCACTTGATTTCAGATTGTATTTCCTCCACCTGGTCCAAGCATGAGAAATGAACTTGCACCAGTGCACGTTAGTGTGATATCTCCTTTTCTACAATTCTATTTGATTGCTTTTCCCTGCGTGGTCCAAGCAGGAGAAATGAACCTGCACCAGTGCACGTTGGTGTGATGCAGCAAGCCTTCTTAGTCTACTTCCCACAATCTTCTTTCTTTCATTAAATGGTTATGACAGGATAAATGTATATTGATTTTTTCTTTATTCCTGCACTCTGTTAATATCATAAAAATTTTCTTTGTATGTGTGCAATTTGATTTAACAGTATAATATCACTTGCAATAATTAAACACTCATTTTAAGAATTAAATGCTAAGTGCAGGAAGCTATGATCTGGTGCAAGAACTAGTTTCTTGCCACGGGATCTAAGTGCCTTGAACCTAGAAATGTTCAAGCCCTTGCATGAAGTAAAAATCCTTTAGTAAAGACACCATTTATACCTTCTGCATAAATCTATGTTCCTGCACTAGTGCAAGCAGATTGCGAAAGTGCAGGACAGATTAGGGAAAGAAGGAAATCTATAAAGGAGTAGGTTTAAGGGCCCATCTAATGAGACTGCTAAGTGTCTCTGTTAAAGAAAAACACACACTCAGTAGTTAAACAATAATTAGCTAGAGTGATTTCCTTTTATCTTTAATTCCCTCTTGCAAATGCATTCTTCCTTGTTCCAGTCTTAGATTATTTTGATGGTTCAAGTTGCCTTTTTCTCTTTTTAATTTGATTCTGCAGTCTTTCCTTTAAAGAAAGTAGGGATTTATATTAGGAAGATTCATACCATCTCTAGCATATCTTGTGCTTCGTCTCTAAGTTTACGGATCCCCCGGGTTGACAAATTAAGTGTTGAGGAGTTTGCTTAATTGTAATTCCTGCACCCAACAACAATATTTACAAGGAACAACCTTCTCATAAGAAAAACCATCATTACAATCATGACAATATGACAACCATACCGCTTATGGTAATTTTATAACATAGCTCATTACGGTATTTATAATAACAACCACATTTTCTCAAATAGAAAATAACCATACTATCTATGGAGCTTTATAAATCTAGATCGATACAGTATTTACAATAATATACACATATACACATATGCACGTTTTCTCAATGAACAAATAAAATGATATGAATCCGATATCTTCAACAAGGGAATCTAGAGGCTCGAACCTCCACCCTCAAAAGTAGTACCAGGATTCACCTCATTCCTAGGAAGTCTAGAATCCACTACCAAAGTCAAAGTCTACATCCAATATCCAGCACTACAATCCTATGTTGATGTCCTCTCGGTGAACAGTTACTGACTCATTTTTCCAGGGCACACTCCCAATGTGCATATGATTCCATCTCTCAATGTTAATAACAAAAAAATATCCATTCCTTGGCCTTCCCTTCTCTGCTACATAGTCCTTGGGGCAATATCTTCATCCACTTTCATTTATTCACTCACCTTCCATGTTCCCTGACATCCCTTATCCTAGGCGATCCATCCCTTGGAAATGATTACTTGCATTGGAAGATACAAAGACCAAGGCATATACCTACCTTAAAAAATTCATACCAGTCACAGCATGATCATGGAAATAAATGGAAACTATTGGGTACAAGTGCCCCATAATGGCCCTTCCTTTGAAGTGCTTTACTAGTATACTACTTCCTATTCCAATTCCTCTCACTTTTGATGCTAATCCTTGAAGTAGCTTTCAACCATACCAAACCAAGCATTGGATGCTTTCCTGTACCAATTGTTATCCTCCACAGTGTCCCAAGTTTCAAAAAGGAGACCAAAGGAGGTAACCTCAAACCACTTTAGACTTGGTAGCTAGACCTACTAAATCAGAAAGGGAACTCTTTGTAATATCACAGCCATCAAAGTGAATGGAGGGAGAAATTGATATTAGTACAGATAGTCAACTCACTTAGGGTTTCATTTTTAGGGTTTTCTCGATTAGGCTCAAAGGTCTAGGGAACTAGGTTAGGGTTTCAAATGATTGAGTTGTAGGGATACAATGGGGAAAGGTACATGTGTTTTAGTAAAAATTTGAGTTTTCATTATGGTATAGGATTGAAATAGAGAGGGTTGAAAACAAGCATTAAATTACAAGTTCATTTATTGGAAGAAATGAGAAAAAAAACAAGAAAATATCATAAAAATAGAGCATAGAAACTATGAAGTTTGTTTAAGACCTGATTAGATAATAACATGAAATAAATAATAAGGAGAAAAAAAAATTCAATATAATGAAATAAAAAAGTAAAAACACTATCACTAAAGCATACCATAAGAATCCCAAGATAATAGCTACAACTGTCTTTATATTTCTTAAAAAATATGATTTTCACTAGCTCCAAGCCTTTGATTAACTGATGTCCAACCTTGGATATAACTTCAATAAAGCTACATATAGATGAAAAACTAAATTCCCCTCTCTCAGGAGTCGAATCCATCATGATAGGAACTCATTACACCAATATCTCTAACCAAACCTAAAACTAAGGAGGTTAAGAACTAACTCCCTATTTAGCCTTTCACTGCATTTTACAAGTATTAATGACGATGAATTTACATGAACTTCGCATTTACAAGAATAATTACATTCAATTAAATCATGTAAAATCATAAAAGGAAAAATTATTTTATGAGAGAATGAATTTGATGCATCAAAACTAATAATTTGACTTGCTGACAGAAGTGCAGCAAAATTCTCAGAAGCACAGCGTGAGAGACAAAAGCACGACAAGATCTTTGAGGGCATTTTTGAGGGGTTTCCTTTGATCTTTTAGCTTACCTGAAGGTTGATGAAGATAGCCTAGGATGTCTTGTATGCCTCTAAAACTTTAAACCTGCAAAAATCATTCTCCAAGGAATATAAAAACTCATTCTCCCAAAACTACTCGAGAAGCACAACGAGGGGTCCAAAAAGGTGGCAGAAACATGTTTTCTAGCATGTTTTTGGAATTTTTCTTCAAAATGATGAGCTAACATGGCAAATAAAGTTCATAGCTCAGATGTAATAGTTAATATATATCCATCCATGCAAAAATTTTCTCATTTGGCGGAATCAGAGCATGAGATCGCTATGCTTATGTGCATCGTCGAATTGTCAAATTGCCAAAAATTCCAAAATTTGACCAAAATTTCCCAAACTTTTCTCCAAAAATAGGGCTCAGAGGTAGAGAAATATATATCTAACCATAATTTTTTTTTTAAACTGAGAGAGGGTTTTTTATTTAGGTATGTTATGAACAACAAAATCCTCTGGTTTTCACAAATACTTTCCCATTTGTTTAGAATTCAAGTTTGATGTTAATCGCTAAAAACACAACGAAACATTGTAGAAGTGAAAACAAAAGTTTGGAGAGTAATTTGGAGGCCTTCCAAGAGGAGGTTTTCACTAAACATGGTATGGTTGGAAATATTATGACATCTTCTACACAATTGAGTCATATGGCACTCCACACCCCACTCCAAACCCCTGAAAGATTGACTTTAAGACAACATGTCCGAAAGTGCATCAAATGACCTGTACCAATTGTATTTTGGGAATTTATCTCAAATCATAACACATGTGCATAAAATTAAGGAGGTTTATTTTCTTTGGCATATTATTGACAAAAACCTATTTTACTTTTATCAAATTCATCTTCATTACTTCAGAAAATAATTTTGAAGTAGAATTTTCCCTGTATGCAATTTAAACCCTAGAAAATGATCTCATAAATATAAAAAGGATTCCAATAACCTCTATTGATACCATGAAATCCATCCCTGCTATGGTGGTCTTGTCCCTCCTGAAATTTGTTGAAAAAATACTAGTCAACTTGGCATGGCAACCTACCTCTTGAATATTTGCGCAAAACCCTAGGCAACCCACATCTTCAAAATTCTTCTTGATGAATGATGAGGAAATGATATCCTCGATATGATTTGGGTCATATGTGGATATTTTCCATCCTTTCTTATACTTTTTCCTATCACTTTCCATGGTTTCAGTCTGCATAATAAAACCCTAGCTAGGTAGGAAATAAGGATAGGCTATGATTAGGAAAACAAGGGAAAAAGGGACTGTTGTATTGAGGGAAGGGAATGGAGGGGTTAGCGATTAGGTAAATTTGTGGGAAAATTATAAGGGGTAGGGATAGATGTTAGGGAGTGTAGGGAGGTGGAATTTCTTGAAAAGAGTGAGGGAAAGGTGTGAAAATGTCCAAAACATAGTCCTAGCCAAGAAATTTTCCAAAAGCACAACATAGGTTAGGGTTTGTACGGAAAATGAGGGAGATGAAGGGAATTTCTATGGAAAATTTTAATGGGAGGTATGTGAGATGTGGGTGAGGGTGATAGAGCATAAAATATAGGTGTTTTTCCACTACAATGAACCAAAACTTTATATAAACCAGAAGCGCAACAAAACCCTATGAGAGGGATTTTCACTAAGTTTTATAAGAAAAATTATGCATAGGAAAGGTGACAATGTCTACTTATTTTCCAAATAGATGCTAGAACCTCTGAAATGCTGAAAAGAACCCTTTTGATTCTTGCTTGGCCTCCAAATTCAAAAGTGTAGCACAAAAGCCAGAAGCGCAACGTAGGTGGGATAAGTGTAGCGTAGTAGGAGAAGTGCAACTGTTGGGCACTAAGATGACTCCTAAAAAAAAATCTTAATCACATCTTAAGGTGATAATTGTTTTATAAACTTGGGATTTTTCTCTTATTTCAAGGATATCAACACAATATATGTAAGAATAGAGTCTTAAACTATGAAAAAGTGCAAAATAACTATGACGAAAAATTCACATGAATCATTATTCTAATTCGACCGTTGCAGAAATAAATGATAAAAATAAATTATTACTCCTACAATTAAAATTATGACAAAATAAAATATTCTAACTCAAACTGTTTTAATCTATATCACAGCAAATCCTATGCATAAGGAGAAACTATTAATCACACAAATGCTTGAAAGTCTCTACTTCTCAAAATTGACTTCTAAGATTCACACATTAACACTTCACATATATGTAACATGATAAAATCATTAGATTTGGAAAAATATTAATGAAATTTGAGATACAAGATTAAATCAATTACCTATTATAAAAGAAAAGGCATGTAAAAAGTAATACAACTAATGAGAACCATAGAAAGGTAATTTTACTATCAATGATACATAATAGATAGTAAAACCTCCAGTGACTAGGCCCACAGTCTCTAAAAGTATTGCCTAGATAAACACAATCCAGAAGACTAAAGTAAAATCTCATGCAACTTCATTAACCTCGAAGTGTTTTACAGAATAACCTCAAATAGGTTCAAACTCAAATCATTGTATGTAGTACAGATTGAAAGTGAAATATTAAAATGGAACATGAACACCATCTATCTTTCACTTGTTGTATTATATATTACATTTTAAAACCGAATATAGAGCTATCCTGAGGATCGAAAGATTCTCAAGATTGCTCTTTTAACCATAATACTTCATAGAATAACGATCAGTTTCCTTTTTCCGTCATTCTCTGACTGCGCTCAGACATCGAGATGTAATATGCCACAAATGTGGCATTGGCTCCATCAATATCTCACTCCAATATATCGAGGAACATCATTTATTAATTTAGGTTGATCCGCATAACAATTCACTCGAATTATAACCTTTTTGGTATGTGAAAACATCACATTAAATATACCTTTTTCAACATGCTTTTACCATTCTTTCTCTCTAAAATCATTGAAAAGTAATGGTAAAAGTTCCTAAAAAAAAAAAATTATCAACGATAAAAGGAGAGAAATTATACCTTTTATGTGGCCCAACATCACCCCACAACTTAACCAATTTTATTTCCTCATGCAAAAAATATGATTCACATGTAACGAATTTAGAGAGGAGGCTGGGTAAGATTATTGACCATAATTTTGAAATCCATTCTTGCTCCTAAGAAGCTTGAAGGCCTTGCTTTCTACACCTTCTGTAAATTCATACTCAACATTGTACCAATCTGGAGGATACCAGATAACAGGGCATTTGTATCGGCATCCAATCCAAGTGGGTCCTTTAGATAGAACCATATGACTATACTGTTGCATTTGGCTAGCTGCTGCTTGGAAATTTCTATAACTAAAAGGATCTATGTCCTTCACCTCCTTAGGAATTCCTTCCATCACTAATGTAGTGCCTGAAGGGCTTCTTATTTATTGTCTTCAAAGTACTCAAGTCTTGCGATAAGAACATATTTATGTGTGGGAGCCAAATTAGAAATGAGCACAGGTTATTGCATGAACCATTTATGTTTTATGAAAGTTTGCAGTGGGGTATTAGGTTCTCCTCTGACCCAAAGGTCTAAACCATTTTCTCTCCTTTCGAATATACTATAGGATTTTTACCATTTGGTTTGATTTCTCATAAAGGATATAAAATCTTGGAATTTCACATCCCCAATGAAAACGGTAGGGTTCCCATCCATATATTATACTAGGAAACAATTATGCATGTACATTTCACATAATAAATACCTGACATTATCTTCCTTTTCTTGAAAAAACTTAATAAAATAAGAAACATTAATGAATTCAACATGTTGACTAGACCGTATGGCTTTTAATTTCAGTAATAAGTATCATTCAAGTGAAGACAAGGCATAGTTTGTAGCTGGATACCTACAAGACAATGCATTGGAGTATAAAGAACATATACCCTTGGTTTTTTCTAGTGCTTCTTGAAGTTTCCCTTGCAATTTCTCTATTTCAGTTTTCTCCCTTTTAAGTTTGGCATGGGTTTCTTCCTCAGTGGCAGTCAAGGATTTGTAATTTTCTAGAATTTAGTGGTGTTCTTCCTGAGGTAGCACTTCACCTCGAAATTTTTCCAAAAGCTATTTGTGCCTTTCAAATTCTCGATTTAACACTTGGATAATGACATCCTTGATCAGGTGAGAATATGGAAACACCACTTCAGTTTGTGTAGCCTTGTTAATAGTGATCAGTAGATCTATTTGGCTTGCTACATCAACTGTAAGCATAGAGGGATTAATATATGTTTGAATTCCCATAGACTTAGTGGGAATACCCTCAGTTTGAATTTCTACATGGTTAATAAGGATTCCTTCAGTATGGACTTGTACATGGGTAATGGGATTTTCCTGAGTCAGAGTTTCTACACGATTCAAGAAATTCTCACTCTCGACTCCAATTGTCACAATCACGGAAAATTTTAGGGGCTAATATTAGCAAGTGGGCTAATTTTCCATGTTTTTTCCAAAAAAAAAGAATCGCCATTTTCCATTTTTTCTAGAAATGATTCGCCCAAATTTTAAAACATAAAATTATTTTACGTAAAAAATTGCCAACATTATATAGATACTATATATAAAATGATTATAAATTTGAATAATTTTACAAATATATCAATAAAAATTATATAGTTTGACTATTAGTAACTAGTGAGATTCGCCATTTTTTTAAACTTCAAGATAAGTTTCCATCCTTAAAATTTTCCCTGGTCACAATTTGTATTTTTCTTTATACCATAATTTCTAAGAATTTTCGGAGTTGTTCCATCTTCTTCTGCAACTTCTTTTTTTCTTGTTTCAATAACTTGATTCTCTTTTTATTATTTCCTTTCAAAACTTCAATGGGTTCTACAATTCAGTGTTGTAGGTGAAAATGGCATAATAGTCACATCAGGAGGAACTTCAATTTCTTCAGTGATCAAAATTGTAGCAGTTGAATTACCTTCAAAATTCCGATTATCAGGGGTTAATGGAATGGTTCCGTCTCTAGAAAAGTTTAGTTCTTTCATAATTTTGGTCGATTCTTCTGGATGGTCCTGGCTATGCATACATGGTGACGATGGAAATATTTCAATATTATTAAAATTATGGGTAGAGGCTAAAAAATTAGCAGCCAGTTGAGATGAATTCCCAAAACAACCTTCATTATCTTAAAAGGAAAAGAGGGTTCCCATATTTTCCAAGACTTGGGCTATTTCCTTTTCACTGATTGGAGGATATTTAACCTGTTGTTCCATACGAGGTTCTTGAGATGACTCATTCTATGGCACATGCTCAGGAGACTCTATAGGTTTCTTTTCCTTGGACAGTCTTTCATACCTTCTACTCGTAGTAGGCAAGGAAACTAGGACAAAGACTAATGTCTTCTAAGCTCTAGTCATGTTTTTCAAAGCTGGGGTTTGATTATCACTTTCTTCTCTTGACTAATTATTTACAGTTTCCATGTCTCGCTCAATGTTTTGTGTGTTAGGATGGGTATTTTCTTCCTCATGCATTTCTTCCATAAGTGGCAGGTCATTAAGTCCCAAAAAATTGCCCCAGCTTAACTTTGATAATGCCAATTCCCTATTGACTATTAGTTTGATTAAAAAGTGGTGACTCACTATAGCACTTGGGTCGTTAGCTCTACTCATACTACCAACAACCTCATGTAAAAGGAAATTTAAAAAGAAAGGCATATTTAGCAGTATCTTCTGCTTTAAAGAGGCCAATAGTTTGAGATGTCATGGTCTTACCACATCATGGAGGTCGTCACATGTAATGTACCATTGTATTATGTTTGTGATCTCTTGCCATTTGTTCTCTAAATGAGACAGGGTGAAATCCTTTTCCTTTGTGGACTAATTCATCGTGAGGGTTTATAAACAATTCTATTGCACTCTGGAGTCCGATATGCTTGTTTGTCCACTTCTCTCCTTCCATAGAGAGACCTAGAACTTCTGCCAGGATCATTTCATTAACTAGTATATGCTTTCCTTTGACCATGGTGATTTCATTACTTAAATTATATAGAAATTCCGAAGCCACGAAATTATCAAATTCCTGAAATAATGTAAAATACTAAATCCAACCCACCCTTTCCAGGATTTGTTCAGCTTTTTCAGTTACCCGCAATGTAACATGCTCACTACGGATGGAATTACCCTCCATTCCTGCTGGTTTGGAAAGAATTGCTGCAAAAACTATACATAGTGTTGGTTTGGAACGAATTGTTGCAAAAGATATACACAAAGTTGTTTCAATCCGGAAAATAGAATGAGAGATATGATAGAGTAACATTTTCCAATGTGCTTTTGTGCAACAGAAATTACCATTTTTGTTAATTGTGCTTAGTCACATCATGCACAAGTTGTGCCTTACCTCCCTCAATATAAAGGTGACCACGACTGGTAGTATTATGGAAATTAAATGGTCAAACAGAAGTAGTCAATACCACAAAACAGAATCGTCAAATTAGTGCAGCCAGATGGAAGGGATAATTAACTGTCATATATACATGGAAGCAATGATAATGGTATACCATGTGAAAAAAAAATTCCTTTTTAAAAATAAATATCCTTTGAAAAACATAAAAAATATATATATCTCGCGACATTCCTTTATAGGTAATATGCAAATTTGGGAGGTGAAAAAGTTTAGTATTATGTCCATGTTATACTTTATATACCACCTCTAGTTGTTTTTTACAATATAAGTGTAGATATTGATGATGGTGATTTCTTTATAAAGGAAAGAGGTCTAACAACATAATTATGATAAGGAAATTCAAGATATATTCCAATGCCACAAGAAGATCCACTACTACCAGGCGTCCATAGCCTTGACAGGGTTTCCTTTTTAACCTATTGATGAGCCAATATCCTATGAATGATATATCATATTTATTATTTTAACTAATTTTTCTCAAAAGGTCATTGTTCTGGCGTGGTGACCAGATAACAACAATGTTACTCACTAGATCATAACAAAGTGAACAAGCCGTATTGTGATGAGACCTCTTGTCCTTTTGACAATAGTGACAAAAAGGCCATAAATCCAGTTTGATAGCCATAATGCAAATGTCACTTATGTTATTATATTATGATATTATTAGGTTGGATCGTGATGAGGCCGCCTATCTTTATGAGGAAATCTAGCTCTAAGTGTCATTTTTTTGAAAAATTGATCTTTTTATTCATCCAGGGTGGCTCATCCACTCCTTAAGAGTTTAAGGATGGCGTAAGGAAGAAAAAGGATCTCAAATAAAGTATGTGTCCACCCTTTGTTATGTTGAATGATAATAACCATTAAATATGTACACAACAGATAAAACTACTATGGTGGTGATCGATCATGAACAATTTATAATTTTTTCATAAAGATCCAAATATAAAGAAAATATTTAAAATTGGATGTGTCAGAGGATAACATAATGTTCTTCATGCCACAGGATAGGATAGATAAGGCATTATTTTTAACACCATGATACAGTAAATATCAATGTTTTTTATGTTATGTTAGCATTCTATAATTTACTAGAGATTGTGAGAAATAATCACATAGGCCAACATCAAACCAACTTTTGAAATTGGGATCTAGCCCTTCCAGTTTCAGAGAGGGCTCTCTATTTAAGATTTAACTTTGTTCGGATAAGTTTTAGGCTAGTTATGGTTATACTCGGGTTTTGAGTTTTGTTTTCGTTTTTGGAAAATTGATTGTATTTAACTTATTAATGTCTATTAGGCAATGGAGTCAAAATATAACTGGATATTTGCATCAAATTTTCACAGAGTAAACATAGGGAAAGCTAGGAGTATTTACTAAATCTTTTGAATTTATAAATGGATTATGACAGAAATATGAAAAAAGTTCAGCAAAACTAAAGAGAAATTAAGAATTTTTTAGTTTTGCCTTCAATGGAAAACATTATGATTTTAAAATCAACCAGAATAAGGTACTCAACAGTAAATAATATTCATCATGCTTTCTCCTTTTCAAATGGAATTCAGATGATTGCAATGAAAGATAACGATGAAACATAATAATAGAAGAAAAAACATCACTATCATTTAAACCACAAGAATCATGTGAATGGTCTGATTATTATTGATGGTCCAGTTCTTTGAAAAAGCTTACAGTACTTCAAAAGACAAAATAATCCTGATCTCAATAAATTGACCTTTGATACTTCCAAAACTGGAGTATTTCTAAAAAATATTATAAAAATAATTACAATAATAAAGTCTCTAACATACATGGTATTTTTAGACTTAAAATTGAATTTAAAACACTAACTATTATCAAATTATAGCCTCGGTGGAACGCACTGTGAAAAGCAGGTGTTGATGCAGTGGGACAGTTATGACATGTTGGAAAAATACTGAGAGGGGGGGTGAATCAGTATTTAATGCAGACAATAAAACTTTTTACTTTTCCTTTCTAAAAACCCATACGCTACTTTGCTAAAGCCAACTAGCGTATATACGCGAATATCCTTTACAGAAATCGCGTATGTCTAGAGATATAATTATGCATTCAATTTTTAACTCAGATCATTGCATTATTCATTCATCAGATATTTCAAGAAATAGTAAACAAGTGCAGAAAGAACAAAATAATCATCACACATAAGCAACACACATGAGCACCAGGATTTTTAGGTGGAAACCCAATTCGGGAGAAAACCACCGCTTCCGTCATCTCAGTCTTCAATATTTATTACAAAGAAAAAATTCTTACAATCATGTACTAGTGCAGACTTATCCCAACATGCAGGCACCCACCTGCAGAAGGCTACAACCTTCTCTCGTTTACCAGCCTCACCTGGAAGGGAGCTACAACCCCCTGCTCTCGTTTACCAGCCTTACCTGGAAGGGAGATACTACCCCCTGATATTAGCACCAGCCTTTGCTGATAGAAAGCTTCTACTATCAGACTAAAGGCTTCAACCCTCAGATCCACTGCAGACCATGTTTCATCAATTTTCAAACTGGATCAAACAGCTTCAACACAATCCTTCACTTATCAACAAACATCCCTTTTCATTTCATCAGTTAGAACAATGAAACCACTGTAACCGGAATATCAGAGATAGCCCAGACTTCAGAGTAGATATGCAGAACCTCAATTATCTTTTGAGCTACCATCAATTCAAATACCATACGCAATTTTCCTTACACAGACCCTCATATACACGCGCCTTTACCGAAGTGAACCTGCATATACATTTGTGCAACTTATCAGGAAAACCCTAACAGCACATACGCCCTTTTGTCTAAATAGAGCCGCGTATACACGCACTTTTCACGAAATGAACCTGTGTATAGATCTATAAAAGATAAATTTTGCAAATCAGACCAGATCTATGAACTTACCCAGATTTCTTCAACTTCTTCAACAGATTTGCACCAGGTCTTCATCACTTCTTTTCAGATCATCCAAGAGATTCACCATTTCAAGATCTAGAGATCTTGAACCTTCATTATGTTCATAGATGCATCATAGATTCAGATCTATAAATTAAGAGCAGAGTTCAACCATGCAGATATACTTCAGAGTGAAGTATTCATTAAAGACCAGACACATGCACACCCTTTGCACAATTAAATTCTTCTCCTTATATAGATTTATCCTTTTTCAATACCATGAGTCAAAACCACATTACTTCCAATGGTTTTCCTAGACAAGATCAAATAGACAATCCAACGCTCAATAAAATGGGTAAATACCATGGTAATTCCCCTTGGTATTCTAATTTTGGAGCGCAAAATACCATACACGACTTAACACGTACTTTTCCGCGTGCATACACGCTTTCTCCTTGACAAACCCACGTATTCCTTGTAACACACATTTTTCATCATTGCTTTGGTCCTCACTGATATTTCCTTCTCTGGTACTTTTGAGCTACTTGTCGAAAATCAGATTTACATCATTAATAAACTCATCAAGCATCAAGAACATCTTCATTAAGTAGGTTTCCATCAAGGACAACATTTAGCATCATATTGCCAACAATCTCCCCCTTTGGACTTGATGGCAACCATGATGGTGTTTGATCACCATAACAGATATTCTCCCCCTATTCAAACACCATGTCACTCTCCCCCTTTGACATAAAGGGAAAAGGGCGGATAAAAACCAACACAAGGTTTTTCTTTTCATGTAGATAGAAGAGCGTTGTAAATCTGATGTGCACTGAAGTTACCATGCTCCCCCTGAGTTCATGCTGAATGTTCAAATATACTTTTCAATGAAGTACATGACTCTATGACCTTCCTATCACCAAGGACTCAAACTTACATCAAAGATCCAACCAAGTGGATTTACATATGAGACTCAAAGACCCAACCAAGAGGGTTTACACATTTTAACTCAAGTACCCAACCAAGTGGGTTTACAAATTAGAACAAGTCCTTACATGACTGAATATTACAATTTTACATCATAGGGTTCATCATGAACTTTTCATCAAATTACAAATATGATTTTTCATAACCAATATCAGAGGGACCTCAAGAGAGATCATATTTCAGAATCATAAGCCAATAATGCATAATACTCAGGAAGGCTAATGCTCCCCCTAAACCTGTACATCAGTTTACTCCTTCATCTCCCCCTTAGCTTGTGCATCCTGAACACTTTTCAACAGAAGATCATCAAGGCATATTTACCCAATATCAGAGAATGAAGCAGAAATATAAGAGATAAAATTTCACCAGAGATACCATACACCATTAGAGATATCAGACAGTGCTGCAGTTGTGCTAAAAAATGCTGACTCCAAACAGAATTTGTCAGCAACCAACCATATGCGGTTTTATTTGTATGAAATCGCGTATATACGCGACTGTATGTCAGGAAACCCGCGTATCCAATTTAATCTTCTAAATTTAAGCAGTTCTGATTTTCTTCACAGCAGAGACTACTCCCAGCTTCTGTCTGAGATATTCAAATGCTTCCTTGGGCAGAGGTTTGGTAAATATATCAGCAACTTGTTCTTTGGAGGGAACATACTCCAACTTCACCTTTTGTTCAAGCACTTGTTCACGTAAGAAGTGATACTTGATGGGAATGTGCTTGGTCTTTGAATGCATAACTGGATTCTTTGAGATACTGATGGCACTTGTATTATCACACATAATGGAGATAGGAGGTGTACATTTGATTTGAAAATCTTGCAGGGTTTGCATCATCCAAAGAAGTTGAGTGCAACAAGACGCGGCAGCCACATATTCTGCTTCTGTTGTAGATAAGGCAATATAATTTTGCTTCTTGCTAAACCAAGATACCAACCGGGGCCCCATATAGAATGCACCACCACTAGTGCTTTTCCGATCATCAACATTTCCAGCCCAATCTGCATCCGTGTAAGCATGAAGAGTAAGATCAGCATTCTTTGGATACCAAAGTCCAAAGTCTTGGGTTCCTTGTAGATATTTGAATATTCTTTTGACAGCCTGAAGGTGAGATTCTTTTGGATTAGCTTGGAATCGTCCAACAATCCCAAGCGCATGCATAATGTTTGGTCTAGTCCCAGTGAGATAAAGTAGGCTACCTATCATTGATCTGTATTCTGGTTGATTCACCGTGGGAGAATCATCATGAGAACTGAGGTTACATCCGGTGATCATTGGTGTACTTACAGGTTTGCATTCTTCCATGCCATACTTCTTCAGAATTTGCTTAAGATATTTTGCTTGTGATAAGAATACACCATCTGCAGTTTGATCCACTTGCAAGCCAAGAAATAATGTTAGTTCTCCAAGTAAGGACATTTAAAATTCTTGTTGCATGACAGAAGCAAAGTTCTAACTCATAGATTCTTCATTACTCCCAAAAATGATATCATCAACATATACAACCACAATCAATAGTTTATCATTTTCAATTTTGTGTATAAGTTGCTATCAGCAGACCCCTTTGAAAATCCTTGTTGATGAAGATATTTGTGAAGACGATAATACCATGCCTTTGGAGCTTGTTTGAGACCATATAGATACTTTTTAAGTCTACAAACAAGATTTTTATCATTTCCCAAAATGAATCCTTCTGGTTGTTCTATATAAACTTATTCTTCTAAATCACCATTGAGAAATGCAAATTTAACATCCATTTGATAAACTTTGATTTGTTGAAAACTTGAAAAAGAAAGAAACATTCTTATGGATTCAAGTCTAGCTACAGGAGAAAAAGTTTCTTCAAAGTCTATTCCTTCTTGTTGAGTATACCCCTTGCAAACCAATCTAGCTTTGTTTCTTATAACATCCCCATTCTCATTTAACTTGTTCTTGAATATCCATTTAGTTCCAATGACATTTTTATCATGTGGTCTTGGTACCAATTCCCAAGTGTCATTCTTTTCAATTTTCTCAAGCTCTTCATTCATGGCTTGAATCCAACATTCATCTTTGCTAGCTTGATTGAAATTGTGTGGTTCAATTGTGGATAGAAATGCCAGATAGCTAGAAGATCCCACAAGAGTCCTCCTTGTTTGTACTCCTGATTCATTATTTCCCAAAATTTGAGATTCAGGATGATTCTTTTGAACATATCTGGATGGAGCTTTTTCAGATAAATCATCTTCTGGTTCTTCATTGGATCCATTGTCTATATCATTTCTATTTGATGCAGAAGGACAAAAATCACCATCATCTTCATCTGTTGTGTGTTTTTATTCTTTAGGAGCTGCAGGAAACTCATCAATAACAACATCAATACATTCAAAAATCTTCTGAAGCCTTTTATTGTAACATTTGTATGCTTTGCTTGTGGATGAGTAACCAAGAAGTATTCCTTCATCTGATCTAGGTTCAAACTTGCCAAGCTTTTCATCATTATTTTTGATAAAGCATTTACTTACAAAAACTCTAAAATGCTTCACAGAAGGAGGATTACCATACCATAGTTCATACAGAGTTTTATCACTATTTACCCGAACATGTGCCTTGTTAAGAATATTTTCTGCTGTGTGAACTGCTTCTTCCCAAAAAGTTTTAGGTGTTCCGGAATCATCAAGTATAGCTCTAGCCATTTGTTGAATCGTTCTATTCATTCTTTCTGCTACGCCATTTTCTTGTGGAGTGCCTGCTACAGAAAACTGTCTTTTTATGCCATGTTGTTCACAAAATTCAAAGAATTCATTTGATGTATATTCTCCTCCTAGATCAGATCTAAGACACTTGATTTTTAGATCTAATTCATTTTCCACCAGTGCTTTGAAGATCTAAAAATTTTCAAATGCTTCATCTTTTTGTTTTATCAACCCAATCCAACACATTCTAGAGAAATCATCAATAAATAAGATATAGTATTCTTCACCCCGTGGTGAATTTTTCCCCATAGGTCCACATATGTCAGTATGAATGAGTTCAAGAGGCTTACTTGATGATCCTTCCTTGGCATTAAATTTCACTCTGGTTTGCTTACCGAATTGACAGGATTTGCATATGATACTTTCAGGAAGAGTAATATTGGGAAGACCACGAACATCATTAAGTCTGCTAGATTTGTTGATTTGAGAGAAGCTTAGATGCCCCAACCTTCTATGCCATAGCCAGTTTTCTGAAGATTTACTCAAGTAACATTGTTCTTTGCAATTCTTCAATACATACAGATTGCTTGGAGTTCTTTTTCCTTTTATAATTGTTTTACCTGTATCAAGATCACGAACCACACATTCTTTTGAACTAAAGACAACTTCAGTTCCTTGATCACACATTTGACTTACACTTAACAGGTTATGCTTTAATCCATTCACATACATGACATCATTAGCCTTCACCTTTTCTTTTAGAAACACAGACCCTTTTCCTTTAATTACAGTAGAAATATCATTTCCAAAAGTAACTTTCTTTTCCTTTTCTAGAGCACTATATGCACGAAGTTTGTGTTTATCACCTGTCATGTGTATTGAGCATCCGCTATCAATGTACCATTGATTTTCTTCACCTTCCAAAAATAACGTTATGCCACAATTTTCAACCTGTGGTTCCTTCTTTTTCCATATTTTTTATTTTGAAGGAAGATGCTCTTTTGGCTGCACTTTGCTCTTGCAATCAAAATCTTTATGGCCAAAGTTATTGCAATAGGCACATTCAACTTCATTTAGAAGAGGAGAAAAGTTGTTATAGGTATTCTTCTTTGTTTCAACATCAATCCTTTTCTTTCTTGCTTCTCTTGTCATGATGGTTTTATATGCAACACATTGAGCAGCTTTATGACCAAAACTGTGACATGAGAAACATTGTCCGTTGAAGAAGAAATTTCTGCGATCATGAAATCTTCTATTTGAATTTACCTGTTGATTGGTGCTTCTTTGAAAGATATTCCTGTTAGTGTTCCTTGCATTAGGATGATCATGATTTACCTGTAAATATTATTTATTCCCTGGCTGAGTGGTAGAATTTTGTAAACCAGTTGTAGCTGCTTTTAGATAATTTGGTGCTGAAGCTTGAGAGGACTCTCCAGTGTATCCAAGACCTGTCTTTATAAGAGGAGAACATTGTACCTTGATAATCTCATCTAAGGTTTCAGATCCTTTAGCAAATCTAAAATTTAGATTCTTTACTTTCTGAAATTCTTTCCTTACACTTACCACTTCACATTCTAATTTTTCATTGTGTTTTTTTGCTTCTTCAACCTGCTTTTCCAGAGTCTCGATGGTTATTTTCCTTTCTTCTAAGAAAATTTTACATTCTTCTAAGAGAATGTTGCTTTATTCTAAGCGTATTTTGAGTTGATTGTTCTCTTCAAGAAAATAATTGTCCTCTAGAGCATCCACAAAAGTATCCTTTTCTTCCTTAGATTCAAATGCCATGAGAAGTCTAAGATCTTGTTCACATTCTTCCTCACTATCAGATCCCCCATCACTGTCATCATGAGTATAGTAACTTCTTCTAGTGTTAGACCGGTTCTTATTCCTTCTTGCTACTTCCTTTCCTTTTGCAGGTGTTTCTTTGTAAGGACATTTAGCAGCATATTGACCAACTCTTCCACAATCAAAACATTTGAAAGGGAGCTTACCTCTAAACCGTCCTGTACCAAGTTGAAGTTTCTTTACAAAATTTGCCTCATCTTCTTCCGAAATATATCCTGATCCTTCTGCTTCTTGAACTTCTTTCCCTTTTGTAGAAGCTCTAAAAACAACTTCTTTGACTTCAGATGGTCCTCCTCTTCTAATTTCATATGTAGTTAGTATGCCGTGAAGTTGCACCATGGAAAGATTTTGAATATCCTGTTTTTCTTCAAGGGCAGAAACTTTTGATTCAAATTTTGCCGTTAGGGATCGTAAAATTTTCTCAACCAAAGTAGTGTCGGATATTGTTTCACCCAGATTTCTCATACGATTTACAACGTCATCAATCGTGGCGGCAATACTCTCATCCATCTTTAGAACTCGTATTCAGTGCGAGTTTGGAGTTTGCACTTTTTACCTTTGCATCACCTTCATAACTTAGAATGATTTTGTCCCATATTTCCTTTATTATTGACTACATGACTTTTCATAGAATTCGATTGATTAGACTTCTTATTAGCATTGTGCTTTTGCATTGATTCATGTAATTCTTCCTTTCAGTTGGATCTGTTGGTGTAGCAGTTGGATATTGATATCCTTGTTCAACAATGGCCCATACATTAGCTCCCATAGACTGAAGATATGATCTCATCCTCATTTTCCCAGAATATTAAATTGCTCCTGTTGAAGAGCGGGGGCTTGATAGATGTTGTTCCCTCATGATTTCTCATCTTGCTTGATATTCCTTCTAGCGGCTAAGCTTTTTCAGAAGGACCTCCTCTGATACAAATGGTTGGGAAAAATACTGAGAGGGGGGGTGAATCAGTATTTAATGCAGACAATAAAACTTTTTATTTTTCCTTTCTAAAAACCCATACGCTACTTTGTTGAAGCCAACTAGCGTATATACGCGGATATCCTTTTCAGAACTCGCATATGACCAGAGATATAATTATGCATTCAATTCTTAACTCAGATCATTGTATTAATCATTCATCAGATATTTCAGGAAACAGTAAACAGGTGCAGAAAGAACAGAATAATCATCACACATAGGCAACACACATGAACACCAGGATTTTTAGGTGGAAACCAAATTTGGGAGAAAACCACCGCTGCCGTCGTCTCAGTCTTCAATATTTATTATAAAGAAAAACTTCTTACAATCATGTACTGGTGCAGACTTATACCAGCACGCACGCACCCACCTGCAGAAGGCTACAACCTTCTCTCGTTTACCAGCCTCACCTGGAAGGGAGCTACTACCCCCTGCTCACGTTTACCAGCCTCACCTGGAAGGGAGCTACTACCCCCTGATATTAGCACCAGCCTCTCCTGACAGAAAGCTTCTACTATCAGACTGAAGGCTTCAACCCTCAGCACCACCGCAGACCACGTTTCATCAATTTTCAAACTGGATCAAACAACTTCAACACAATTCTTCACTTATCAACAAACATCCCTTTCCATTTCATCAGTCAGAACAGTGAAACCACTGTAATCAGAATATTAGAGATAGCCTGGACTTCAGAACAGATATGCAGAACCTCAATTATCTTTTGAGCAACCATAAACTCAAGTACCATATGTGCTTTTCTTTAAACAGACCCACGTATACACGCGCCTTTAATGAAGCGAACCCACGTATACATTTGTGCAACTTATCAGAAAAAACCCTAACATCCCATACGCGCTTTTGTCTGAATAGAGCCGCGTATACATGCGCTTTTCACGAAACGAACCTGCGTATAGATTTATAAAAGATAAATTTTGCAGATCAGACCAGATCTATGAACTTACCAGATTTCTTCAACTTCTTCAACAGATTTGCGCCAGGTCTTCATTACTTCTTTTCAGATCATCCAAGAGATTCACCATTTCAAGATCTAGAGATCTTGAACCTTCATTATGTTCATAGATGCATCATAGATTCATATCTATCAATTAAGAGCATATTTCAACCATGCAGATATACTTCAGAGTGAAGTATTCATTAAAGCCCAGACACTTGCACACCCTTTGCACAATGAAATTCTTCTCCTTATATAGATTTAGCCTTTTTCAATACCATGAGTCAAAACCACATTACTTCTGATGGTTTTCCTGGACGAGATCAAATAGACAATCCACGCTCAATACAATGGGTCAATACCATGGTAATGCCCCTTGGTATTCTAATTTTGGAGTGAAAAATACCATACGCGACTTGACACGTACTTTTCCGCGTGCATACATGATTTCTCCTTGACAAACTCGCGTATGCCTTGTATCACACATTTTCATCATTGCTTTGGCCCTCACTGATATTTCCTTCTCTGGTACTTCTGAGCTACTTGTAGAACATCAGATTTACATCATTAATAAACTCATCAAGCATCAAGAACATCTTTAATAAGAGGTTGCCATCATCTTCATCAAGTGGGTTGCCATCAAGGACAACATTTAACATCATATTGCCAACACATGTATGATGATTGTGATGGTTTAAAATTTTATTTGCTTTATACCTGCTTACGCTCTGAATGTTCTTACGGATATATCTATGTTTATGCAATCTGTTTAATGGGAATCATGGGTTGCGGATCTGTTCCTCGTTGTCGATCTGTTCCCCTTCTGCATGTGGTTGCAACACGCCTTGGGTGAGACTCTCTGCTCTCCGAAGTGGGGTGATAATGCTGGCGTGGTGCTAGACTACAGCGGATTCCTTTGTTGGCCACAACTCTTGAACCTGGGTCTTGCCCGCGAGACCTGATTCCTCACCAACAAATGGTTCCGTTGCCGGGACCTACATGTTATGAGGGGAACTAGATCATGGTATCGAGGGTTTTTGAAGGGGAGATACGGTGATGGTGGGATAATCATCTCGACCAATTTATTGCTCAGTAAGCAGAGTTGACCAAGCAAAAGGAGGCGGTGATCAAGGAGCTTGTCCTTTTCTTAGACTCAGCTAGTGATACGTACGAAGTCTTCTGGGGAAAATTCCCCAACGATCTATATAATTGGTTGCAGAGGTTACAGACGAAGGTGCCAAGAGATGGCTCGTGGAAGATAAACTGCAGGTGGATACACGGGGATCTGGTGGCTCTGCATCGGTTGAACACAGAGTTGAATCGCGCAGTGGATTTTTGGGTAGAGACCACTTTGAACGGATATATTGTGGAATTTGTTGCCAAGTGCTATCAATCCTTTTCGAAGGCTAAAGCTATTTTCCGTTCCGGGTTGAGAGGGAAGCTGCTTAAGGAGATTCCGCTGTGGATTAAGGCCCTGATGGTGGATGAGAGGCTGATGGAATTTCAAAAGACGGTCATGGAAGCGTAAACCTCTGGTGCCGGGGGAAGGGCTGAAGGGATAGATGCTACGTAGAATGTGAGGCGAGGAGTGGGGAATGGATGTTGAGGCCGCATGAAAGTTGAGGGAGCGACGTGCACATTGGCGGGTGCAGATCGCCGATAGGTGGCGACAACGGGTGATGCAGGATTTGAAACAAAGGGAAGCTGGGAGGAAGAACCAAAAGGAGGCGCCTCAGAGGACAAGAATGATGGATGTGGAAACCTGGGAGAAAGAAGGGACCGCGATGGGAGTGCGGCGGGTGCATGGGAGCCCAGCCAAGCGAGAAAGGGAGATGGTGACTGACGAAGACGATGCAGGGATGCAGCCCGATGAGAGTTCCGATGGTGAGTGGTATGTCGTGATGCAGCGGTTATTTCAAGAGCGGACGCCATTCATTTCTACAGGCAGCCCTACCTCCGACACTCTGCATGGCAAATATCCCTACCTTCCCCTGGTACTTTATCAACCCTTAAGTAATATTTTCGTTAAGTTCCAAGCATTGAGTCAATTTCATAGCAGTTCATCGTCGACAGTGACACACATTAGTAGTAGCGGCACTAGCAATATTTCATTCCCTAGTGAAACAATCACGCAACCAGGACCCGGCGGCTTTATTCTGGTCAACCCCCCGCAAGTACATATGGCGGGGTCTTTCACTCGGTATCCAGAGTTCTCTGGCCAGGGCAATGATGATGTCAAGCAACACTGGTATCTGTGCGAAGCCATATGGAGGGCTCGACAGATGCCAGATGCAGGGAAGTTAATAGAGTTCCAAACCACGCTCAGAGAGCGGGCTCTGCGATGGTTTATCAAGTGGTTCGAGGCCCATCCGAATCTAGTAATTGCGGACGTAAAGCGGGATTTTGTTCAAGAATTCAAATTGCCCCAGACGGACTAGCAGGGTCTGTCCGAGCTCTGGGAGATTAAGCAGAAAGAAGGAGAGACCGCGTGAGAGTTGATGCGGAAATTCAAGGACGCGATTGGGAAACTCAGCTACCCGATCGATCCAAACCATCAGAGGGACTGGTTCATCAAGGCTCTGCTTCCCTTGACGCGAACCGCCCTCACTCAGTAAAAGATTGATAACCTGCAGGACGCCTTGGAGCAGGCCATGAAGATAGAGGCCATGGCGGGCTACCCTCAGGAGTATCGGGGGGCGGCCCTGCAGGATCCTTCTTTGGTAGGATTGCAACACCAGATTTCCAACTTGACTGAAAAGCTCAAGGAGCTGCAGCCGGTGAGACCAGCTAGGCCGAACGTTTGGTGCATTAATTGCCTGGTCGAGGGCCACATCGCAACCGAGTGTCCCCGATTGTGTGGCACAGGGGTGGGACCCTCGGTCGCGGAAATCCAGGGAGGTCCACCTATGGGGGGTGGCGTGGAGATGAATCCGCAGAGGATATACCAGCCGAAACAGCCATATGCGGGGTTCCCACCTCAACCGAACGCAACCGCTGTGGAATACTGCGAGATTTTCAGGACAATGGGACATCCACCTCGGATGTGCCCAATCCTACAGAAGTACTCCACAGTCCCAAACAATGTATATTGTGAGTTTTGTGTTTCCACGACTCATAACACTGAGCAATGCCAGGCGCTTGACGCACTTGCGGATCGATTGGACCGTCCCTCCTACAGGGTGAACGAGGCCCCCAGGGGAAGAGGCGGCGGCATGCGTGGAGGCCGCATAGGAGGACGCGGTCTGGTGAAATGTTACAACTGTGACCAGGAGGGTCACGTCGCTCGGGAATGTCCCCTTCCCCGACGGCCCTGGTGTTCCCAGTGCCGCGTGAATTCCCATGCAACAGAATACTGTCCAGAACTCTCAAGAAGTGAGAAGAACAGACACGGCAGCGGGGCACGAATGTGGTAAACGCCGAGCCCCGTGGGACTGCACCTCAGGACAGGCCGAACGTAGCTATTGTGACAAGAGGAGGCAAGAAAACGGGGGAGGACGCCCGTGGATAGGAGCCGGCACGAGTTGTCAGGCCAACCTCCCTGAACCAGTTAATCCAGCCCAAGGCGCAGTGGAAGTACTTCCAGGAGGCGGTGGAGGCCTTTGCTCAAGTGAGAGAAGCGGGAGGCTTGGAGGGGCCCCTGCCGATAGAGCCTGGGGCGCAGAGCGCCGCAGGAAATCAGATTGAAGAATGGCTCCATCTATTCCTCCAGATTGTTGACAACGCTGCGCTACGGCAGCAGCTGAAGCGTACGTTGGAAGGAGCGCTGCAGGGGAGTATAGAACTTGGGGAACCGGTGAACGTGGCCCCCCAATCGGTGCATCGCGTCAAGCGGAACAAGCGTTGCACGGGAAAAGAGTTCCAGCTTAACACGCAGGTTGTGGGTTTCCAAATTAGAGACACCATGTTGGACCTAGGGTCCGACGTCAACATCTTGCGAAGAAAAACGTGGGAGGCTCTTGGAAAACCACGACTGAACTATTCGCCCATCCAACTCAGGATGGCGAACCAGTACTGCATTCTGCCGATCGGCCGACTTGAAGGTGTCGAGGTCGACATTGCGGGGGTGAAGACATACACCGATTTTGAGGTTATTGATATTATGGGAGACAAGGATCCTTACCCTGCCTTGTTAGGCATCGATTGGGCCTTCGAGAATTACACTATCATCGACCTCAAAAAGGAGCTGATGATGTTTGAAGATGGGGAGGTCCGGGTCACTCAGCCTCTTGACCCATATCAAGGCCCGAGGTATACCAAGACGGTGGATAACCGGGAGGATGCTCAGATGATGGACCACCTTTACTAGATGACTGCAGGAAAGCGAGAAGATTATATTAACCCGACCGTGACCAGATCTGTCAGTTGGCGGAGTGTCCAAAGCTCGGAGTTGGGCTCGGAACTCGCGTGGGAAGATTGGCAGCAGGGGGGGTACGAGACTACCGCGCGGAGATGTGCTGCCATTGGCTGAGTCCGGTGGGTTGGGGCAGAGATCCGAGGATATCCCACCCTGTCAAACATGCAAGCTGTCAATACCTTTATTTCTAGAGTGGAAGACATGGTCCCAGAAGGAAGTCGGGTACCACTTTTGGATTTGGCATTGCAATCCACGTCGGCGCGGTGGTGGAAAAATCATCGCAACTCTCTATTGCACTGGAATTGTGTGGCGGAAGCTTTGTGGGCTCGTTTTAAAGCAGACGAAGAACCTTGCGGCATGCATAAGTACCACGGGACCTCCGATCTCAGAGCCCACCTAAAGGCCTGTGAAGAGCAGTGGCGCAGTATCGGGTACCCTGAGGAGCTGTGGGTTCATTGGTTTGTCCACTCTTTAGACATTATTCCTCACGCATGGTACCTAGAAGAAGAACAGAAAAGGGGGACCGGTTCCTGGCAGGAAGTTGCGAGCAAGTTTGTTCGGTGCTTTTCTTTTGAAGGAGAAATAGAGTGGGAGTCCTGGGCACTACAAGCTATCAAGGAGGTACTGTTTCTATGCGACCCAGAGCCCGATGGGGCTGTGCTTGCATCATGGCCTGAGGCCAGGCGCGAACTGGCTTGCCAACGGATTGACGGCGACCCGGACGATGACAGTCTGGAGGACCTTAGGCACCTGTATTTTGAAGAGAAGGAAGGTGAGCGGAACCTCAACGAAGAACCAACCACCGAAGGCATCCATTTACAGCCGCTAAAGACCAAAAAGATGAACATTGGTACGGAGGAGAAGCCTAAGTTGGCTACCGTGGGCGATTACTGGGATGAAGAGATGACAAAGGAAATTTTCAGCCTCCTCTAGGAATACGAAGACTTGTTCCCCTCGTCGGTGGCAGATATGAAGGGCATCAAGGGTGACCTCGGTGAAATGCGCATTGTGCTGAAACCGGATGCCAGGCCTGTAAAGAATCGACCCTATCGGCTGAACCCACGGGTCAAAGAAAAAGTCAAGATGGAGATTGACAAGATGCTGGCTGCAGGTCTCATCTTTCCAGTGGAAGAAGCAAAGTGGGTGAGTCCTATCATTATTCAGAATAAGAAGGACAAGGCGGAGATACGTGTCTGTGTAGATTACAGGAGCCTGAACAATGCCTGCATTCACGATCCGTTTCCCACTCCTTTCAGCGATTAAGTTTTGGATCATGTTGCGGGCAATGAAGCTTATTCCTTCACGGATGGTTTTTCGGGTTACCATCAGGTGCGCATTGTGGAAGAGGATAAGGCAAAGACGACATTCACCACGGAATGGGGATCATTCGCATACCACGTAATGCTGTTTGGCTTGAAGAACGCCCCAGCCGTGTTCTCCCGGATTGTCATTGCTGCTTTCCGGGAGCACATTCACAAGTTCCTGGAAGTCTACATGGACGACTGGACTGTCTACAGTTTATTAAAGAAAAACGCCACCCTGTTGCGTATTATGTTTGATCGGTGCCTCCAGTTGCAGGTTTCCTTGAACTTAAAGAAGTGTATTTTTTCCGTTCCTTTTGGCACGCTGTTGGGACACGTGGTGTGCAAGCAAGGGGTTTGCGTCGATCCCGCCAAGGTCGCGATAATTGTCCACATGGAAGCCCTCGATACTGTGAAGAAGTTGCGAGCACTTCTCAGGCACACATGATAGTATAGGCGGTTTATCTGCAACTAAGCAAAGATCACTGCCCCTTTGGAGAAATTTCTGCGGAAGTCAGAAGTCTTTCAGTGGACTGAGGAGTGTCAGAAGGCCCCGGACACTCTGAAGAAAAAGCTGGCGACGACACCCATACTTGTTCACCCAGACTGGGATAAGCAGTTCCATGTGCATATTGATGCTTCTAGTATTGCACTTGGGGCTGTCTTGGCGCAACCAGGAGAGACGACAGTCGACCATCCCGTCTACTTCGCCAGCCGCAAATTGTCTAACGCCGAGAAGAATTACACCACCACCGAGAGGGAGGCCTTGGAAATGGTGTACTCACTCCAGAAGTTCTGCCACTACCTTCTCGGAGGCAAATTCAAATTCTTTATGGACCACTCTACATTGAAGTATTTGGTGAATAAACCTGTTTTGGAAGGACGGATCTATCGCTGGCTGCTGCTCTTTCAAGAATTTACGTTTGAGGTGATCGTCAAGCCTGGGAGGTTGAATTTCGGGCCCGATCCTTTGTCCAGGTTGGCGATGGGGGAGAACGACGGCTCACTCGATGATCAGCTGCGGGACGCTGACCTCTTCTGGGTTGAAGCAGTACCATATTATCTGGCCGACATTGCCACCTATCTGACCATGGGGCAGTGCCCTCAGGATTATACCCTGCTCCAGAAACGAAATTTGGTCGTCCGTGCTGCCGAATACCAATTGATTGCTGGGAAGCTGTACAAATTGGGCCTCGATGAGGTTCTGCGCCGGTGCGTGCTTGATCACGAGCGCGACGCCGTGATGTGGGAATGCCACAGCAGTGTTGTGGGAGGGCATGTTGGGGCCAAACCCACCGCGATGAAGGTAATCCAGGCTGGCCTCTGGTGGCCGACTGTCCATGCCGACTGCAAGACATTTGTTAAGCGATGCGATGTTTGTCAGCGAACGGGGAGGCCCTCTCACAGAGACGAGCTCTCGTTACACCCAGTGCATGTGTTGCGGCCATTCGAGAAATGGGCCATCGACTTTGTAGGTCCCATAGCCCCGGTCGCTAGACACTCCAAGGCCCGATACATCATTACCGCAATCGATTATCTCACCCGCTGGGCAGAGGCGACGGCAGTACGAGATTGCACAGCGGATACAGCGGCACGATTTATCTTTGAGAATATCATCAGCAAGTTTCGCTGCCCTCGAAGTTTAACCAGCGATTAGGGTACGCACTTCATTAATGACACGGTCAGGTCGCTGTTGGACACATTTCTGATTCAGCATCACAAAAGCAGCCCGTACCATCCGCAGGCCAATGGTACTATTGAAGCGTTTAATAAAATTCTGGAGAAGGGATTAGCCAAGATCTGTAACGCCCAGCAGGATGACTGGGATGAATAGCTACCAGCTGCCTACCGGACTACAGTGAAGCGCTTGACCAATAAAACGCCCTTCCAGCTGGTGTACGGCTGGAAAGCGGTGATTCTCGCCGAGTTCACGGTACCAAGTCTTTTAATTGCCACGTCTTTCTAGTTCTCGGAAGAAGAGTCGCTTCAGGAACGCCTTCATGAACTACAGGAACTGGATGAGACCCGGTTTCTGGCCGAATTTCACCAAAAGGTCCAAAATGACAGGCAGAAAGCGTGGCACGACCGCCACATCAAGAAAAAAATGTTCCAGGTTGGCAGTAAGGTCCTCCTCAATGATAGCCGATTTCAGAAGTTTCCAGGAAAGCTTCAGATGCACTGGCTGGGACCTTACTTCGTCATTGAGATTCGAGACTCAGGAGCCGTTCGGTTGGTGTTACACCATTTTTTGGTCATCTAACCTATTATCATTAGATGGACCCAAGTACACCATGTAAGACCAATTTTACCCTAAGTAAAATTTCTTTCACTATGTTAAAACAGGAAACCCCAAAAGGAAATATTAAACAAACCTATATTTTTTTTATTTTCCTCATAGAATAATTAATTAAACCATAATTTAATTATTATTCCCAGTCATGTTTAACCCAACAAACAAAGAAATTAATTAGATAAACCTTTATTTATCTTATTATTTTCTAGGAATAATTATTTAAATCTTATTTAGATAATATTCCTTGTTAAATATGACCAAATCACCCACAAATAATTAAATAAATCATTATTTATTTAATTATCTTTCAACCACCTCCTTAAATAATTAAATAAATCATTATTTATTTGATTATCTTCTAACTGCTTCCTTAAAAAGATAAATAAATCATTTATTTATTTATTTTTGACAAATTAAGGGATTTGACCCAAGTCAAATACCTTTTCCCTCCAACAAATGTAATAAAATATTCCATAAAAAGTGGATCTAGATCTGGTTAACCCATGCACCAAGATCTAGAATGACCCAATATTTTGTTATAAATAGGAGGGTTTTTTCCTACCATTCTTCACCTTTTGTTGCCTATTAGATCACTCTGGATCTATACACTTGGTCACTCTTTTCTACCATTTGCTGTGTGAGCTCCCTTTGAGTTCCATTCCTTGTGTGGGTTTTCTACACCAACAAGAGAGAGAAATCTTAGATCTGAAGTGCTGAGGACTTCCAAGAACCCATCCCACTGAGGAGAATTGGATACGCCTTCTTGTTTTCCTCCCAGGTGCCCAATTAATACAAAAATTCATTCAAAAATTGTTCTTGTCTTGTCTATTGGTATATGGAGCAAACCCTTCTTTTTACTGCTTAATGTCTTTCTATGCATAGATCTTGTTTTTTGCAGCTCTTTTCTTGATCAACTAACTGTAGATCTGAAGATATTGGCAGCCACATTTGTTGTTAGGGCTATTAGTTATGCGTAGCTAAAGTGGTCCTTTTCCGTACACTTCGACAAAGGATTCATACTAACAAATGGCGACTCCACACGGGTTTTAAATTACGACCACTGTCGTTTTTCATATTCCTGCATATCTAGCTACTTCAGACCCTAGGGTTTCTTTTCAGCTGTTTATTTTTCCTATTTTATGTTTTTTTTCTCATGAAATCTCGTGTTTATAAATTTTTAACTTCCATGTGTTTCGACTCATATGTGAAGTAAACGACACCCGGCCCCTTAGCCCAGACGACAACTTTAAAGAAAATCTGCCTTGAGACAACCCCGAACGAAGTCGCACTTTGACCCATAACTGCGACCTGGACCCCCGGGTCGCACTTTCGGCTTTGTTTTCTGCGACTGCTTCAAATCAGTCGGGACTGCGGCACGCGATTTTTCGGTAATTTTCCTGCAGATATGGGTTTTGCTGAAGCTTCTGTCAGGGTTTTCCAGCCTCTGTCTCAGCCCGCCTTGACCTAGTTCTGATTTGTTTTTACTCATCTAAGTGGGAACCTAGCCCCCTAGGGCTTTAGTACCCTCCACTTTTTGTGGAAGAGTTTTAGCTGTTTCAGCCGTCTGTTTTTCAGAGCTTCAGCCTCCTTTTTTCCAGATCTGTTACCTCCTTTTCAGATCCCTCGTAATCAGCTCTTCTCCCTCTCAAATCACCTCCTGAAGATTTGTTTGGATCTACTTTTAGGGCCTCCTCCTTGCCCCCTCCGCTTTTTGCTGATTCCCTTCCTTTTTCCAGCCACCTTGCCTCTGTCTCTTGGCTGTGACCTGCACCTCTTTTCAGCAGCTCTATCCTTTAGATCCCTGTCCCTTTTGAACCTAGATCTATTGGCCTCTTTTTACGTGTGTTTTGACTAGATTTTTTCCCTCTTTTAGAGTAGTTTTGAGAGACCCGCCTTTTTGGGTTAGATTGATGCATGGTTAGCTGTTAAATGTTCTGTTATTTCAGCGTTATATACTGTTCTCTGCAGATTTCTTTTCAGTTATGCAACACACTTTTTATTGATCTCAAAATGAAAAGGGTTTAAAAATTAAAATTAACGCACACCACACACTGACCCTAAGTGAAGAAGCGCCTGGTTAACACCGCCTGGAAAAGACTCTAAAATCAATTGTCACAGCACCTTGTCTGCCCTTGACCTCACTTGATTCTGTCCCTTTCTGCCCTTGTTGGTTTCCTTCTTCCTGTCATCATTGCGCCCCCAAGGCGCCTTTCCCGGAGACTTCTTGGCCTTCACCCTCAGTTTCCGGTTGATCGACCTGCTCTGCCCCGCCGTCGTCGAGCCAGTCCTCCTTCGAGTCCGCACTCCGACTCCTCCCCTGATTCATCGGGTTCTCCTTCTCCTCCTGGTTCTCCCCCTGCCACCTTCACTATGTCTGGTCCAGGGCCTAACGCTAGTGGTTCTCCCGGCCCTAATGCCGGCCCTACTACTAGCGGAACTGCCACAGGAACTACCCCGGCCACCCCCGTGCTGCCGTACATTGCAGGCCTCAGCCTCCCCGATTTCAATCAGTTGATCAATGGCCCTATTCGCCACTATGCTAATTGGCCTGCTATGCCAACCAAGCTCCCTTCCGACATCCCTAAGTTCGAAGGCCAAGCTGGAGAAGATCCAACCAATCATGTTCGATCTTTCCACATGTGGTGTTCCTCCAATTCCATTACCGATGAATCCATCCGTCTTCGTTTGTTCCAACGCACGCTTACCGGTGAAGCTTCTAAATGGTATGTTGAACAGGCCACCTCTTCCCATACCACCTTTGAGACCCTTGCCCAAGCCTTTTTGTCTTATTTCCAGCTCCCTCTCCGATACGATACTGGCACGGAGCTCTTGACTTCCTTCAAGCAATCCTCTTCAACCCGCCTTTCCGCCCATGTTCAGGAATGGTGAAGAAGACGGAGCTTATGTCGAGCCCCTCCCTTCGAAGATCGGGTTTATATGGACTGGTTCCTTTGCACCCTTCCGGCTCCCATCGGCAAGGATGTCGCCTCCCATTTTCCTCAAACCGAAGAAGCCGCCCTCCAAATAGCCTTGAAATATGACCTGATCTACGCTCAATTTGGTTATGTTTATACCGTTCTTCCTGACCTCCCCAGGCCCGGTGGCGCTAACGCCCCGGGGGCATCTCATTCCGCCGACGGTATCGTTGGAGCTCTTTCCCATCCGTATGCTCAACCTCCTGTGGGCTATGGTCTCCCTCAGGGCGGGGCCAGCACCTCCAGCGCTCTTCCCCCTCCCGGCAACATGTATCCAGGATACGGCATGCCTCCTCCTTTTGCCCAACCTCCTGCTTACCTCAATGTTTCCCAACCCAACCCTTACCTTTATCCATAGCCTGGTGCGCTAGCTCCTCCAGCATATGCGCTTTCACCTCCCTTGCCTCCTCAAAACCCGCAACAGCACTTACAGCCCCCTCCAGGGCAAGTATTTGCACAGCAGGGCGCGACTAATCCCCCTTCTTCTCAAAGAAGGCGGAGAGGCAATCAAAACCAATCTGCCCCTGGTACCCGTGGACCCAATTCTGGTGTGGACCCTAACACTGCCAACCAGCAACAGGGCGCTCAGCCCAAGCCAGACAGGCCACTTCGCACAAACAAGCCTTGTTCGTGTTGCGGTGTTTATGGTCATTACACCCACGATTGTCCTCTCTTACCCCAGATGCGGCAGATGTGGGAGTCTCAAGCCACATTACGCGGACAGCACGCCTCCCCTCATGCTCCTCCTAATGTGGCCACTACCCAACCAGCTGTGTTTACTGATCCTTTCCCTCAGCAAGGATTCGTGGCTACCCAACCACCTGACAGCCAGGTCGCCACTCCCCCTTCCCTTTCTGGTTCCTCTGATTACCAGATCCTTATGATGCACTCCGATCCTTCCCCGACCGTTGACCTTCACCTTCAAACTCGGTCTCGCCAGTACCCCAAGCCTCCTGCTCAGTCTGCCCCCGAGCCTCCTTCTTCAGGTTCTACAGAGCCTCTTTAGACATCCAGTGGCCCCTTACATATCCCTCAACCCAAAGTTGAGATTCATACCAAGATTCCTAAGGGACCCCTACGTCGAAACGCTGCTTCTGGTCAAGCTGCTCATTCGTATAGTATAGTAGATGATTTGGCGCAATCCCCTGCTGCCATTTCCACACTGGAACTCCTCCAGTCGTGCCCTTCCCAAAAGAAGGCTCTATTATCTGCCGTGGGTGCTGTAGATCCTGCTGATGACCAAATGATTGTTTTCGATGCCACTCAATCAGACCATCCTCCTCTTCCTCCTTCCGTCGCCTTCCAAATCCCAGTCAAAATCTGAAATGCCAACGTTTCCTGGTGCATAATTGATGAGGAGGAATCCACTTGCGTGATGTCCGCCTCGGTTTGGAAGCATCTCGGATCTTCTGAGCTGGCCCCTTCCACGATCACCCTTCGAGCATGGGACGGCCACGCCTCCTAGCCCATTGGCCTTTTCCGCAATTGTCCTATCACCCTCGCCGGTAAGACTGTTTGCGTTGACGTCGAAGTCATCGACGCCCCTCTAGACTACAACATTCTATTGGGGCGAAGCTACACCTATGCCATGTCTGCTGTCCCATCCGCGATTTTCCTCAAGATGTCTTTTCCTCACAATGGAAAGATAGTCACCATTGACCAGCTATCTTACCATGAGCCACCGTCTCAGACGTCCCCTGAGAAGACCATCTCCTTTGTAGCCAATAAGAAAACCGTCGATTCTCTGACTAGTGTCTCCCCCGACGTCTACAAAGATTCCTCCCTACTTGGAACTTTTCCTAGTCTTCCCCCCCCTCATATCCCTGATCCCAGCTTGTCGAATGTTTGCATGATGCAATCATCGCGGGCTACCCTTCAGCAGCCCGCTTCGGCTAGTCAGCAACCTCAACCTCGCCCACCGCAACCTGCTCCTAGCCCTTCATCTCCGCCAGCCGGACCTCCTCCTTCTGGCCCTGCTCCTACAACTTGTATCCCGGAACCCCTTTACCCTCATGGATCGGTTCCCCCAGGCCTTAACCATCTTGGAGCCGTCCCTCCTGGTCATTACCCTGCTGGGCAGATACCTTTCTTGGCTCACCCTCCCGGAGTATATTCTACCCCCGTCATGGCCACCCTCTCTCTCCCTAACCTGACTTTGGGCATACCGGTCTGGTACCTTGATCCTCCAGCCGCTACCCCTCCTGGTCACCCCAAACCCTACATGGCTTTGACACCGGTTCAACCGGTCCCCCTCGCTTCCCCCGTTGCCACTGTGCCCCCAGCACCGCCACAGGACCCTTCTCCCGTCGTGATGGATCTCGGGAAGAAAGGAAAAGCTCGTAAGGGGGCAACCCACCAGGACCAGGCCGCCCTGACAACCTCTACCCCTCCGCGACCGCCAAAGCCCGCTATCCAATGCACTTTGTGCGATATCATCGGTCATGCCACCCATCTGTGTCCTGAATTTCCCCACCTCAAGATCATGGTCAATGAGACGTTCCCCGACTCTGACATCCCCGAAGTCTACGTCACTATCCCGGACTCTATCCCGAAACTCAAAAACTTGCGCACCAATCACCCTTGTGCTTTGTGCGATTTCCACGGCCATTACACCCACCTCTGTCCCCGCCTTGACGAATATCGTTCCTCGTTGGACATGTACCACTGATTCAAGGCTATTTTGATAGAACCTGAGGATCTTCCTACTCCCATTCACATTCCTCCTCCCGCTATCGAACCAACCGAGCCGTCAACCACCATTTTGTACCTGTCATCATCCTTGCGAGATAGTTCACCTAACCCTCAACGTGCATATACTCTCGGCTCCTCCTCAGCCGACCTTGCATCTGTTGATTTTGCCAATCTGAGCTATTCTCCTCCTGATGACCCATCACACATCACTACCTCCTCGGGTGATCCTTCTTCCTCCAGTCTTCCCATCTTCCAGTCCGATGAAGACATTATGGAAGCCATGACCAACCCCGACTTTCCATGGGACGATATGCACCATCGCGCATACTTCCTCCCACAACAGTCCCACGACCAATATGTTGTGGAAACCAAAGACTTCATTCCCAATGCAGTCGATTGGTTCAAAAACCCCATCCCTGCACCTGATGCTTTCGAAGAAGGAAACATGGCCAATATCTCTCCTACCATCAAAATTGACATTTCAGTCAAACCAGGAATCGAAGAATACATCACCTTGGGTGCCCAATGCACCCCGGAAGAAATCGAAGCTTACACCAAGCTTTTCAAATAATTCCGCGATGTTTTCGCCTGGTCCTATTCTGAAATGCCCGGACTCGATCCCGCCATTGTCGAACACCATATCGACACATGGCCTGATGCCAAACCGGTCCGTCAAAAGTTGAGACCCATTCATCCTTCCAGACGTGACGCTATCAAGGCTGAAATCGATAAGCTCAAGCAGGCTGGTTTCATTTACCCCATTGAATACACCACTTGGGTCTCCAACCCAGTTCCCGTTCTCAAGAAACAAGGCACCATCCATGTCTGCACCGACTTTCGCGACTTGAACAAAGCTTGTCCCAAAGACAACTTCCCCACACCGTTCATTGACCAAATCATTGACGAGTGTGTGGGGCATGAGGTTCTATCCTTTATGGATGGTTTCTCCGGATACAACCAAATTGCTATCCGTCCTGCTGATCAACTCAAAACCGCGTTCATTAGTCCGTGGGGAACTTTTGCATACCGCGTCATGCCTTTCGGCCTTAAAAACGCCGGCGCCACTTTTCAACGGGCCATGTCTTATTGTTTCCATGACTTAGCTCATATTATCCTTGCTTATTTAGACGACCTCACTGCACGTTCTAAGCATCGGGCGCAACACCTACACGATCTGCGTACCATTTTTCTCCGATGTCGCAAGTATAATATCCGCCTTAACCCGTTGAAATGCGTCTTTTGCGTTCCTGCCGGCCGTATCTTAGGCTTCATCGTGTCTAAGGATGGTATCAACCTTGACCCTTTGAAAGTTCAAGCCATTCTTGAACTTCCCATCCCACGTACCCTACGCCAGCTCCAAAGCCTCCAAGGCAAAGCTAATTTTCTTCATCGGTTCGTCCTTGACTATGCCACCACCGCACATGGGTTCCTTAGACTCCTTCGATCCAATATCCCATTTTTTTGGGATACCCATGCTCATGAGTCTTTCGATGCCCTCAAGCAGGCCCTCACATCCGCTCCTTTGATATGCCCTCCCGACTTTGATCGGGACTTCATCCTGTACATCTCCGCTTCCACCTATTCGGTCGTTGGAGTCCTTATCCAGGAAGATGATAATGGTATCGAGCATGTGATTTACTACGTCAGTAAGAACCTTGTAGGGACCCCTGTTTCCTACTCGTATGAAGAAAAATTAGCGCTGGATTTCATGTTCTCAATCCAAAAACTTCGTCATTATATCCTCATGCGCTCCACCAAGGTTGTGACTAATTCCAACCCCATGGCCTTCCTTTTGAGTCGTCATATCCTCACTAGGAAGTACGCCCGTTGGGTCGTTATTCTGCAAGAATTTGACCTCGAGTTTGTCACACCAAAGAGTAAGAAAGGCTTAGCCCTCGCTGAGCTCATTTCTGACTTACCTACCAGATCGCCAGAACCCCCCGTTAATGATGATTTTCCTGATGAACACTTATTTGCCATTACTGCCGACGACCCGTGGTATGGTGATATTCTTACTTACTTGCGAACCCAAAAGTTTTCCCTCCACCTTGATCGCGAGGCTCGCTGACGTATCCGACACCAAGCTCCCCGATACCTTCTTATCGGTGACGACCTCTATCGTCACCGGATCGATACTGTCCTCCGTCGTTGTCTCACACACGCTGAAGCTGAATAGGTCCTTAATGCCTGCCATAGCGGCGCTTGCGGTGGCCACCTCTCCGGTCTTGCTACTGCCCAGAAAGTCATGCGCGCTGGGTATTTTTGGCCTTCCCTCTTTAGTGATTGCATTGAGGTAGTCAAACACTGTCCCAATTGCCAACATTTCGCCCCTAAGGCGCGAGCTCCCCCAGCTCCCCTCCATCCGGTCGTCTCAACTGGTCCCTTTTGTAAATGGGCCATCGAATTTATGGAGTGTCGCCCACCATCCGCTGGTAACCACAAATATATCATCGTGGCGGTCGACTATTTCATCAAATGGGCCGAGGCCATGCCAACATTTAATAACACGGCAGCTACCGTAGCCCTCTTTTTCTTTAACCACGTTATCGCTCGATTCGGGGTTCCGAAACAACTGGTCTCCGACCACGGCCGACATTTTAAAGATGAGATATGGCGTGAGCTATCCTCACTGTTGGGTTTTGAGCACCAATATTCCTCCTCCTATTACCCCCAAGGTAATGGCCAAGTTGAAGCAGTCAACAAAATCCTTAAGACTATGCTTCAACGGACGGTGAATAAGCACAGAACCAACTGGCACCTTATGCTCTTCTCTGCTTTGTGGGCCTATCGAACTTCTGTTAAAACCGCCATCGGGTTTACTCCTTTCCACCTCGTTTTTGGAGAGGAGGCAGTCTTACCGATCGAGTGTGAAATTCCTTCCCTGAATTTAGCCGTTGAACTTCTCCCTGACACCCAACCTCTAGAACAACGACTTATCATGCTTGAGCGTGCTTCCGAAGACCGCCGTGTTGCCTTGCAAACCATGGAAGCGGCCAAGAAACGCACCAAAGCTCAGTATGACAGAAAAGTCCAGCCGCGCACTTTTAGCGAAGGTGATCTTGTTCTAGTGTATGACCAGGCTCATGATGTCCTTGGTCATGGGAAGTTCGAATCATTATGGCTAGGCCCTTACATCATCAGTAAAGACCTAGGCAAGGGGGTATACCTTTTAGAGGATTTCGAAGGCAATCCCCTTCCTAATCCTCGCAATGCACTCTATCTTAAGAAATATTACCCTTAGCATTTCACTTCTGAAATGCGTGTTTTATTTTATTTTAGATAGCCAGCATCTTTTTTCGTTTTTCGCTTCTTCACCCGGATCCATTTGATCCAAGAAGAGTCACTTCACTTACACTTCAAATTGAATTTCCTCACTTACGACGCTTGTACTTGGGGCACCATTTTGCCTCCTTACTTGTCTTTGTTCGTGTCGATTTTCGTCATGAGTTACCATCTTGGACTCATGTTTTCACGGTCCCCCATTGGGCCTTTTACTGTGTGGCAGCACCATAGAGTCGCCCTTGTTTAGAGCATCCAAGTTGAGTCATCATCGCATTCATGGAGTCTATCCCGAGTCCCTTTGTACCCCGCTATAGCCCTCCATCCTTCATTGCTTGGTCTCCCTCTTGTGTCGCATATTATGACCTTCAATCCCACTGTCCTCTATCCCTTATGATATTGTGTCAGTCGCTGCCATGTCATTCATGCCCTTTATGCTCTAACAAGGGAAGTCGTCCATTAGCTACTCAGTCCTTTCCACTTCACTATCATCATTAGTGTCAGTCTGTCCGTCGCTCTACTCTTTTCTCTCATGCCTTAGTTGAGGGTCTCTCATTGCCTCACCTATGGCGGACCTCCTTCTGTCGACATCAGCTCATTCATTCCAGAAGCCAGGTCTAGAGGGCGGTGTACCTTGGTTCCAGCTTCCACTCTTGTTCGGTGCCTCAGATCAGGCAAAGGGATCTCTCCTTTCCCTTTGACTTGATTGTTTCTCCACTCCAGCTCCTTTCAGCATGACCGAGATCCGTATACTTGATGGTTCAGTGATACAGCAGCAGCTCTTGATGATTCCCGGGTGTGTGTGAGATGTCTCAACCCTCATGAGGGGGTGGCCCCGCAGGTAGCCCCCCACATGCCCGGATGACCTCCTCCTTGCAGCCTTCGATGCAGCTCCAGATATTTGATGATGTTGGCCTTAGCCACTTGCAGCGCCTCTTTGATTTGCATGTATCAGTCAGATTTTGTGAGCCCTTCCCCATTTACAGGGGGCATTTGGGTTGTATTTGTATCTCATGTACTAAGATATTATTGTATAAGTCCTGGCTGTTATCCCAGGCACAACATGTATATGGGATTCCTCATTATATTTTTATCTGGCTCATGATTATGCCAGCTGTACTTTATAGTTCGGTCCCTTGTTTACTGGACACACTATTCTTTTGTACTTTGTCTCGGCGGGCATAGGTATGCCTCCCCCGCCGCCTTCAGCACAGGTACCCTCTCATAAAAAGAGACTTGTTGCACCTGCGAGTCTCGTCTCCTCAGGGTCTAGTCCTTCAGCACCCTATCTACCTCACCTTTCTCTCTCTGACTTCCCTTTTGTTGTCTAGTGATCGAGTTCTTACAACGTACTTCGGTCATACGATTTGCTCCTGACACTCGCACGCTGGGGGGCAATCTGTTACACCATTTTTTGGTCATCTAACCTATTATCATTAGATGGACCTAAGTACACCATGTAAGACCAATTTTACCCTAAGTAAAATTGCTTTCACTATGTTAAAACAGGAAACCCCAAAAGGAAATATTAAACAAACCTATATTTGTTTGATTTTCCTCATAGAATAATTAATTAAACCATAATTTAATTATTATTCCCAGTCATGTTTAACCCAAAATCAAAGAAATTAATTAGATAAACCTTTATTTATCTTATCATTTTCTAGGAATAATTATTTAAACCTTATTTAGATAATATTCCTTGTTAAATATGACCAAATCACCCACAAATAATTAAATAAATCACTATTTATTTAATTATCTTTCAACCACTTCCTTAAATATTTAAATAAATCATTATTTATTTGATTATCTTCTAACCGCTTCCTTAAAAAGATAAATAAATCATTTATTTATTTATTTTTGACAAATTAAGGGATTTGACCCAAGTCAAATACCTTTTCCCTCCAACAAATGTAATAAAATATTCCATAAAAAGTGGATCTAGATCTGGTTAACCCATGCACCAAGATCTACAATGACCCAATATTTTGTTATAAATAGGAGGGTTTTTCCTACCATTCTTCACCTTTTGTTGCCTATTAGATCACTCTGGATCTATACACTTGGTCACATTTTTCTACCATTTGCTGTGTGAGCTCCCTTTGAGTTCCATTCTTTGTGTGGGTTTTCTACACCAACAAGAGAGAGAGATCTTAGATCTGAAGTGCCGAGGACTTCCAAGAACCCATCCCACTGAGGAGAATTGGATACGCCTTCTTGTTTTCCTCCCAGGTGCCCGATTAATACAAAAATTCTTTCAAAAATTTTTCTTGTCTTGTCTATTGGTATATGGAGCAAACCCTTGTTTTTACTGCTTAATGTCTTTCCATGCATAGATCTGGCTTTTGCAGCTCTTTTCTTGTTCAACTAACCGCAGATCTGAATATATTGGCAGCCACTTTTGTTGTTAGGGCTATTAGTTATGCGTAGCTAAAGTGGTCCTTTTTCGTACACTTCGACAAAGGATTCATACTAACAGTTGGCTCAACTGGACAGTACTGTTTTACCTGGGTGGGTGAATTGCGCATGCCTAAAACCCTACCAGGAGTAAGTACCTCTCCTTTTCCATCAATAACTCTCGCACTCGAGAGCACCCGTAGACTAGCATAGTTGAATAACTCTCCCGCAACCAGGATGAGCCTAGGTAGTCTTTTATTTTTTGCATAATTTGTTAATAACCGCTCTATTACGGGGACCGCACCTCAACCGACTGTGGTTGGGGAGGGGCATGTCTAGCGTGTCATCCTTGTAGGATCCATAAATGTGCCAGCGTCAGTCCAGGTCATTTCAGTCAGTACTTGTGTCAATCCGTAGGATTGTCCCGATTTGCGTCATAAATTCCCATAATTGGAAGTAACCTCACCATAATCATTCGGCCATCATCCGCCGTAACCTCAGCCGTCGCGTCCGCCCATTTCCCCATGCCACCGTCAGCAACTATCAGAATACCCAGGGGTACGCGATTGATCGCACGATTATCGTAGAAAAGAATGCCAGTAGGAATTAACTCGTTATGGGGTCTCATCATCTTCACTCGTGCCAGGAAACTACTTTGTTTGCATGCAGAAAGCGTGAGAATGTCGGAACACTTCGCATTAGCAATTACAGCAACACAGGAGCAGCTGGAGCATTTAGGCGAACATCACCGGGAGAGGCTACCAGGACGAATTCTACACGTCTATCAGCGCCAAGCCACAATGCCGAAGGCCCTCATATCTGTTGTTGAACCAGAGCTTGACAACAGGATCCACAGGACAGAGTCTCTGGTTGGGAAATACGACAGTGCAGCTTTGATAGATGCCAACCTTTCAGAATCAACCGAATTCCCGGCGCTCCACTGGAAACTGTATATGGAGCATTACTACACCCCAACCGGCAATTCAGCAAACCACATTTTACTAGCATTTCGGGGCCTTCAGCAGTCCTCTCTCATAAATCTCAGAAATCTTCCGGTCTTCGGGACCACCAGACCAGTTTTGCAGTGCACTCGGTTCTTGCTTAGCCGTGTTCAAAATGGGTCCTTGTGGCTGAACAAGGAAATTCCCATTCACGCTGAAGACATCCATCGTCTGACTGGGCTCTCACAGAGTGGTGCGAGTGTCTGGACCGCGTGTTAGACCTCCGCCAAGTGAGCGCGGAAGTCCGGGGACGCAGACCTATACAACAAATACGGCACCCGGCGGGGAGGGAAGGGCGCTAGGATAGAGCTCATTAACACGGCCGAGATCAAATTTTCTTGCTATCTCATTGCCAGCAAGACAATGTGGCATTACACCAAGGGCGAATGCACCTTGGACACTATCTCTATTGTGGAGCATTGTGTTCAGGGTGCCCAGCTAAATTGGCGCTCCTTTCTGTTGAAAGAGCTATTTGATGCGTGCGAAGAAAATTATAAGTGCATGACGAGCTTTATTTACGGGTACTTGCTCATTGCTTTTGCCATGTGGAAATGGCACACTCCTCTGGTCAGGGTACCAGTATAAATTCCAGAGGGTCAGCCTCTGGCGATGAAATTTGTTCCATGGAAGGTGTCGGCTGACCCGAGCACTAAACAGGTGAATTCAAAGGCGTTCCGGTCTTGGTACGGGCTCATGACGGACGTGGTGGCCAGTCAGCAAAGGGTGCCCCGGAACCTGCTGGACGAGTATAGCGAGCAGGTATGGTTCGGCGTAAGTCCCCAAAATACTTACATCCGCCCCACCTGCGTGCCGGAAGACACCTTCCACATGGCACCGTTGAAGTTCCAGCTGGACGATGCCACCTTCCACCACGAATTCTGTTCGTGGCCAGGGGTCACGAAGCATCACCGCGACGGTATCCCCCGGTACAACTTTGAGCGGATGAGGCCAGTACAATAGCCTACCGAGACGGATGCGGCAGCGCCACCCCAGGGACTCCCTGAACCGCTCGTCCCCGTCGTCCGCCACTTCAATACTCAGGTATGCAATTTCAATGCGGTGGCCCAGGTTATTTCAAGCGGTGCTTCTCCATTCCGTTTATTTTCTGAGTTTCAGCTCAGCCCTTCTATTTCTCCCTCTCAGACCACTCCTGTCACCTCCCCCATACCGACCATTTTATTTACCTCTACAAGCCCCATCGTCACCCCAATGGGAGAAAAGGGCCCGGCCCCAGAACAATTAGAAACCCCTCTAGCTAAGCAAGTCCACACCACTGTAGCCAATCCGGTGGTGGACCTTACTGATGATGATCCGCCACCGCCCACAAATCTAGGGGCACTGGTCCAGGAAGAACCCCTTATTGACCCTTCCGAGTTTATTAACATTCGCCCTCCATCCATAGCTCCACCTCCATCCACAGTTCCACCTCCCCCTCCCACTTCATCCGTTCCGTCCAATTCATCTGCCACTGTGTCTGACCCGCTCATCCGAGAACTCTTTGGCGGGGACCACGGGGTTGAAGTTGACTCCCGTACTGCTACCGTAGTACCACCAGTCGACCCCGTGGGTGCACCCCAGGTTTCTTTATCTGCTATATTTACCCAGTTGGCAAACATTGCGGCTGACCCTCCCCCCCCGGGCCAGACCGATAAGCAGGAGTGGCCAGATTTGAATATGGCTAACTCAACACAACAACAGACATTGCTGTCCCCTCCAAAACATTCCAACCGCTCCGTTGCCAGTGGGAAACCCCTCCAGGAACGAAGGCCGGACCAGGATGCTGCGGGCACAACCAACTTAAAAACATGGGGTACAACCCAGCTGTACTTATTCATTCAGAGGGCGGCCCAACAGGCCGAAAGGCTTCACTTGGAGCTGCAGCAACGGTGTGAAGAGCAGCAACAACAGATCGTGGAGCTTACTGAACAGCGCGACCAACTTATCACAGCGCAGGAACGCCTGCAAGATCAGATAGCCAACGTAACTCAAGTATTTACAGGCCTATGACCCTCAATAAAGGCTCACTACACCCCGCTCCCTGCTGATGTCATGGAGAAAAATGTTGTCACTCAAGCTTTCTACATCCGGACTGCACTCACTGGTCTCCACCGGGAAAATGTGGAGATCCACGCAGCACTGGCCGCCCGACCAGCGCTGCCCGACCCCACGGCTACCTATTCAGCCCAGGTTGCCGCGAAGCAGGTCCAAGCAACCCAAATCAGGAAACACTCACCTCTGCGGCGCATGAGGCGCACGACCTCCTGAAGGGTCTTCAGGAATGCTCCTTGGCCCTGACTGTCAAAGCACAACCCATATCCGCACAGCTACAACCGATTTCTCGGGAAATTCAAGAGGTCACGGATCCCGCCAGGTTGGACCAATTATACGCCCAGGTAGATGAGCTAGAAGTACAGATCCAACAAACGGAAGCCAATTCTGTAGAGGCCAAACGGGTAATTTGTGAGATCTGGCCACCCCTTCAAAACAGCGCCAGGACGATGCAACACCTCGCCGCCGAGGCCGCACACCAAATCAGCACGATGTTTGGGGCTGTCCCAACACCCTTAGAAGCGGTCGCTGTCACCAAGATCGCTGAAGACACAGATTCACTCTTGCAAGGATGGCAGCAAGCTGTATCGGCCTTCACAGAACTGAAGTCTACCGCATTTCGCCGGGTCCCGGAGTTGGGGCCCTTGTTTGAAAAATAGGTACAAGATGAAAGCGCACAGCAGGAATAGGCACAAGCTGAAGGTACACAGCGCGAACAGGGCACGGGATCAAGCGGGGTGATGGAGGTAGAGACCGTCATTTGTGATTGACTCGGGGACGAGTCAAGAAATTGTGGTCAGGGCCTATTGGGGCCCTTATTTTTGATTTGGAATATTTTGAATTTTGAATAAAGGATGGTCTTTTTGAGTTGTGGCAAGATGACACATGGCAACCGTGACCAAGTCGCAACAACAACAAGCCGCGAAGCCATCAAGGTGGCGCAGAAGCAAGAGATAGCTGAAGATAACAAATGCATGAAGATATACAACAGAAGACAGAAAGCAGAACACACAGATAACAAGAGAGAACCTGGAAGCAGCTGAAGAAGAAAAAAAAGAGTAACTAACAGTTGCGGAAGCAGGTGAATAAATAGCAATCACCCGGCTGGAAGAAAGGGGATTACGACAGGCGACGGAACGCAGAGCGACGGAAGGAGATCGGCCATGATATCTCTGTAGTTCCTAGGGTTCTCTCATTTACCTTTCTGTTATGTAATGCATATGTATCAGACTGTAAGCTCTCCTTGTTGAAGCGATGTAATGATGGTTGTGGATGAAGATATCAATACAATTGCAGGTTACTGTCCCACTGTGTAATTCTTATGCATGTATGATGATTGCGACGGTTTAAAATTTTATTTGCTTTATACCTTCTTACGCTCTGAATGTTCTTCTGGATATATCTATGTTTATGCAATCTGTTTAATGGGAATCATGGGTTGCGGATCTGTTCCTCGCTGTCGATCTGTTCCCCTTCTGCATGTGGTTGCAGCACGCCTCGGGTGAGACTCTCTGCTCTCCGGAGTGGGGTGATAATGCCGGCGTGGTGCGAGACTACAACAGATTCCTTTGTTGGCCACAAATCCTGAACCTGGGTCTTGCCCACGAGACCTGATTCCTCGCCAACAGGGACTATCCATTAGCACAACCACTTCCATTGTTTCTGGGCCTGACCCTTAACGTTCAACCTACGCGAGGTCGATCCAATTCATTGGTACATTCTAGTCAGGAAAAATCCTGACCGTGATTATATATATATATACCGTGATTATATATATATATATATATATATATATATATATTCACAATTTATATTATTATAAGTTATTTCTTATATTCATGTTCATTTTTAGAAATAAATGGGACATCTTATTTGCATAGCAAATAATAAAATTTCCCCAGGTGGTAGTGGTTTAGTGGTCCACGTGGCAGGGGTAGTGTTTAGATCAAAGACCAATCAGAGTCAATCATATCCATCAAGTGTGCCACTTCTGTTGTTTCAATGCTCGACCCCCGACTTCCGACCTAGTCGGGGTTAGTGCTCTTCGTTGGTGAATCAACTGTTGAAGTTTGCAACAAGAAAAAGTGAAATCGATATCCAGAAACAACATGAAAACACCTACACTAGTGTGGTACCAAGAGGTCCAAGCAGCATCTACACTAGGGTGGGCGAGGAGGTCCAAGTAGAACCTACACTAGTGTGGGACCACATGTCCTAGTAGCACCTACACTGGTGTGGGCTAAATTTGGTGCATGTCTATTTTAATTATCCCTTAATTAAATTGGAGAATAAAATGTAGTCAACATCTAGAAACAACATGACAACACCTACACTAGTGTGGGACCAGGAGGTCCAAGCAGCACCTACACTAGTGTGGGACCACAGGTCCTAGTAGCACCTACATTGGTGTGGGCTAAATTTGGTGCATGTCTATTTTAATTATCCCTTAATTAAATTGGACAATAAAATGTAATCTTATCTCATAATCACTTGTAATAGTTAACTGAGTGTGATAAACTCAGTTAGCTCATCGTTGCTGAATCAATTGTTGAAGTTTGCAACAAGAAACAGTGAAATCGACATCTAGAAACATGACAACACCTACACTAGTGTGGGACCAGGAGGTCCAAGCAGCACCTACACTAGTGTGGGACCATAGGTCCTAGCATCACCTACATTGGTGTGGGCTAAATTTGGTGCATGTCTATTTTAATTATCCATTAATTAAATTGGACAATAAAATGTAATCTTATCTCATAATCACTTGTAATAGTTAACTGAGTGTGATAATATCAGTTAGCTCATGAATTTCGAGTTGAGGGTAGTTGGTGAGGCATGCAGAGTAATTATAGTTGTAACAGAGTTCGAAGTGCAGTTGGTGCATTAGTTTAATGCATGTGTAATAAGTTAACTCATTTAAGTGAGTTAAAGTCAGTTGTGATAGTTCTAACTGTTTGTTGAACTAGTGAGAGATCAAGTGAATTAAATATTATTTAATTCACAATCAGTGATCTAACATGCAACTGATGATTTAATATTATTAGCTGCATGCATGTCAGTTCCAGTGGAGACCCATTTGAGAAAAAGGTTAAAGGGAAGTGTGACTATCAGTTGTGACATTAGCAGGCTGCCCAAATGTAGTTAAAACACCATAGGATTCCCATGATACTCAACATAGTTGAGGAAGGCTAAAATTCCTAAAGAATAGGGATTGCATTCATCAGGAATTGTGTGAGCAAGACAGGCTGAAGACAGGCTGAGAATTGACAAAGTGTTGGCCCGATTTTGTCTGGATCAGTATGAGACAATAGGTAGATTGCAGGAGACTCTTGTGAGAAGAGTGCATTATAATTGTTTCATGATTCCTTGTGGAATATACAATATATGATAAAGAGATTTTGAGCAGAAAGCTTTCCCCAGGAAATTATCTGTGTTGTGATTTGATTTGATTCTCTCTTTTCTCATTGTGATTGGCGATTGTGTATAAATTTCCACAATTTATTTGTAGAAGTGATTCGGTATCTAGCTTTAGTACATTGTTAGATCAGATTGAATCCATGATATACATATTGTTTGTATAATTTCTACATGGTATCAGAGCACATGAAATCACAATAGTGGAGGAGGGGCTGAGTTTGTGACTTAATAGAATTCGAATTTGCAGAAGACTTTCATGGTGCTACAGCTGATTCAAGATTAAAATGGCTTTCAATGGCTTGAGATTGGAGTATGTACTCAAGGGAAGCTCTAACCATATTTCTTGGAAAGACAGGGTGGAGGAATTACTCGAAGACAATGGCTTGAAGGAATTCATTGACAATGATGTTCCTAAACTTGCCGTGACAGATGCTGCAAATATTGATGCATGGAAAAAGAAAGTGGCAAAGGTGAAGAGGATCTTAATGGAGGGAGTACGAGACCAATTTTTCTCAAGTCTCCATGGAAAAGAGACACCATATGCTATGTGGAAAGCTTTGACAGATCTATTTCAGAGTAGTAGTGAGCATAGGAAATTGACACTGAAAGATAAACTCAGGAAGATCAGGATGGAGAAAGGCGACTCCATGCCAAAATATTTAACAAAGTTTGTCCAATGTTGGGATGAGATGGGGAGCGTTGGAATTATTGTTGCTGATGATGATTTAGTGAGGCTAGCTCTTCTAGGACTTCCCAAGAGTTGGTAAGTTATCAAGACTCTGTCAATGGAAGGGAAAATCTGCCAGATTGGGAATGAATTTGGTCAGATTTGGTGCAAGAGGAGTTCAGACGGAATACCAGAGATGGATCTTCATCTAATAATGAAGATGAAGAAGATTGTGCTTTGGCTGCCAAGGTGAAGAAGGGAAGAGGAAATAAATTCCATTCTAAATATAAGTCAAGTAAATATGGCAAGAAGCGTGACATCTCCAGAGTGAAGTGTTTTCACTGTCACGAGCATGGACATTATTCCACTAACTGTACAAAAAAGAAGAAGAACAAGAAGGCTTCAGGATCTGTAGATGGTGAGGCTTTGGCCTCGCAATTTGAGTTGGAATTCTCGCTGATTGCATGCATGGTGTCAAGTGCGATGAGATCAGGGTGGTACTTGGATAGTGGTGCATATTTCCACATGATGGGAAACAAAAAAATTTTCAGTAGCTTGGAGGAGAAGGACCTCGAGATGCATATCGAAATGGGTGACGACAGAAGGTATAGTGATATTAGGATTGGTACAGTTACTTTCCTGAGATAGTCAGGTAAACCATTTTTATTAAAAGATGTAATGCATGTACAGGGCTTAAAGAAAAATTTAGTTTCAGTTGCAATGTTGGAGGATAGAGGCTATGATGTTGTTTTCAGTGAAGGAAAAGCTTTCCTGTGACACAAAGCAACATTACAAGCCAAGAAGATTGGGATTCGTGTGAAGAATCTCTATAGACTTGATTTAGATGTGATTTCTACAGAGCTTGCAACCATTGGAAAGTGTAAGAAAGCCATGCAATTGTCCCTTGAGAGGGAGATGAAATTTCATGCAGATGAGGAACTGTTGGTTCCAAAGTATTGACCTCAAGATGTGGAGCAGCCACATGCAGAGGATCATGGAGTGGCAAAAACCACTCAAGCAGAGAAATTTCGAGCTAGATGGGCAGAGGGAGTGCATGCAGCGATACCTCCAGGTGTGAGGTGGGGCGATGTGCAAGAATAATCCCAAGAAGAAATTTGGGCAGGGTCCTAGAGATGGTGCGTCTCATGGATCGAACCTGGCTACGAGGAGCCCATAGAGAAGCAGTAGCAGGATCAGTTGGATTGATGCAGTTAGATGTCAGGAGGATAGAAATCAGAGTGACAGGTGTTAGATATTGGAGCGTAGATCAGAGTTGGCATCAGTGCAAAGTGCATGGATGCAGATGTCAACAACACATAGAGTCCAGTAGACATGTGCAGTAGCTAGCAACAGTCAGAAGAACCTGATGACAGATGCATTATACTGTTTCAGTTGTTTGGAGGCTATTTAGTTTCAGAAGTGTTGCATGCAAAGGTTGCATGTGTGATAAACATTAGAGAAGTGTTGTATGTGCGAAAAACACTAGAGAGTGTTGCATGCAAGAGTTGCATGTCGCATGCAAGGACATTCCTTTCTTGTTGAGAGGGAGTGTTGAAGTTTGCAATAAGAAACAGTGAAATTGGCATCCAAAAACAACATGACAACACCTACACTAGTGTGGGACCAGGAGGTCCAAGCAACACCTACACTAAGGTGGGACCAGGAGGTCCAAGCAGCACCTACACTAGTGTGGGACCACAGGTCCTTGAAACACCTACACTGGTGTGGGATAAATTTGGTGCATGTATATTTTAATTATCCCTTAATTAAATTGGACAATAAAATGTAATCTTATCTCACAATAACTTGTAATAGTTAACTGAGTGTGATAAACTTAGTTAACTCATGAATTTCGAGTTGAGGGTAGTTGGAGAAGCATGCAGAGTAATTCTAGTTGTAACAGAGTTCAAAGTGCAGTTGGTGCATTAGTTTAATGCATGTGTAATTAGTTAACTCAATTAAGTGAGTTAAAGTCAGTTGTGCTAATTGTAACTGTATGTTGCACTAGTGAGAGATCAAGTGAATTAAATATTATTTAATTCACAATCAGTGATCTAACATGCAACTGATGATTTACTATTATTAGCTGCATGCATGTCAGTTCCAATGGAGACCCATTTGAGATAAAGGTTAAAGGGAAGTGTGACTATCAGTTGTGATATTAGCAGGCTTCCCAGATGTAGTTAAAACACCACAGGATGCCCATGATACTCAACGCAGTTGAGGAAGGCTGAAATTACTAAAGAATAGGGATTGCATTCATCAGGAATTGCGTGAGCAAGGTAGGCTGAAGACATGTTGAGAATTAGCTAAAGTGTTGGCCTGATTTTGTTTGGATCAATGTGAGACAATATGTAGATTGCATGAGACTCTTGTGAGAAGAGTGCATTGTAATTGTTTCATGATTCATTGTGGAATATACAATATATGATAGAGGGGTTTTGAGCAGCAAGCTTTCCCCGAGAAATTATTTGTGTTGTGGTTTGATTTGATTCTTTCTTTGCTCATTGTGATTGGCGATTGTGTTTAAATTTCCGCAATTGTTTTGTAGAAGTGATTTAGTATCTAGCTTTAGTACATTGTTAGATTGGATTGAATCCATGATATACATATTGTTTGTATAATTTCTACATCAACCTGCTCAACCCGGGCGCAATCCTGACCACGTCTATATATATATATATATATATATATATATATATATGCAATTTATATTTCTATTCATTTATATACTTTTCCATATTTATTATATATGTTTCCATATGATCTATTATATATATTAATTTCTAATTTTGTAATAAATAATAAAATTTTGAAAACCATTGATCAGTGGCCTAGGCGGAAGTAGCCATCTAAAAGGCTTGGCGAAGTGTGGCCTATCCATGAGCGAGCCCAATTTTGTTATTAATTTTTTATTAATTATTTGTTATATTTATATTAATTTTTAAAAATACATCGTCCATCCTATACGTGGCAGTAGCTCAGTACTCCACGCAGCAGTATAACATTTTGATAAGACCGTGCATCATCCAGGTGGTGGTGCCTCAGTGGCCCTGGTGGCAGTAGTCAATTCAAAGGCCAGTCACGGTCGTGCCTATCCATTGGCGCGACCAGTTTTGTTATTTCTGGTCTAGACCTTGATGCCCGATGTAGTTGGTACCTGTTCTCGTCATTAGTACATCCTAGTTGGTGTCGGTCCTGTTCCTTGGTACATTAACATGCTTGCCGACGGGCCAGTCCCGACCCTGACTACCTTCCAACGCCCAATGCTTTGCTCATGTCCTTGTCTCAAGAAATATTCTTGCTTCCAAATCAGTGCTTCTTCCGTTGCATAATGATAGGGTGATATGTGGTCGTCCATATGGAGTTACCAGAAGTAGGTCATGCTAAGGCTAGATGGATAAGAATTATCTGAATAGAACTATAAGGTTTGGTTCAGGCCTAGATTTTTCAACTCTGTGCAGGGTCTCAATGAGAACTTCGTTGGATTTTGGATTCGGTGGCTTTTACCATGGCTTGTGTTCTTGCGAACTGCACCCATCTAGCATAGATTTACCTATGAATTGGATGCAGTGGTTCTACAATTGGTTGCACCTTCGCCGATGTGTGCCAAAGAGAAAAATTCTCATTGCATCGTCCACTGGTGAAATCCATCTTGAGCTTACGACAAGGTGACTATTTCTATGCCCATGAGGTTCTCAGAGAACATAGAAGGCCACATGAAAATTAGAATTCATTAAGGGGATATGGAATATATTTTCAAGGTTCAAATACAAGTGTGAATGATATGGATAGGCATGCATTGGATATGTTTTCCGTGAGTAAACATTCATGCGTTGGGGACAGGGAATTCCAGGCATGTCTGTGCAAATAATATTTCAGCGGCCTCCTGCTAAGAACTTGCTGACTCCTGAAGAGCATTCAGTTTAGGTGATACGGTAGCAGGTCAAGTCAATGTTGATGTAGTATATAGAGTAAGGCTTTTGGCCACAGGAATTTCAACAACAATGCAATGCAAATCAATTCCTCGACTTAGCTTGTGCCATAGTCCAGAGAGTACATTCCACAACTGACTAGATACAAAAGCCTTCATGTAAAGTTAGAGTTTAAAAGCTAAGAGATAACAATTTTTAGAGCTTTGATAATGTGCGATTGAATTATGTAACATAGAATTGTGTCCCTCATGAGCTGACAGATCAGGTTGAAAATTTGTCGCCAATGTAATCTATTGACTGCAATAAAGAAAATATACGTTAATCTGTTATATTTAGCCCCTTTTTTCCCTCTTAAAGGTCTAAATATAGACAAGAATAATTTTATGGATATTAATTGAGTATGATATGGATAATAATTGAAATTAAGATGGCATCGAGCGAGCTAGCAAGTAAATCAAAGCAGTATAAATTACATTGCAAGGTTCGCAACTTTGATTTGGTTTTCTATGGATTTGGCTTGCGTTTTATTAATTACACTTCCCACCTTCTCCTTTAAGGAATTATTAATTGTTTATACAAATTTCAAATGAAATTTAATATAACAACATATCTCTTATACTCATGCTTTAATATTTGTATTTATTTTGTTTAGGGTTTCCATGTAATGAAAACATAAATATTTGAGCCAAATCAATCGCATCACACGCATCAATGCACACTCTCAAGAGGAAAATATTTGATGATACTCCCACACTAAAAACGATGGCAAACATTAATGGCGCAGGCACAATTTTCCAAAGGAATTTGAGGAACAAGACTTTTCTCTATTTGCCAAGTTGTTCCACTGCCCATTTCCGACTCCCAATTGGGCAGGGGAAACATTGAAACTTTAGCGTAATCAATAAATTATTATAATTTTAGGGTTTCCTATTTCCATTTTTTTTATATGAATACAAATTTATTATTATGAATATTATTTAGTGCTACGAACAAAATTTCATAATAATATAGTCAAAATAATAATAATGACAAAATATCAAATCTTTTGAGCCATGGATTGTACTGCAATGTTCACTAAATTTTATGAAATCCTATGCATTCAATGAAATTAATTAGAGATTTAACATTTGATTAAATATTTCATATCATTGCCAAAAAAATTGAATCGCAAGTTTCTAAATGTTCATGATTGTTACAATTCATTATATGGCGAATACTTAAATTGGATAACATTTCAACTTTTCCAATAGTTTTCATGAGTTAATAACAACTGAAGGAGTTGGAAAAAAGGCATTTCAAAGAGTGAGAACTTTTGGAAACTTGGTGCAATTGAATCTGTACCAACACTGTAAATAATGTATGTGACCGTCTCAACTTGTAGTTTTCAAATTACAACATATTCATTGGTTGTCGCGGCTTTGTTTTTAAAGTTAAGAGGGTGATGGCTTTTTAGTCCATGATTTTTGCTTCATTTTTAAGGCCTTCTTTGTACTTATGGTTCAATTTGTGATGTGAGGAATTTGCCTATGTAAAATCTCATGAGTTTTCTTTCCACTGTAGGCATGAAACTGATAATACCTTAGCAATTTTGGCAAATTATATTGACAAAATCCATTTAAAAAACATGTATAAATTTAGAATTTTAAAGAGGATTTTTTTTTTTTAAAGCGAGATTTATTTCAATTTTGTAATTTGCTTTATTAAAGTTGGTCAATTTTCCCTTTAAAGAAACGTGCCTTAAATTTGGTTTTCTTGACATTCTCCATTTTGCGAAATTTTAGTTACTTGGTGCATCCCCTTGAAGATAAAGTGATAAAGAGTTCTATAATTTCATATAAAACAATTGGCCATGGTTTGCATGGACAATAGACTATACTATATATATATATATATATATATATATGGAATGTGCATTATGTTTAATTATTATAGTAAGCATTATTTCAATTTATACATATGGTGTGAGATGTTCAAAATGAAACTAATATCTTAACTGTTAACTTGCAAATAGAAAACTACATTGAATTTGTTGAGTTTGTAATGCATACTTGCTAGAAGAAAGCCTCAAGGCTATTGACCAAAGCTCGTACTGGGTCAATTGATTTTGTGTAGATTAACTAGCATTTTATTTTTTCTTAGACAAAAAACAAGTATGAAAATTTGTCTAACTTTATTCCAATGTCCAGTACATTGTTTTTAATATTTTGTTTTCAAATGTAGTTGTACGTTGTTTGCATCGAGGCTCCTCAATAAGAATATTTTCCAGATTTGTTTTCATTTGAGTGCTGCAGTTCCATCTAAAAACATTTTAAACATTAAGTAATGTGAATATTTACTATAACTTTATTTTAAAAAAACTTTATAGTTTCATGTATGACAAAGAGCACTCCTACACAACTAGGGAAAAATCAGAAAGTTATGCCATAAAAAAAATTGAATTTATTAGGAATTGCGTATTCCTTTAGATGCTATGAGAAATGGAAAATAATAATTAACCTCTTTAACCTACTAGGAACATAAACTAGATAAATCCTGATAGGCTTAGTCCATTCATTGGTGGTTATTATGCTTCCTTGAAGACTTGTACTGCTTTTGTTATATGTGAAAATTCAATAGTTTCACAGATATAAACTCATATGCCAACTACATTGTTCTCTTTTGCAGATGTATTTTGAAAATATGTGAAGGTGACAATGTAGAATTAGTTTCATGTTGCATTGTACCATTATTTCTTCCGTTCTGTTTCATTGCAACTACAGTTGTCACAAACACAATACAATTGCATTTAGATAACCAAATTCAATGAAAAATTTCATGGGACAACTATTTAAAGATGCCTGGAATAATTGATGTTGAAAATTTCCAATAAAAAAAGCAATGCAACAAACATGAAACTATTGGTGATTTCTTGAACAAAAATAATCTTTTCAGACTTCAAGCATTTTCGTACACCCCATACAATTGTATTTTCAATGAAATTGAAATACTTTTGCATTTTCGTTATACATCGACAGAATTGTGAAATGGAACAACTGACCACTTCTTAATATGCCTTGAAGAAGGCCATATAGAAGCAATAAAATAATTTAATTACGACAAAGCACCTGATTTCCTATATCAACTTCATGGAATTCATGACGTTGAAATATATTTGTGAAGGATGCGTCTCCCTACTTCAAATTTTCCAAAGGACTATGGGGAGATACATTTTGCATATGTTGGTTAGCCAAATGGTTGAACTTACCAATAGGAATCTGTTCAGCCACAAAAAAGAAAAGGTATTATCTCTTCAATTCAAGAAAAACAAAAAACCCATTGCATATATTGTTCCACGATGAAAATCCTCTTAATGGTCACTATGAGCCATTTTTGTACAAGAAATAGGCCAAAGCATTGTAACACGCGATAAATACCTTTCTCCTTGCAAAGATATACAAATCTATTACAAAAAAATTAATGACAAAATGCAAACCCATGAATTTCATAAGGCAAAAAATACTATATCCATTTGTGGAGATAGCATGTTCTTTTCACTTTGTCATTTGATAACACTCGACTTTGATACAGGATACTTGAGACTTTACATTGTCTAATAAATTTGAAATTTGATAATATAAAATATCTATCATATGATGTCATAAAAAGTAAAAAAATAGTTGCAAATTGGCAACCATACCTTTTTTTTGTAAGCTTGGCAGGACCTTTTCCTTCATTTTCTTTCAAAAAGGGAAAGTTACAAACAAAAATCAAATGTTTAGGTGGCCTCAACCTGTCCAGAGGGAAACCAAATATGTTGGCCACCTAACTGCATGATATGCCATCCAAAAATAGAATAATATAAGCCTGTCAAGCAGTGCTAGATATGTCTAAGTGTCCTTATACTTCCTATACTATAAATGACTTAAAACAAAAAGTAAAGATTGTAGATGCTGCATATATCAAAAGAAAAAACAAACATGAAATCATCATGCTACTAAATGTCGTAAGAATCCACTAGAGTTGAATCCTTCGCACTAGAACCTGGAAGCTTAGTTTGCGAGATGCAGGGAATGTGCTGTTCGATGCGACTGAGGTGACCATTCTTCTACTAAATTTGAAATTGAATCCGATGAAATTCCTTGCGAAAATTTGGGAATCCTTGAGTAGTTTTGGGTGAGTCTGATGGAAGGTGCACCAACGCTTTGGCTATTATATTTTCCATTAACCAATACAAATAAATATTTTTCTTGTATTGTGAATATCAGCCACAAGGGTAACCGAATCGGGTGCCAAGTCTTGTCAGTATCCCAAGTCAATTTTCGTGTCTACAACTTGCTGATTTCATTCAGCTTCCCACCCAACTATAACTTGACACACTTGAGATGATCTACCCTCTTGGTAAGCATTGGAGGAACATATTATGAGGCGATAGGTTGTTTTCTGACCTCTTCTTCTTCCTAAATGGGAGTGGGATTGGTTTCCCTCACGGGTCTGTGTTAGTTGCTTTCCACGACTGCGAGTACCCTGGACTTGCTAGCCCTTCAATGAGGAAACATGAGCCATGGGAGAGTCCAAAATTTAAACCTTGACAGTATTAGTTAGAAACCACAATGATCGACCCTTAATTAACCAACGAAATCTAACTTTGAAATTCAAAATTTCGCACCAAACCGGAGAGCATATTAAGCTATCAAAGCAGGAGGGCAGAAAATGGTAAGTTAATCGATGTCTTACTCTACAATGAGCAGTGAAAAGGGGTTGGAGCAAATCCTAGAACCAAAAACAATACAACTAATCCTACCATGAAAAACGTTGGGTGAAGGTTTGAAATGAGCAACAAATGAGCAAGAACCGTATAAACCCATAACAATTCCAAAATGCAACCAGAGAAATACCAATGCCATCGCGCCAAGGACTCGGACAAAGAGAATACAAAGTGTAGCTCAACTTCCCCTCCCATAGTATTACCATGCGTGAAAGAAAAATACAATAGTAAAAAAAGACACGAATTAAGAAAACAAACAAACCCTCATAGAAATCATCCATGCCATCCAGAAAACACAATGATTCTTCCTTCAAACTTCCGATACCAAAACATATCCTTTCCTCCATGAAAAAAGAAAAACTATGTGGTTAGCCATGGATGCGAGGAAACAGAAACTAAAACTAAAAACATACGAGAAGAGAGCGACCGAAGCAGACTGCAAGTTGACAACCACCTGATGGAAGACCACGAGGAGCTCCACATTAGAGCCACAACTTTCCATGAACTAGAATGGACCCAAATTTCCTTTACGAGCATAAGAATTACTTTCCACTACAATGAAAAAGCCAGAGAACCCCGAAATTATATTCTCCATTCCACCTTTCTTAATCACATCGAATTACATCATGCATGAGGCAATAACTCCATGTGCCTCATGCATGTGGAGGGTGGAAGATCGTCGCCCATATACCTTCATCATTACATTATGATGTTTTCCAATCCCAAAATCTCTATCTCACACCCCTATCTGGGAGGAAAGCATACCTTATTAATATGGCGATGCCATATGAAAAAGGTGGGGTTGAAGGTGGGCCATTTTGTTTGCAATGGGAAGCATTAATATTCAAAGTGAAAATACAAGATTGGTCCTTTATAACTAGAATCATTTTCAATTATTTCCAATGCAACAGTTGTTCAAGCCAAACATACAACTTAGTGTCACTTTGAAAAAATACACTGCATACTCATTATGCACCTTTTCCATTATATTAACATATCAATATATACAATGTACACTATCAAATACCACCAATAGGAACAACCTCCTTGCACATGGAACATGGACCTATGGCAACAAATGCACATAGGCATCAAGACACATTGCAATGACCATGGTGCCAACGAAAACACATAAAAATAATAAAATCAATTTCCATAGATTACAACAACTACTGCGTGTATAAACAAAAACCCATAAAAAATCATGCAAAGAAAATTTGAAAAGTCAACATTGTTGCTTATCCAAGAAAGATCCCTTGACAATTTACCTAGCCAAGATAAAAGATACCTGAAAAGAAATGTCCAATATGTAAATAGTTGCAGTTTCAAAAGGATATGGTAAGCATTAGACAAGAACTAGAACAAATATATGTATATTTATCTGATAGCCATAAAAATATTCGTAGAAGAGTAATATGAAAAGTTTACAAAAGAACACTTCAAAATGGAAAATTTCCACAATTTGTCATTCATGAGAGGATTAGACGAAACAAAATTGATTGCAAATTGTAACCACACTCTCAGAAATTGAAGAATGTGTCATCATATTAAGAATTTCATTTGCACAAATAAGATAATGGGGCTATAAACTATCACAAATGGGCTTAAAAAGCTCGATTATAAATGTTCTTATTTAAACAAACATTTTCCAAAATGCATTGCCACAATCTATGCAAGACATAACAACAATCATTGTTGCATTGAAAAGACAATTGGAATATAAAAATTCATTTCAAATAGGAAAAGTTCGCATGCACAATATAATGAAGGAATTGAGAGAACTATGTTCTAGACACCTTTATAAAACTAAAAACATAAGCATAGATAGATATTGGAATAACATTCTATAATCAACTGCTTTAAATGCTCCAAATGAAAATATGGAAATTGAAGACAAAAATGAAACAACCAAATATTCATAAAATGAAATAGCAACTAAAATGTTGGTACATGGATACATAGTGTCCCAAAGCATTCATGATTTGCAAGACAAGTTGATTGAGGTTGCTCTAGCTGAAGGACAACGACCCCTTGAATTTTTAGAGATAAGTATGTAGAGGAGATGAAATCTCCATCCCTTTTCTTTGGAGCCCCATGTGATAGTGACATTTTAGAAATATTCCACTACCAAAAAATTATGCAATGGGAACTAATTCACTATAGTGGTGATTTCTCTTATCACACAACTAATCTGTTTTTCAAAACATTGCGAATAATAATTGAAAAATTCCTTTCATGCATATCAATAAGAATTAGAAAAGGAAAATTAAAAGGAAGAATGTTACAAAACAAAGATATTAAATACAAACCCAACTTGGAAAAGATTCTTAGAAGTGACATTTGTTACATGGATTTCAAACACCTAAGGATTTCTCCTAATTTCTTGCAAAAAATGAAGAAAAATATATTTTCCATGATACGTTAATAAGGACCACCAACTTTATTTGTCACATTTACAAGTGTTGAACATCGGTGGGATCCATTGGTCAACACATTGACTAGATTACATGACAAAAGAATAAAAATAAAACATATGGAAACAATATAAGACTTCAATATTGACTATTTGATAAGGAAGAACACAATAACATGTAGTCATTATTATAGGCATAGAATTAATGTGTTAAAGAAAATGATATCTCAAGAAAAAAATTCTTTGGAAATATAGCGTATTACTACTTTGTAATCGAGTTCAAAAATAGAGGAAGCGAACATGATCATGTGTTGCTATGGGTAGAAAATGCACCAATATATGGAGTCAATAATAACACTAACATTGAAAACTTTGTTGACAATTATTTGACTTATAACACATACCACCTTGATCCAGAGCTTGAAAAAATACATCAACACCATCATTAAAAAAGTTGTAAAAAGAGAAAGATCTCATATTGTAGATAGAATTTTCCAGTGTCGTCCATGAGAAGCACAAAAGTACTTGAAACAATTGATTTAGTGAGTGACACAATGAACAAAAAAGAAAGATTGTTATATGATATTATGGAAACAAAAAAATATGATAAAAATAGTAATTTTGATGATTTTTTGGATGATATACATTTAATTGAATATGATTACATCGTAACATTACAAAATACATTGAAACAACCGATGATTTTACTGGAACGAAAAACCATATCACATTTGGAAAAATAGATTTGCAAAGAACATGCTGCAATTATTGAATGCAACTAATGATGCCCAATTTATACTTAATGCATATGAAAATGCATCATATTGCACATATTACATGAAAAAAATTGGCAAATCGATGAAAAATGCATTTAAAAGAATAAGAAGAGAACATGAAAAGAGAAAAGTAAATTCTATTGAAATTATATGTTCATTGGGAAACAATTTGATTAATCTCTAATAGATCTTGGTGCAACAAGAAATGCATATAGCACTTTCTCTACCATTGAACCATAGTTCACATGAATTCATATTTATAAACATAGGACCGATGGGTGAACACACATTTATCCTCAAACCATCGTTCTTGCTAAGATTGAAAGATGACAATTCCAAAAATTTCATGTGTAATTCCATTATTGATTATTACATTGCTAGAACTGATGCTATAAAGCATGTATGTATTGTTGAATTTTCATCAAGGTAAAAAAAAAATGGCACACCCATTACAAAAAGAAGGAAACCAAAGGTAATATGATTCATCAAATACAAGATTCAAGCACATTGACTATGAAAACTATTGCAGGGAAAAGCTTTTGTTATATGTCCCATTTGAAAAAAATTGAGAATGCGCTGAATAAAAACTTGGTATCATGGGAATTTTCTTACATATTACATGAAAAAACAATAAAAATAAATGAATCTAAATTCACATATAACATCAAACCACTATGGGTCAATCTAGACAATATAATTCAGGAAATCAAGAACAATACAATGGATTCCAGTAATACAATTAAAAAGTAGAAAAATGTTGAATACTTAGTTAAACTGAGAGGGGGGGTGAATCAGTTTAACACATACATGAGCTTTTTAAAGTTTTTCATCAATCTTATTTACAACTTAATTTTATAATCAACTTTATATGTGAACAGTCTTAATATGTAGTAGCAAGTATTAAGATAATGTGACACCAAACTTATTATGAGAGCAGCAAGTATTAAGCAGATTGGATAGAACATATCAACACATAGGAAAAACACACAGAGACAACAGATATAAGTGGAAAACCATAAAGGGAGAAAACCACATCTTATTATTGTTGTGATGCAAAGGCAAGCTCCAACTCCCTCTCACCATTGATTTTCTGCAGGCACCAACCTACAGGAGGCTCCAACCTCAGTCAGCTACAACTGACATCTATCAAGCTTCAACTTGATAGGGAAGCTCCAACTTCCTCATTCTATCAAAAGAAAACATTTGCTAATTTACATTGGATATCAGCTCTGTTCTGTAGCATTTCTTTCTGCTCCTCCTTCTTCTTATCTTCTCTGCCTCAATTCTTCATTCTATGCATTCTCTAACCTCATTCTACATATCAATGTAATATCATTTATATAGTTTTCCTCATAAATGTTAGTATTCCATAGGGAATTCAAAGTGAATAGCGCTGACTCTTTGCCTTCTGCCTCCTCACTTCTTTATCCAGCTCATTCAGAAAACTATAGCAATTTTTACAACTTTCAGTTTTACAGTGGAGTTTTGTTTCCTACGGAGACTTTCCAGTGCATCACAAACAATATAAACCAATTAAAAAGTGTTTACATTTAGTTACAATATGGATTACAAATCAACCCATTCAGTTTTGGATCACCGTGTGTTTGTCTTTTCTGTGACTGTCTCTGTCTTTTTCGGCTCTGCTTGCTCTCCTATTCACTACCATGGTGTAACTGCTGCATATAAAACTGCTGCGTTATATAAATCAAATAACTCTTGGCAATATAACAATAATAAATCATTTTAATACATAAAATTCCCTTTCGGGCCCACTCGCCGAGCTTTCTCTATTCTCTGATGCGATGAATCACCTCTTGAATACTTCAGATTGTGATCAATCACAATGACAACTTCTAGATGTATGTTCCGATGCTCTGCTCTCACTCCGATCCGATGATTCACTGTTCACATATATAAATATGTATATATCGTTTTACACATATATATATATGCCGCTTTTCTTTCCTTTAACTCTTCATCTTTGGTATAAAAACTCAGAGCAAACCTATATTAATCTTATCTTTTGAATGGAGCCCACAGGCCAGCTATACTCCGCCTCATTTATTTCAATCGCAATCGCAACATTCATAATGCTCTTGTGGCTTGGTCATTAGATTTCCGCCGATGCGATTAGCAAAGGCCCCACCATGTAATCAAACAACTCATATCCACCATCCATCCTTCAGTAAATCCGACGGCTATCATCCAATCGCTCAAGCGCAATCGGAACTTTCAGTTTGTTCGTCACTCTTTCACCTCTGATGCGATGAATCACTCCGATGCACTTTAAGCCGGAACTCAAACAAATATGAGTCACCATTTATAACATATCAAGTCCGCAATCGCAATCGGAACTTTTATTAACATGTTCCGCTGTTATGATTTTCTCCGATACGATTTGTAAGGGTCCCACCTTATAATACTACGTTTGTTTTAAACCCGAACAATAGAACCTTTTGTTCTTTTAGTCTCGCGCACAAGAATATAATACATATGCTTTATATTGTAACCTTGGTCCCTTGTACATTAGAGTGCTACACACACACACACACAGATATATCTTGGAGTCTTTTCTTTATAAATATCAAATGAATTTTCCCGACTGTCAAAACTCTTTAACCAACGCTCTAAGGCAAAACATAATAAGCCACATTCTTTATTCGAACCTTAGTCTTAATGTTACAAAAGGGGTCCGGCTCTTTTAATTACATACACCCGTGCTTATAACATTCACTCATGGTTTATATATTAACACAACACATATATCATATGGTGGTTCACGGGCCCCACGCTCTACTGTTCACCCTTTATGAATAAAATAAACAAAACCCGTTTCAAAACAAGTGGTCCATATCTCTATTCACCCGCATATCAATCATTCAAAATTTTCTCTAATGGCTAATAAATAACCATTAACGCAACAATTCAGCTGGGCCCACTGCAAATTATATCCACATATACAATGTTTTATACGCCTTGTATTACAATTTTGGTCCCCTTTTAATACAACGCTCATATCATATTGAACCCCTTTGTTTATTTTATCAAGTGTATTAACTCGATGCACAACCTTCTTAACCCGCTCTCTAAGGTTTGAACATGAAATAATAAAACACTTTCACACTCCCGACCTTATCACTTAATGCTATAACAATGGATTTGATGCCCTTAATTAAACATGCAAGTGTTTATAACCTTCTAACCATGGCTTATAACATTAACCCAACATTTTATAATGTATTGCATTCACGGGCATGTAACTTACCTTCCGCCTATTTGTAAACTTTTATAATACACACAATACACTGAACTTCACATAATACTTGGCCCCCGCAGAAATGAATGTAGGTCCCACAACATGTTTTACATAATATATATCAACAAACGTTAAAACCATTATAACACCCTTTGAATGTATAACGAATAAGCCTCATAAGAATTAAGGTTTGGCTTTAAACTTTGGTTTATGTTTCAAATTTCAACATACGTTTGACTCCGACCCATAGTGCTTTGCCTCAACTAACCTTTGTTCATCGCGCAAGTGTAATCACCATAGATCTTCTAGCCTTGGAAATCGGATGGACAAAGCTAATATCGCGTTTTTATTTGGGCCGAGGGTTAACACTAAAAAATTAAGCGATGTAAGTGGTATTAAAATACCACCCAAAGACACGTGTCCATCAACGACATAGATCGCGTTCAAAAAGTGAATTCCACTTACCACTCCCAAACGCACGCGATACTGCTGGTTTCCAAAACTCTGGTTTCACTGTTCATGCTTTTTGGTTCCGCACCCTCTGGCTCAAGGTTCCACACCATTCATTTTACGTCTTAATTCCCGCTCTCGCTCCTGTTTCCTCTTGCTTTCTCAACATTATAACACAGTGCCTCCACATGTTTATGCTTCACGGTTCTGCCTCTGTATTCTCTGTCTTTGTTTCACTGTACTCTCTGCAACCTTTCTCTGCTGCTCGACCGTTTCATTTCATGGCTCTACCTCTATATTCTCTGTCTCTGCCTCTGTTTCACTGTACTCTCTGCAACCTTACTCTGCTGATCGACTCACTCTACAGTTTCTTTGTATTCTCTGCATATTTTGTAGCCTGGGATGCTTCAAATGGCCCTGCTTTGCAGCTGCTCGACCCTCTACATTCTCTTCAGATCTTTGCTGCCTCTCTGCTACTACTCTACCTCTTTTGCTCTCTTTGCCTTTCAACAGTCTTCTTTTGCTATCTCTCTGCATCTATGCTGTCTCGTTTGCCATCAATGACAACATTTCAAAAACTCTCCCCCTTTGGCATTGATGGAAATACACTTCCTCTGCTTGCCTTTTAGGACCCTTTCTTCTGTTGCTTGCTTTTCCTCCCCCTTTGACATCAATGGCAAAGTGTTTCCCATTTCCTAGTGTGCTTTTAAATCTTGTCCATGTTAATCTGATCTTGAGGAACTATTTTATGCCCTGCTTAGTTGCTCTGGCTCTTTTGTGACTCTCTTTGTTTCCTGATCTCCCCCCGGAATGAAGCTTTCTTTTTCTGTCAGAGAGTAACATCTGAAGACACTACCCCTAGTTTGTCTCTCAGATATTCGAATGCCTCTCTAGCAAGAGGTTTTGTGAATATGTCTATTGTTTGTTCTTTTGTTGGCACATATTCCAACTTCACTACCTTCTGTGCTACTTGTTCTCTTAGGAAATGGTACTTGATTGGGATGTGTTTAGTTTTTGAATGAAGTACAAGATTTTTTGAAATACTTATTGCACTTGTATTATCACATTTGATAGAGATAGGTTCATCAATGATTACCTTCATGTCTTGGAGGGTTTGTTTCATCCACATGAATTGTGTGCAACATGCTGCTGCTGCTATGTATTCTGCTTCTGCTGTAGATAGAGAGATAGATGTTTGTTTCTTGCTTAGCCATGCCACCAGAATTTTTCCCAAGTAGAATGCACCTCCACTTGTGCTTTTCCTGTCATCCACATAGCTGGCCCAATCTGCATCTGTATATGCTGTCAAAGTGAAGCTCTTGCCTTTTGGATACCATAGCCCATATTGTGCAGTTCCTTGTAGATATCTGAATATTCTTTTGACTGCTAGAAGGTGATTTTGTTTTGGTGCTGCTTGATACTGAGAAACAAGTCCTACTACCAACATAATGTCTGGTCTAGATGCTGTTAGGTATAGCAGACTTCCTATCATGGATTTGTAAAGTTTTTGATCTATATTAGCAGATCCATCATCAACACATAGCTTGCATCCAGTGATCATGGGTGTTGACACAGGTTTTTAGTCTTCCATTTTGAACTTTTTCAACATCTCTTTTAAGTATTTTTCTTGTGAGATGAATGTACCTATGTTATTTTGCTGAATTTGAAGTCCTAAGTAGAAGGTGAGCTCTCCAATCATAGACATCTCAAACTCTGATTTCATTTCTTCAACAAATCCTTTTGCTAACTTGTCTTTGTTCCTTCCAAACATGATGTCATCAACATATACTACAACAATCAGGAGTTCATTTTCATGGGATTTTATGTATAGATTGCTGTCTACTCCTCCTCTATTAAAGCCTTGTTTTTGCAAGTACTTATCCAGCCTTTAATACCAAGCACGAGGAGCTTGTTTCAACCCATATAGAGCCGTCTTTAGTCTGCACACGTAGTCTTCTTTTTCTGTTAATGAGAATCCTTCAGGTTGTTCCATGTAGACTTCTTCTTCTAGATCTCCATTCAGGAAGGCAGATTTCACATCCATTTGATATAACTTGAAGTCATGGTAGCATGCAAAGGCCAAAAACATTCCGATGGATTCCATTATGGCTACAGGGGAAAATGTTTCATCATAATCAAGACCCTCAATTTGTGAATATCCCCTGTAGACAAGTCTGGCTTTATTTCTGATTACTTGTCCTTGTTCATTCATTTTATTCTTGAATACCCATTTTGAGCCTATGACATTTTTCTCAGTGGGTCTTGGAACTAATTCCCAGGTATTGTTCTTCTCAATTTGGTCCAATTCTTCATTCATAGCATTCACCCAATACTTGTCCTTGCTGGCTTCTTCAAACTTCTTTGGCTTTATTTGTGATAACATAGCTAGGTATACTTCTTCTGTCTGTTCAATTAGCTGTCTTCTTGTTTGGACTCCTACACTCTTGTCCCAAATGATTCAATATTTTTGATGGTTCTTTTGAGTGTATCTTGAGGGGCCTTTTGAGCTCAGTTTAGTATCTTCTATTGTCTTGCTTGTTTCATCATCATCTTGGTTCTGGAGGATTGTTGTAGTCTGTACTTCTTGTCCTGTTTGGTAGTTCTTCATCAAATCTTACATCAATGATTTCTACATTTTTTTGAAGAGTCTTGTTGTAGCACCTGTAACTTTTACTCTTGGATGCATATCCTAAAAATATTCCTTCATCTGCTCTTGCATCAAACTTCCCCAGATTTCATCATTATTCTTTATGTAACACTTGCTTCCAAAGACTCTAAAGTGCTTGATTGATGTTGGTTTACCATGCCATAGTTCATAAGGATTCTTGTCACTGTTTGGTCTTAAATGATCTTTGTTAAGAATATGCACAGCTGTGTGTACTTCTTCTGCCCAAAAGGTTTGGGGAATATTACTTTTTTGCATCATGGCTCTGGCAATTTGTTGTACAAACCTGTTTTGTCTTTCTGCCACTCCATTATGTTGAGGTGTCCCTGCAATAGTAAACTGTTGTTTTATCCCATGTTCATTGCATAGGTCTGCAAAGTCATAGTCTGTGAATTCACCTCCCATGTCTGATCTGATGCACTTTAGCTTGCATCATGTTTGATTTTCTGCCAATGCCTTGAATATATTGAATTTCTCAAGTGCTTCCGATTTTTATTTGAGAAATGCAACCCATGTCATTCTTGAGAAATCATCTATTATCAGCATGAAGTAGGATTCTCCACTTAGTGTTTTAGTTCTTGAAGGTCCACACAGGTCCATGTGTACAAGCTGAAGTGGCCTACTTGTTGATAGCTCATATTTGGTCTTAAAGGATGTCTGAGTCTGTTTGCTCAATTGGCAAGATTTGCATATGGTATTTGAAGGCATTTTTATTGCTGGCATATCTCTGACTGATTTCTTCTTGCTTAGTCTGATGATATGGTCGAAGTTAATATGTCCCAATCTCCTACGCCATAACCATGACTCCTCAAGTTTGCTAAGATGGCATGCTTCATTCTCTTCTTTCACTATGTAGACATTACTCTTTGTTCGAACACCTTTGATCGGAGTCTTTCTTGTGGTGCTTGATCTGACTTCACAGTATTGTGCTCTAAAATGAACTTCATAGCATTTATCACACATTTGACTGACACTTAGAAAATTTACTTTCAGCCCATCCACAAATAGTACATCTTGGGCCTTTCCTCTGCCATTATCTAGACTGACTGAGCCTTTTCCTTTGAATTTCCCTGCTTTTTCATTTCCAAAAGTAACATTTCTAGATTTCTTTTCATCAAAGGTTATAAACTTGCTTCTATCTCCAGTCATATGCTTTGAGCAACCACTGTCCAAATACCATTGTATTTTCAGGTCTTGAGTTGTTAGAGCCAGGTCACATTTATTCACCTTCTTTTTCCACTGCATGCATCCTTTTGTTTGGTACCTTTTCTGAGATGATGACCCACATTCTCTGAGAGGACATTTGGAAGGCATATGTCCAATTTTATTGCATACATAGCATTTAATCATATTTTTAGTAGAATTATGAGTATGAGTAAACTCTCCATGATTCATAAACCTCCTTGAGGTTTTGTTCATCAGTCTTTGACCGTATTTTCTACATTCTATGATTTTATGGCCAAATTCCTTACATTAAAAACAATATCCATAGAAATAGTTTGCATACCTGATGAAAGGTTGTCTTCTCCATTTGTTTGCTTGAGATAATCTCTTCACTGTTTGCATCTTTTGCTGGTTTGAATTAATCCTCCTTGTATGACAGTATGCAACAATGTGTCCCATCTTGTGGCAGGCATAATAGGTGGCATTTTTCATAGGAGGGAAGAATCTCCTTCGATGGCTTCCAAATTTGACATACTCAGGGGTATATGAGCCTTTTTCTGTTGGCTGAGTATTTATTTCATTCTTTGTTATTAGAGGTTCCTTCTATTTTCTGTCTCCTTCATTGCATGTTTCTTCTTCTGTAGTCATCTGAGCTGCTTCATCATTCTTATTTGCTTTTACAAAAATAATATTTTTGTTTTCCTTTTATTTGCATTTACTTGATTATCCTTCATAGCCTATCCCAGTTTTTATCAGAGGAGATCTTTGAGCATCCATAATTTCATTCAACTTACCAGAGCTTGTCATTTGAGAAGAATTTATTGACACTTTTCTCTGGGAATTTTCTAATTTCTTCCTCAGGCATACTACTTCTTCTTCCAATTTCTCTTGTTCCTGAATTTTATCCTTAATTTGCTTAAGTAACATGTCTTCTACCTTCTTGGCTTCTTCAAGCTCTATTTTCAGCTGAATGAGAACTTTTGAATTTTTTTCTTCTCTTACATACTTGAGGAAAATGTCTTTCTGTTTTTTGCACTTCAGTTTGAGTCTGTCAATTTCCTCGAGGGCACTTCTTAGCTCCCCCTCAAGATCAACTTCACCTTCTTCTTCATCTTCTAGAAGGAGTCCTTCAAGCTCTTATATGGCCATCAACATAAATTCAGAGGTTCCTTCTTCACTTGAGGGTTCATCTGAGACTTCAGATGCACTGCTGTCTTGTTGAGCATAGAAAGATTTTCTATTGAATTTATTTCCTTTCTACCAGTTCTTTGATATAGTTTTCTCTGATTCTTGAGTCTGATTCCTTGTTTTCTTATGAGGACACTTAGCAGCATAGTGTCCAAATATTCCACAGTTAAAGCATTTAAATGGAAGTTTACCTTTATACTTACCTGAGCCTCTATCCAGTTTCTTGACGAATTTGGCCTCTTCTTCATCAGAGCAAGAGCATATATCTTCCTTTTCTTCTTTCTTCTTCTTTGTCTTAAAGGCTGCCTCCCTCACATTTGGCTTCTTCTGTGGCAATCTCATCTCATAGGCTGTTAGATTTCCAAGTAACTGGTTCATGGTCAAGGTTTCCCAATCAACTATTTCTTCTATGGCAGAAACCTTGGGGTTAAAGCTGGGTGGAAGAGATCTCAGAATCTTTTGAACAATTACAGCTTCTTTTATGGTTTCTCCTAGAGCTTTCATGTTGTTCTCAATTTCTGAAACCCTTAAAAAGAAGCTGGAAATATCTTCATCATCATTCATTTTTAAATTTTCAAATTGGGCTCTATAGACTTGAAGTTTGGTAGTCTTCACCTTCTTGTCTCCCTCATGGATGTTCTCTAGAGTATCCCACATCTCTTTGGCAGTCTTGCTATGCATTAATTTGATAAATTCTACCTCACACAATCCATTTAAGATTTCATTCATGGCCTTTGCATTGGCTACAAAATCTTGTTTAGCTTCTTTCTCTGAGTCAGTTGCCTTTGGGACATATCCAAATTCCACAGCAGCCAAAAATTCTATTCCTAGAGACATTATGTATGCACTCATTTTGATTTTCTAAAAGGCATAATTAGCACCGGTGAAAAAAGGGGCTTTATTGGTTGAGTTTCCTGCTTGACTAGCCATCCTGGGGACCTAGGATCTCCTTTCAGTTGTTAAACTGATACAAAAGGAACCCGCTATGATACCAATTGTTGAATCCTTAGTTAAAATGAGGGGGGGGTGAATTAATTTAACACATACATGAGCTTTTTAAAGTTTTTCATCAAGCTTATTTACAACTTAATTTTATAATCAACTTTATATGTGAACAGTCTTAATATGTAGCAGCAAGTATTAAGATAATGTGACACCAAACTTATTATGAGAGCAGCAAGTATTAAGCAGATTGGATAGAAAATATCAACACATAGGAAAAACACACAGAGACAAAAGATATAAGTGGAAACCCATAAATGGAGAAAACCACATCTTATTATTATTGTGATGCAAAGGCAAGCTCCAACTCCCTCTCACCACTGATTTTCTGCAGGCACCAACCTACAGGAGGCTCCAACCTCAGTCAGCTACAACTGACATCTATCAAGCTTCAACTTGATAGGGAAGCTCCAACTTCCTCATTCTATCAAAAGAAAACATTTGCTGATTTACCTTGGATATCAGCTCTGTTCTGTAGCATTTCTTTCTGCTCCTCCTTGTTCTTATCTTCTCTGCCTCAATTCTTCATTCTCTAACCTCATTCTGCATATCAATGTAATATCCTTTATACAGTTTGCCTCATAAATTTTAGTATTCCACAGGGAATTCAAAGTGAATAGCCTTGACTCTTTGCCTTCTGCCTCCTCACTTCTTTATCCAGCTCATTCAGAAAACTACAACAATTTGTACAACTTTCAGTTTTACAGTGGAGTTTTGTTTCCTACGGAGACTTTCCATTGCATCACAAACAATATAAACCAATTAAAAAGCGTTTACATTTAGTTACAATATGGATTACAAATCAACCCATTCAGTTTTGGATCACCGTGTGTTTGTCTTTTCTGTGACTGTCTCTGTCTTTTTCGGCTCTGCTTGCTCTCCTGTTCACTGCCGTGGTGTAACTGCTGCATAGAAAACTACCACATTATATAAATCAAATAAATCTCGGCGATATAAAAATAATAAATCATTTTAATACATAAAATTCCTTTTCTCGCCCACTCACCGAGCTTTCTCTATTCTCCGATGCGATGAATCACCTCTTGAATACTTCCGATTGCGATCAATCGCAATGGCAACTTCCAGATGTATGTTCCAATGCTCTACTCTCACTCTGATCCTATGATTCACTATTCACATATATAAATATGTATATATCGTTTTACACATATATATATATGCCGCTTTTCTTTCCTTTAACTCTTCATCTTTGGTACAAAAACTCGGAGCAAACATGTATTAATCTTATCTTTTGAATGGAGCCCACATGCCAGCTATACTCCGCCTCATTTATTTCAATCACAATCGCAACATTCATAATGCTCCTGTGGCTTGGTCATTAGATTTCCGCCGATGCGATTAGCAAAGGCCCCACCATGTAATCAAAAAACTCATATCCGCTGTCCATCCTTCAGTAAATCTGACAGCTATCATCTGATCGCTCAATCGCAATCAGAACTTTCAGTTTGTTCGTTACTCTTTCACCTCCGATGCGATGAATCACTCCGATGCACTTTAAGTCGAAATTCAAACAAATATGAGTCACCATTTATAACATATCGGGTCCACAATCACAATCGAAAATTTTATTAACATGTTCCGCTATTATGATTTTCTCTGATGCGATTCGTGAGGGTCACACCTTATAATACTTCGTTTGTTTTAAACCCGAAAAATAGAACCTTTTGTTCTTTTAATCTCGCGCACAAGAATATAATACATATGCTTTATATTGTAACCTTGGTCCCTTGTACATTAGAGTGCTATATATATATATATATATATATAGATATATATCTTGGAGCCTTTTCTTTATAAATATCAAATGCATTTTCCCAACAGTCAAAACTCTTTAACCAACCCTCTAAGGCAAAACATAATAAGCCACATTCTTTATTCGAACCTTAGTCTTAATGTTACAAAAGGGGTTCGACTCTTTTAATTACATACACCCGCGCTTATAGCATTCACTCATGGTTTATATATTAACACAACACATATATCATATGGTGGTTCACGGGCCCCACGCTCTATTGTTCAACCTTTATGACTTAAATAAACAAAACCCGTTTCAAAACAAGTGGTCCATATCTCTATTCACCCGCATATCAACCATTCAACATTTTCTCTAATGGCTAATAACTAACCATTAACGCAACAATTTAGCTGGGCCCACCGCAACTTATATCCACATATACAATGTTTTATACGTCTTGTATTACAATCTTGGTCCCCTTTTAATACATTTCTCATATCATATTGAACCCCTTCCTTTGTTTATTTTATCAAGTGTACTAACCCGATTTGAATCCTTCTTAACCCGCTCTCTAAGGTTTGAACATGAAATAATAAAACACTTTCATACTCCCGACCTTATCACTTAATGCTATAACAATGGATTTTATGCCCTTAATTAAACACGCAAGTGTTTATAACCTTCCAACCATGGCTTATAACATTAAACCAACATTTTATAATGTATTGCATTCACAGGCATGTAACTTACCTTCCACCTATTTATTAACTTTTATAATACACACAATACACTGAACTTCGCATAATACTTGGCCCCCGCAAAAATGAATGTAGGTCCCACAGCATGTTTTACATAATATATATCAACAAATGTTAAAACCATTATAACACCATTTGAATGTATAACGAATAATCCTCATAAGAAATAAGGTTTGACTTTAAACTTTGGTTTATGTTTCAATTTTCAACATATGTTTGACTCGGACCCATAGTGCTTTGCCTCAACTAACCTTTGTTCATCGCGCAAGTGTAATCACTGTAGATCTTCCAGCCTTAGCAATCGGACAGACACAACTAATATCACGTTTTTCTTTGGGTCGAGGGTCAACACTAAAAAATTACGTGATGTAAGTGGTATTCAAATACCACCCAAAGACACGTGTCCATCAGCGACATAGATCGTGTTAAAAAAGCGAAATCCACTTACCACTCCCAAACGCACGCGATACTGTTGGTTTCCAAAACTCTGGTTTCACTGTTCACGCCTTTCGGTTCCGCGCCCTCTGGCTCAAGGTTCCGCACCATTCATTTTACATCTTTATTCCCGCTCTTGCTCCTGTTTCCTCTTGATTTTTCAACATTATAACACACCACCTCCACATTTTTATGCTTCACGGTTCCACCTCTGTATTCTCTGTCTCTGTTTCACTATACTCTCTGCAACTTTTCTCTGCTGCACGACTGTTTCATTTCACGGCTCTGCCTCTGTATTCTCTGTCTCTGCCTCTGTATCTTCTGTCTCTGTTTCACTGTACTCTCTTCAACCTTACTCTGCTGCTCGATTCACTCTACAGTTTCTCTGTATTCTCTGCATATTTTGCAGCCTGGTCTGCTTCAAATGGCCCTGCTTTGCAGCTGCTCGACCCTCTACATTATTTTCAGATCTCTACTGCCTCTCTGCTGCTACTCTACCTATTTTTCTCTCTTTGCCTTTCAACAGTCTTATTTTTCTATCTCTCTGCATCTGTGTTGTCTCCTTTGCCATCTCCTTTGCCATCAATGACAACATTTCCAGCAAAAACCACTGAACATGTCAACGAAAAATATGATTTGGAAATAGAATTGCAATTTTCCCATCACCATGAAAGAAAAATATTATTGAATATTGAATTACATTTTTCTGAGCATCCATTTATACTTGAGAATGAAAAATATTGCAAGATAAGAATAATACTCAATAGGGAGCAACAAGAAATTTTTAAAGACATTGCAATGAAAAAAAATATGAACATGGACAAGCCATTGTATCTATTTCTAAATGGAGGAGACAGAACTAAGAAAACGTTCACAGCAAAAGAAATATTCCAAATGCTCATATGGATTTATGATGCACATTATTCAACTGATCCTTTGAAACCAAAGGGATTGATACTAGGATGCACATGCAAAGATGCATATAATGCAGGTGGAACAATTTTCCATTCTGCACTTTTCATGCCTTTTACCAATTCTGCCCCTACACCACTTAGCAATGAAACACTAGGTGCACTCGGAAAACTTTACCAAGAATTGAGACTAGTTTTCATTGATGAAGTTTCCCTTCTAGGAAGTCGTTTCTTATTTTTCATTGACGATCAAATGAGAAACATTAAACATGTCTAAAGAAAATTTTGGAAATGTTGACATTATATTTTGTGTTGACCTTTATCAAGCACAACCTTTACAAAATTCCCTAATAGTTGAACCTATTCTGAACAAAAATCAATCACATATGAATTTTGGAAAGAAAATGTAAAATGCTATGAATTTCAAATTACAATGCATCAATTAGATGAGAAATTCATCTCAATATTGAATAGGATGCGAAAAAACACTAAAATAGAAGATGATCTGATATATTTGAAAAAAAATTGTGTTAGGCCTACACCTATCAACCATGATTTCCACTATCTATTATATAAAAATAAAGATGTTTCTTTTCACACCAAGAAAATGTTGGAAATTGTTCCCGGTGTCGAAATTGTCATCAACGTAATCGACCAAGAAGACGAAAATCATGTCGATTTTCCTTCACATCTACATATAGCAACATTTCCTTCAGAAGTGGTCATGAAATTAAATATGTTTTTTTTTAAAATATATTCTGACAATTACAATTAACAAGATGGCCTTGTCAATGGAGTAGATGGAATCATTAAATCCTATGCAAAAACAAATGACATTGATGTCATATGGATCAAGTTTTTCGATGCCAACATAGGACATCTCCAAGCGAGAAAATTGGCTAGTTAATATAGCAGACATATTTCAAAAAATTGGATCCCCATATTGCGAATAAAATAACCAATAAAACCATAAAAAAAGATATCCTATATCAAACTATGAAAACAATTCCTTGTTCAATTGGCATGTGCACACACAATACACAGGTCACAAGGCCTCACACTAGACAACCTTGCATTTGATTTGAATGGAATACAAACTCATGGATTAGTCTACACAACCTTGTCTCACGTTAGGAAAATGTAATCCTTGCTCCTGTTAAAACCTTTACATCAACAAAACTTCAAAGTTAAAAAAAAATAGTAATTGAAATGGATCGTCTATGAAAAATTGTAAAATTGAAACTAGCTTACAACTACCATTCTTTGCACACACATCCATTCACACCAGTTCTGTCTTTAAACACTTGCAACTTAGAAACCTATATCAACAATGTACTCAATGACTATGATTTGATGGACGTTGACATTTTGTGTTTACACGAGACACATTTGAAACAAGGTACACTGAAACAAAAGTTCAAAACCTTCACTTGCATATATAACCATACTAGCTATGGATTTATCATATGCTTCTAATAAAACATAACAATCCTTGAACATATGCAGTTTGAGCAAGACAATGTAGAAGCACTGATAGAAAACATCATTCTACATGGAATGCAGATCAAAATTTTAAATGTCTATGCAACACCCTATGCTACATTTCCCAATATACTAAGTATTATTGAGAAAAATTGAGCAATTTATCTTTTGGGAAACCAATACTCATTGTACTAGATTTCAATGTTAACATGTGTCAAAGAAACAATAGAACAAATATACTAACAGACTATATGCATAGCCACAATCTTGATTTCCTTCTAAACACAAATTCCTATTTGCACACATTGCTCATTGATCATGTATGGTCTAACATAAAAAATAGTTACAAGATCTACAAGATAGATGCGTATTGGTCAGACCATGACACAATTTTTTTCATAATGGACCATATATATGAAAATGAACCATAATTTTTTTTGAACACTTTCTAGATTTGCAACTAGGTCATTCCCCCCCTTTTTGTTTCCATTGAATCTTAACTATTTACTAATGTCCTTTTGCAAGCATCCATTGCATACATATGCAAAGAAAAATTCTAATGCAATTTCCTTTCTGCTATAGAAGAAAAATGGATCAACACTACAGCAAGAAAAAACATAAAAGGAAAGTATTTACAAATACCATATCTACTTACCTTTTGTTCCTTATTTTTATATATAAACTAGTTAACATGTATCCATTGTTAGTAATTGCATTTTTTCTGCCCATTGTCATTTGCATTGCAACAAAAAAATTGTAGTTTTTAACAACAAAGAAACACAACATCAAAACAAGGAAAAAAACTACAGAAAGAAGTAGGAAGGCAAGTCAATCTATGCACCATTAGGGGAATTTTGAGGTCTAAAATGGGTCTCCTAAGGAAAATGTACAATCAAAATTTACTTTATGAGAACCAATCACATTTTAGGGGATGACATCATCCTTAATGGTTGAGGTGGCATTTCTTGAGTTAAAGGTACTTACTTGTCACATTCTCAATGGTGGATAAAAAGTCATGGTTAACCATGGTAATGCTCTAAGTACTTTTAAAGTCAAAGTAAAGTACTCATAATAAATGTCATTTCACACTTTTTGAATAAAAATATATTATTTTCATTTCATATTTCTTGAAAGAAACAATGCATATCCTTATACATTTATTATATTATATTATATTATTTTTATATAGTATATTAATTACATGTTATTGTACAATTTAAATAATATAATTTTAATTAATAGCATATAATATAATTAAGAATTTATATTTATATTTTATTTTAAGTTATTTAAGTATAAAGGACAAATGCATTAGTTGTTCAATGATAATGAATTTTTCCTGAAAAACTCATTCTTATTTATAGTCACATCAATACAATTTTTTTATTAATTTTATTTTGGTACAACTTTTGAATTGAATTTAACTATGGTTACATGGATTGTGGTCCAAAAAGTGAATCGAAAATTCACAAATATTATTTTATTGGTTTAGTTATTATTTTATTATTTTCTTTGGAGGCCCATTTTAGACCTCAAAATTCCCCTAATATTGCTTATATGCATATGTGACATCTACCATATACATATCAAAATTGTTTTGCTATATTTGAATCTAATTTACATGATTTGCACATAACCCAAATGCATTTCCAATGATTCCGATATCAATTGAAGAACTAAACATCCACAAATCTCAGAAATTGTTTCACGGTTATGTCATTGTAGTCTACAACACATTTCTGGAAAAAGAAAAAAAATGTTGTCAAATACTGTATGCTTATTTGACTGATAAAAAATGATTGATGACAACCACAATGGTTGTTCCAAGTGACCTCATTGATAAATAGAATCAAAATATCTTTCTAGGAAAAGGAATTGCAGTCACTAGCACTTTGAATGCATTTTGTTGTTAGACAAAAAGAGCACTGTAGAAAAATTTGACACAGTTTGTGCAAAATACAAATTTGTTCCCAATGTAGTAATAAAACAGTTGGGATAAAGCATAAAAACATTCCCAATTGCAATAATTTCAGCACTTGTAACAACAAATAAAAAAATGGAATGCAATATACACTGCGGATTAAAGATGGAAGCTCTGAAGGAAACAATGCATTAGTAGTATGCTCCATCTTGCACCACTCATCCATTAGTCTTATGCATTTCATCTTATTGTCTAAATGCAATTTGAAAAATTACATTTTTTTTTGGGTGGGGTGCTTTATACTGCAGCTACAACTATTCAAAAACTTTGCACCTATCTACAATGAAATGGAACAAAGGTTGTAAAGTGGAGATATGCCAACTATGCTCTTAAAAAACATAACAAAAATAAAATATCTCAATGAAAAAACACTTCATGCAACATAGGTCACATTCATTGCACGTTTGAATACTAAGATACAACCAGACCTCAAAAACAAATTGACAGATAGATCCAGGTAGCTACATACTCATTAGCCTACTTATGTTTCATCTAACAATTACTTATTTTTTGTTACAGATATGTTGAATAGTCCTCTTCTCTAACAAGTGCAAGGGATACTTGTCGTTGCAAATGCTTACTCAACACTATTTGAGCTTGTTTTTGCACTATGTAGTTTCCCAATGTCACCATCTGCAATGATAGAAGATTTGTCAATATTTTGTGTTAAGTCCAAAAAAAAAAAACCCTTTTATCTTTCTACATTTTATCAATTGCACTATAAAAAAATCTTGATAACAAATCCTGTGATGTTGTCTCAAAAATAGGCTAGTTATAAAGCAACTACTGCATGAAATAACTAATATGTCTTACCAAAAATATGTGTAGAAAAATAATAATTTATATGCTCCGGAATTCATAGAAACATGGTCTTTTCACTCTAAATGGCGACAATGAGATTTTAGATGTTGATAGCAACAAAAAACAAAATAGAACAACCCAAAGTTACAACTAGAAACTTTTCTCTTCTCTCTTCAAGTATGATCCCATTTCTCTCACCTTTAGTTTTTAGTCATATAAAAAAATTCTCCAATTTTCTATTTATGCAAACATTAATAAGAAATTTGTATTTTTTTTCCTCATGTAGGGATGATAGAAGTGAAAAAACAATAACCCAAGTTATTATAGCTCTTAAATTTCAATTTTGAAGGAATAATGAACATCACAATGTGTAGCCACTCTACACAAAAAATTCATATTGTAAAAAAATCATGTCAAGCAGAGGAATTCCCTTTTTTTCTCATAGTGACATAAATGTTTTGAAACAATGTCTGCAATTTTTTTTTTGTCTTGCTATGCTTCAGTTTCATTTTTTGTAAACTAAATAGTTTTATAAGAAATGAATTATGTTTAGTCATACTATTTTGAAAAACCTCCAATGCAAACTTTTGTTATACTCTACTCTCTTTCTTTAAGCACTGAATTCTTTTTAGTCAAAGTGTTGTAATTTTTTACATTATGCTATCAATATGAATGAATGTGCTCATGTAATTTCAAGTCTCAAAATGGTAATAATCTACTCTCTTTATTTAATCTCTAGCTCTCGGATGACAGCTATTCACAAGACCACGACCACAAAAAGAAAAAGAAAAAAACGATGGCATTCTCCACAGAGGACCCGACCTCACAGCGCTGTTCAATTTATTGTTTTGTGTGGGCAATCGACCACCTCAACGCACATTGTAAAGGTTAACAAAACCTTCAGACACAGTCAAACGGTCCACGACTTCTCCACAGCGAAACCCGACTTCACTCAATCTGATTAGATCATGTGCAAGCGGGTCGACGAGGAATATATTCTTTACGTAGAACTGAAATCTCCAATCTCTATAATATTTCAATTTCTGCCTCCTTTTTCAAGATCGTTCACAATTTCATAACTAGATTCGTGCCCCCACAAGGAATTATGAGCGCTGAGCCCAATGAAGCAGCGGTCTAAGGCGATTTCCCAAAATGATGCAGGTTTAAAATTAAGCAACCGCCATAAAAAAAATGCAATTAAATTTAATTCATTGCAGGAATGTCTCCAAACCGGCGCCATCAAAACCTACATCTCATAATGTTGTAGCTCCAGCTCACGACTCTCTGTTTACCATACAACCGAGTCAAATATATATTCTCCACGCCATCTGTCCACGAAACTTCATGAATTGAGTAAAACAGACAACGGCTTCTCCAATCGATTTTGTAGGCAGCATATCGTTCATAAAACTGTCTCTTCCACCATGAAACTCATGTGATGTTCATTCACGAGAACAACGTCCTTCCACCTTGAAACTCATGCTCCGATACCAATTGTAGAAGTTATGCAGCGGAAAACAAATAAAAACACATAGCAATCAAACATGAAGACAAGAAATTTAACGTGGTTCACCCAACCAATCTGGGCTACATCCACCAAACAGAGGTATCGACGATCTTATTCATCAACAAGAGATTACACCAGCAAAATTACTCATCTGCACTTCCTCTTCACACACCTCAAATCTTATGTATTTTGCCTCTACAGGCTTACAATTTATAGAAGGAAGAGGAAACTAAATAATTAATTCTATCACACCAAACTAGGATAGAATATCTCCTGATGCTGATTTGATGCCAGTAGTTTTGCAACAAAAAACTATTGTTGGCATATCCAAGAGATTTTAGCCAGCTAAATCTCAACACATAGTAGGAATAAAATCACTCCTAATGTGAATGGAGATCCTCTTAGTAGCTTGATTAATCACCCTTGTGTGTGAAAAGGAGATGGAGCATGTAGAATGGGTCAACTTTGACCAAATCAACAACGCTGGTATGGAGGGAGTGGCATTCATTGAGGGACAATGCAGTTTTGGAGGGGGACTCCATGCATGGAAGTAGTGGCTTTAATGAGTGGGGCCTAAGGTGAGGAAGCTAAGCAAGCATATAAGGAAGGGGATGGAATCCATAGAAGGTGTGATTTGATTAGTATTTTGTCTATGGTCTGTATGACTTGTTGCTCTCTTCAGCTATTTAGCGGAGATTGTAGTGCTGTTTAGCACAAGGGTGTTCTCGAGCGGGAATCCAACCTTCATCCTCGGGGGACTTAGAGTTCCCACTCAGGATAAGTATTTGGGCTAAATTTCCACATTCCAACATGAGACCAAGCTTCAAATTTCTTCAACAACGCAGTTTCTGCTTAGGGTTGTGTTGTATTGCAGGTTGCAGTAGTGGAGGATTGTATTGGGCTATTTCTGAGCTATTTTTCAGTGGAGGAAGGTTTCCTTCCATTGAGAGGCCAATAAAGAAGGTCCCTAAGCTTTTTTTCTACATTTGGCATCAGGCCAAGGTGTTTTTATCCCCTACATTGCAATTTCAGTCCTGAACTGCGTTATTTTAGGGAGGAGTTGCAGGCGTGATTGCAGTGTATGATTTGGGAGGTGATTTCTTTAGTGGAGGGGATAAAATTTCATATGGAGGATCTATTGGAGAAGAGCCATATAATTATACATCATCTTCAGCCATATCTCTTCATTTATTTGGTTGCATCAAACCTTCAGCCCTAGGGCTGCAACTCACATTGTATTTTGGGTGTATTTTCCGGAAACCCACTTGGGTTGTCTTGGAAAGGTGATATAGTGCCTAGATCTTCATGTATATTATCTCTTGAGGCATATATCAGTCATTTGATATCATTGTATGACCTATTTATGTAGCTATTTTCTTTATGAATGTGCTGTAGTAGCTCTCCAACATTTTGTATAATAGCAACATCTCATTCTTAAGAGTGGTTGTTTATGGGAGGCTTGTTTGCTCATATCATATGATTTTTGCCTCACTATTTTTTATTAATTTGCTATTAATAATCATAATATAATGGCTCCATATTTGTATCACATGTTTATGCGTTGATATTCACTACTACTTTCGATTTTTATGTCTTATATTACTACTTTCCCGTTTTGGGAATATTGCAGTGGTATCAGAGCATAATCTTGGCTCAGCCTATGCATCTAAGCCAATATGTCATCAAAATAAGGAGATCCTCTCACAGATAGAGAGAAGAGATATCTCAAAAGGAGGAACTGGAGATATGATTATACAGATGATAAAGAAGACAAGGGAAAAACTCCCTTATCAAGAGAAGATGAGGAGAAGGAGTATCCCAAGCTTCTTCTTCTAACTATGCAAGATATTGCAAGAGAAATCAAGGAGATGAGAATGGATAGACACAAAGAATGCTGTAAAGGGTTTCTACAGGGAGAAGGCTCCGACATTTCACATCACTGGATTGATCAACTAGTGAAGCAACAAGTTTCCCAATGCTATACAATGCCTACATTTTTAATAGTGGGAAATGGAGGGTTTCAAGAACAAGAAACTATTGAAGACTATTTTATTGAGTATGAGTCTCAATCTAAAAAATTCAAGGACCATTTGATATTTCAAGAGTTCTGTCAAATCAAGGACAATAGGAGACCCAGACATCATAATAGAGGTCGAGGATTCAGTCATTACAATGATCCTCATTGGACTACGGGGAGATTTTTCTTACCCACTTTTGATGGGTCATCTAAATGCGTTGCCAAATCTTGGGTAGAAAAGGTAGACATCTACTTCCAGCTGAACCAATTACCGGAGATGGAGGCCATCAAAATAGTACCGTTGTACCTTGAGGGTGAAGCACATGATTGATGGTTTCATGGAATTTATACATTGGGTCATGCCAATGTGACTGCATATTCAGAGTTCACAAGGAGGTTGGTGGATAGGTTTGATTGAAGAGATCCAGAGGCACCTTTCATTGGGCTAGCTAAGCTCAAACAATCAGGTAATCCAGAAACTTATATTTCTGAATTTCTAAAACTTTTTGTTATGGTTCCTGATTTATCTGCAGCAAGGAGGGTCGATATGTTTATTGATGGGCTTGCAGAACCTCTACATGGGTTGGTTAAATCTACCAAACCCACTACCCTTCAAGATGCCATTGAAAGGGCTAGAGATATACAAGATGCCTTGCCTAGAGAAAAGACAACATTTCAACAAAAGCCCACTTTCCCATAAAAGGGAAAAGATGAGAAGACTCATCCTTCAAAGGAGGGCCAAAACAAAGTACCTCTTAGTGATGATGTCTGAAGATATTTGAGGAGAAGGAAGCTTTGCTTCACATGCCAAGAATCATGGGCACCCAGACATAGATGTGCAGCAGGGAAGGCACACTATATAGAGGTATTTTATGATGATGAGGAGGAAGAAGAGGAGGAAACAGAGGGAGGTAACAACGTTGGGATAGCAGGAGAGAATCCACCACCACTAGGAGGGGGGAATGGAGCATTTGCTCCAATTGGATGGGCCCTTGCATCATTGAGAGGAGTACCTAAGTACTTGACCTTGAGAGTTCGAGGTTCCACTCAGGATCAAAGGGTTTCAATTTTGATTGACAGTGGGGCTACCCAAAATTTTATTGATGCCAAAATAGTGCAGAGGAGGGAAATGCCCACTGATGATTTTGAGGGATTTTCAGTTTTGGTCCCATGAGCTAGAACTATGTAGTGCATGCATTATGCTCCTTCTTTATCTGTCACCATGGGGACATATGCATTGACTGATCACTTTTTTGTAGTTGACATACCTGATACCAATGTGATATTGGGTGTGTAGTGGTTTATTACTTTGGGGAAGGTCACCACAGATTAGGAGACTTTGCAGATGGAGTGGATGGACAGAAAGAGTGGCAAACATCAGATGATTAGGGGCATGCACACATATCCCTCACAGATAACTTATACACAGAAAAAAGAGCTGGATTTGTGCAGTGGAAGCAAGGACCTAACAGTCATATCAGTTATGCAGAGGAATTTTCCCCATGAGACATTACTGTTTAGTGGCATCCCACCTGGGAGGCCACCTGATCAGAAGTTGGTGAGAAATTTCTCACAACATGTTGCACCAGTCATAGATCCAGGAGGAGTGGGAACATTGGGAGGTCATGACACAACACAAAGAGTCTTGGGTATTCTCAAGGAGGAGGGCTCAAGGAGGAGGGAGAAATTATCCCAATATCATCATTACCCACTCTCACCCCACATATTTCGCTGAGAGAGGATGCTTCAGGGATGGAGGATGACACCATCATGGTGCAAAGAGACTACTCCTTGACTTTGGAGGCTCAGAAGATATTATCACTTGGGGAGAAATCTCCCACACATGGTAGAGGATTGTGGCCACTCATGCATACATTGGCCAGACTTAGGAAGTTTTGGATGGGTGATAGCTTCCCATGGAAGACTAACCCCAAAAAGTTTCAACCTTTACTTGAGCATGAGAAGATACATGAGGAGTAGTAGAGGAAGGATAACAACATCTTGGTATGTGACTTTGGAATTTGAGATTTCAAAGAAGGGGCCAACCACATGACATTACATGATATATCATCTGTGTTTTCACTATGGAGGATAGATCCTTATTGGAGATCCCAGCTGTTGGTGGATTACTCCAAGGTATTTTTTTACATGTGGGATACTTGATGACCAACTATTAGATGAGGTATATTCAGTAAGAGATGGGGTCATCTACTATCAGAGTAGGATCTTATTATCTAGAGAATCCAAGCTCAAGGAGAAGTTACTACATGCATCACATGGAGATTTTCGCTTCAACCACACTTATTCCATGAGAGCATACCATACCATCATGGAGGGATTCACTTGGGAAGGATTTGAAGAGGAGATACATTAACATATTGGGAGATTTGTGGATCATTTGGAGATGGAGGAGAGACATAACTCTTTGATAGAGTTATCACAACCACCTCTTTCCTCATTGGGAATAAGAGGGGACACATCTATGAGCCACTCCATTAGTTCGATCAAGGTATATGGTAAGGATCATGTTTTTTTGCAAAATGATTTACTAGATGAATATTTGCATTCCTTTACCATACATGTGCATGCCATTGCTCCAAGTGGGGGCACTCTTCCTTATAAACTTCATGGTCAACTTGGAGCCATAAATAATTTTGAGCATGGCCACTCCCTAGGAGGATTTAGAGAGATTAAATATCATTCAGGGTGTACTCCATTGGCATAAAAAATTAATCACCTTCTCCAAGCATGTGAGAAGACTATGGCAGAAAAAAAGTGGTGGGGAAAACACTTATTATATCATGTTTCGAGGCAGTCAGGAGAAATACTGTGCTAGTTCCAGATGTGGGACCATGATCCTCCTCCAGTATTACATATGGAAGCTTATGTATCCTTGGTTATGATCCCATACATTGATGATTCCCTTATCATTATCGTGGGCATGATTGGAGGAAGGATGCAAGGATTGAATGTGCCCATTGATAGTGAGATTCTCAATATTTCTTATGCTTCATGCTTCAGGGAGAACATTGGGAAAACTATGATTTCTACATTGGATCTTTTGTTTCCTTATGAGGTGAGTCATTGGAATCACATGAGTGCTTGGGAAGAACATTTCATGGAGGGATTGATTGGGAGACACTTGGTTTATGAGGAGAGATTATCACATGGAGATGTCACCAAGGAAGGAGGAGAAGAGTTGTAGCACTCACCTTTACAGTTGCTTGAGGACAAGCAAAATTTGGGAGGGGAGGACTGCAATATTCCCAATTAGTTTTAAGCTGGTTGGAATACTAAATTTTCTTTTTTCTTCTTAGCTAGAAGAATAAGAGGGTATGGAGACCCATAAATCTCCTTAGTAGGAATAAAATCACTCCTAATGTGAATGAAGATCATCTTAGTTTCTTGATTAAGCACCCTTTTGTGTGAAAAGGGGTTGGAGCATGTATACTGGGTCAACTTTGACCAAATCAACAATGATGGTATGGAAGGAGTGGCATTCATTGAGGGACAACATAGTTTTGGAGGGAGACTCCATGCATGGAAGTAGTGGCTTTAACGAGTGGGGCCCAAGGTGAGGAATCTCACCAAGCATATAAGGAAGGGGATGGAAACCATAGAAGGCATGATTTTATTATTATTTTGTCTATGGTATGTATGAATTGTTTCTCTCTTCAACTGTTTAGTAGATACTGTAGTGCTGTTTTGTAATGTTCCCAAATTTTAGCCTCAAAGCTAAATGGAACATTAGAGTTAGCAGTATCTTTAGCCGGTGAATAAATGGGTAGAAAAGCCCATAAGCCTCCTAAGGAGGAATAAAAACACTTCAAGTGTGAAAGGAGAAAATCCTTGCAGCTTAATAAAATACCTCCATGTGTGAACGGGGATAATATCAGGTTGATTCAGTCTACTTTGACTAAGTCAACAACGTAGTTGTGGAGGAGAAGGAATCAAGGAAGGAATAACGCAGTTTTGGAGGGAGATGAATCTCTTGATGGAAATGAACTAATTGGGTGGGGCCAAGGCAAAGAAAACTCACATTTTATTTAAGGAAGAGGATGGCAACATTATTCTTCATGTTTTAGATTATTATTTTGGTCTGCTCAGACTTTTTCTTCCTCTTGCTGTTTAGTAGGGTTGCTGTGCTGTTTAGAACCAGGTGTTCCCGAGCAAGAATCCCACCTCTTTCCTTGAGGAGCCTCTTGGGAGAGTTTTTATTCATTTTCCACATCAGGTTTTCAGGCCAAGCTTCAGCCTACTTAATCAGCGTAGTTTCTGCAGGTTATTGTGCAGTGTTGCAGGGTGCAGCAGTGGAAGGGATTGGAATCCCTCTTTCTGAGCTAGTTTCTCATTTGAGGAAGGTTTCCTTCACTTGAGGGATCTAGAGCTCATTTTAGATCTGTGGTAGCAGACCACTCATTTCCCCAACATTCCCAACACTATTCCAGCTAGGGAATGCGTTATTTTTGGAGGCAGCTTTAGTGGATGGTCTAGTGGCTGCGTTGCAGTGTTCTCTTGTGATTGAGAGGTTCATCCTTTCATGGGAGGGAGCCCTAGAGGGATATACATCAGATTAGACATATTCCAGCCTTATACACTCTTATTCTTCAGTGTTGCAGTGATTATTCAGTAATTTTCGGAAGATCACATTTGTATGTATGACAAGAAACCCTTTCTGGGTTATCTTTTAATTGTAATAAGGATACTAGATCTCAGTTTTTAAGCATGAAAGTCTAATATACGAGTATATATAATTTTATTCTTAATTTCAGAGTTGAAACCCTCTTAAAACTACGCGGTTCCTTTTCTGCATAATTTCTGAGTAGCAGTGTTTGGTCATATTCAACTACACTGGTGTGGGAGGTTTGTTTACCTCACCTAGTTTCATTTCTTTCCGATCTCCTCTTGGAATTAGATGATAGATGGATGTATCTAATGGATCCAAGTGATGATTTTAATTTCTATTGCACATATTTCTGGAAATGCATTTTTCTGTGAATGCATTATTGAGCAGTCCATTTTTGGAATATTTTAAGATATCCCAATACTGCTTATTTTCCCTATTTTGGGATATTACAGTGGTATCAGAGCTTCAATATTGGCTCAGCCTGTGGATCTCAGGCCATTATAATTTCAGGAGAGATGGACAGAAAATAAAAGGCTCCATTATGTGAAGGGAGAAAGGAAGACATGCTCACAAAGATTCTTCCAAAATCTATGCGGAGCTTTCAAGGAGAGCTGAAGAAAATAAGAATGGAGATGGGATCTCCAAAGGAGTTTGGATCTAGAGCTGAATCTAGATTTTCACATAGTGAGTGTGAGCATGCAGCTACACACCATGATGCATAGTGCAGTCAATTCCCCAGATCTAGCTTGAGATGGATGAAAGGAGGGAGAATGCCTAAGAGGAGAAATCTTAGTGATTTGCTGCAGGAGTATGAATCTCAAATTGAGAGGTTTATAGATCAAACGATTTTCCAAGAGTTTTGCAAGATCCAGGTGGAGAAGAGCAAGCAGTAGGATGCAGATAGATTTCTTCTATCTACTTTTGAAGGTTCACCTACATGTTCAGCTGGAGCTTGGGTGAAGGAGCTAGACTCCTATTTACAGCAACACCACATTTCTGAATATGAAGCCATCAGAATTGCAGCGCTGCATTTCAGAGGTAAGGCCCATGCATGGTGTATTTTTGAATCTTGTTCTTTGAAAAATGTAAACACTTCCTCTTATGCAAGATTCATTGAAACATTGATGGGAAGGTTTGATGGAAAACTTCCTAAGACACATGAGCAAGAAAAACTTGAGAGAACAAAAACCTTACATGTGATGGAGGAGAATCCACTTCAGAAAACCACGGGAGAAGATGACATCTTGCATGAAACCTTGCTAGAGGCAAGATCCTTATTTCATATTCCTAAACAAGATGGCATGGGGATCTCTTTTTCACAAAGGGATTAAATTGTTGAGAGGTTACCCATACACATTGATGGAGATGAGGGAAACAACGCTGTCACATCTAGAGCACGTCTATTACCTCATGCAGAGGGAGGAGGAGCACATGCTCCAACAGGGGGGATTATTGTATCCTTGCAAGAAGTTCCCCAAGATCTAATACATATAGGTCCAAGCACAATCAGTGAGCAACATGATTATGAAGCATTGCAGCTGGAAGGAGGGGGTAGGAAGCAAGAGCAGTATCACTTGTTGAGAGGCACACAACCTTCTCTATTTTAGAAAGTTAATGCAAGGAAGAGACAAACTGATTTGCGCTATGAGGGCAAGGGAAAGGTTTCCCAACAATATGTACAGTATACTCTTGACATTGATGTCTCACTACATGGGGGCATTCCACCTGGGAGGCCACCAGATCTAGCATTGATGAAAGACATCTTGTCTTTGGGTTCACCACTCTTGGATTTTGGAGGGGTGAAGGGTTTTGAGGAGAAATTTGGCATGGGGGATGTCAAAGTAGCAGGCATCAACATGAGGAGAGCTTCACATGCCAGATCAACAACACTGTCTCTTAGGAGGATTGATCCTTATTAGAGATCTCAGCTCTTAGTAGAGTACTCCAAGGATCTTGGTGCATGCATGATTCTCGATGACCCAGATAGAGATGATGAGTATATGGTGGATGATATGGTCATATATTCACATGGCAGAGTCTTCTTGACTAGGGCTTCTAGTCTCAAGGATAAGTTTCTACTTGCAGCACATAAGGACTTCCTTTCCATGCATTATGATGCATACCTTTCTTTGGTAGAGGAGTTCACTTGGGAGGGCATCCAACATGACATATTTCGGCATATGGGGAGATGCATAGCCGGGATGGTGATAGATAGGAGGTCACAACCACTTCCGTACTCATTGGAGGTGAGGGAAAGATTCCAGTTGAGCCATTTCAGCTCAAGATCTCAAGTACATGGTGGAGGAGGTATAATTTCACATTTTGTATTGTACTTCTTTTCCTTGTTTGAGCAGCATGATGTATCAAGAACAATTATCTCTTCTTGCATATTGTATGATGATTTACTTGCAGCTACTTGTAGCATTGAATTTGGCTACCTTATTGGTGGTTTGTAGGGGAAGCCACATGATTGTTGGTGTGCACCATTGACACCACATTGTATCTTCATGTTTCCATCTAATGAGATGACTGTGGCAGCAAACAAGTGGTTGGGTAAGCACTTGTTAATTTATGTTTTGATGTAGGCCAAGGATGCACTGCACTGGGTCCATTGGTGGAACTATGAACCACTCTCCGGTTGTCATATGGCAGCTTGTTTTTATTGCATTTTGTTTCCATTTATTGCTGATATTTTTATATTCATGGGAAGCATTGTTTGGAGAGTGCTGGAGGTATTGGAGATGCCCATTGGGAGCATGATTCTCCCCACTTTACATGTTGTACATTTTAGGAGAAGCCATGGGCAAACCATGATTTCCACATCACACTTTTTCCCTTCTTATGGGAGGAGCCACTTCAAGAACTTGAGGAGGCACTTCATGGCTGAATTGTTTGATGGGGAGACTTGGGCCATTCTTGGAGGCCATGTTATTTCAGCCCAAGGACAGAAGCAACCCCATGTTTACCATAAATGGAGAGAGAAACCATTTGGATTGTAGAATCCAATCTCTCCAAGCAGCCCCAACACATTGTATAAACTCGGGGTTGATGATTCTTTTGATGAGCTACCTAGGATGGATCATTTCATTTGGATGATAGCATGGATGAGGGAGTCACTCATTCACCATATTTGTCATCACTCCAACTTTGTGGAGGCCATGGGACAACAAGCACGTTTCCATTCACACTTTCTACCTTTGATTGATGTAGGTCATTTGGTTTTGCACACTTGGGAGGAAACTTTGAATGGCAGTTTTATTGCAGACTATCTTGATGCAGTGATGGAAGCCATTGATGGAAGGCCAAAAGAGGAGGAGGGGAGAAATTTGACTCTCCCTATAAATTTTCTTGAGGAAAAGCAGATATTTTGGAGGGGAGGACTGTAATGTTCCCAAATTTTAGCCTCAAAGCTAAATGGAACATTAGAGTTAGCAGTATCTTTAGCCGGTGAATAAATGGGTAGAAAAGCCCATAAGTCTCCTAAGGAGGAAAAAAAACACTTCAAGTGTGAAAGGCGACACTCCTTGTAGCTTAATAAAACACCTCCATGTGTGAACAGGGATAATATCAGGTTGATTCAGTCTACTTTGACTAAGTCAACAACAGAGTTGTGGAGGAGTAGGAATCAAGGAAGGAATAACACAGTTTTGGAGGGAGATGAATCTCTTGATGGAAATGACCTAATTGGGTGGGGCCAAGGACAAGAAAACTCACATTTTATTTAAGGAAGAGGATGGCAGCATTATTCTTCATGTCTTAGATTATTATTTTGGTCTGCTCAGACTTTTTCTTCCTCTTGTTGTTTAGTAGGGTTGCTGTGCTGTTTAGCACCGGGTGTTCCCGAGCAGGAATCCCACCACTTTCCTTGAAGAGCCTCTTGGGAGAGTTTGTATTAATTTTCCACATCAGGTTTTTAGGCCAAGCTTCAACCTACTTCATCAGCGCAGTTTCTGCAGGTTATTGTGCAGTGTTGCAGGGTGCAACAGTGGAAGGGATTGGAATCCCACTTTCTGAGCTAGTTTCTCATTGGAGGAAGGTTTCCTTCACTTGAGAGATATTTTTGGAGAGGTATAGAGCTCATTTTATATATGTGGTAGAATACCACTCATTTCCCCAACATTCCCAGCGCTGTTCCAGCTAGGGAATGCGTTATTTTTGGAGGCAGCTTCAGTGGATGGTCTACTGGTCCCGTTGCAGTGTTTTCTTGTGATTGAGAGGTTCATCCTTTCATGGGAGGGAGACCTTGAGGGATCTACATCAGATCAGACATATTACAGCCTTATACACTCTTATTCTTTAGTTTTGTAGTGATTATTCAGTAATTTTCTGAAGATCACATTTGTATGCAGAGTGTATGACAAGAAACCCTTTCCGGGTTATCATGTAATTGTAATAAGGAGACTAGATCTCAGTTTTTAAGCAGGAATGTCTAATATATGAGTATATATAGTTGTATTCTTAATTTCAGAGTTGAAATCCTCTTAAAACTGCGCCTTTTCTGCATAATTTCTGAGTAGCAGTGTCTGGGGTTTTTGGTCATCTTCAGCTACACTAGTGTGGGAGGTCTGTTTACCTCACCTAGTTTCATTTCTTTCTGATCTCCTCTTGGAATTAGATGATAGATGGATGTATCTAATGGATCTAAGTGATGATTTTAATTTCTATGGCATATATTTCTGGAAATTCATTTTTTTGTGAATGCATTGTTGAGCAGTCCATTTTTGGAATATTTTAAGATATTCCCAATACTGCTTATTTTCCCTATTTTGGGATATTACAGTGGTATCAAAGCTTCAATATTGGCTCAGCCTATGGATCTAAGGCCATTATATTTTTAGGAGAGATGGACAGAAAAAAAAAGGCTCCATTATGTTAAGGGAGAAAGGAAGACAGGCATACAAAACTTCTTCCAAAATCTATGCAGAGCTTTCAAGGAGAGCTGAAGAAAATAAGAATGGAGATGGGATCTCCAAAGGAGTTTGGATCTAGAGCTGAATCTAGATTTGCATATGGTGAGTGTGAGCATGCAGCCACACACCATGATGCACAGCGCAGTCAAGTGCCCAGATCTAGCTTGAGATGGATGAAAGGAGGGAGAATGCCTAAGAGGAGAAATATTAGTGATTTTCTGCAGGAGTATGAATCTCAAACTGAGAGGTTTATAGATCAAACTAATTTCCAAGATTTTTTCAAGATCCAGGTGGAGAAGAGTAAGCAGCAGTATGCAGATAGATTTATTCTATCTACTTTTGAAGGTTCACCTACATGTTCAGCTGGAGCTTGAGTAAAGGAGCTAGACTCCTATTTACAGCAACACCACATTTCTGAAGATGAAGCCATCATAATTGCAGCACTGCATTTCAGAGGTAAGGCCCATGCATGGTGGATTTTTGAATCTTTTTCTTTGAAAAATGCAAACACTTCCTCTTATGCAAGATTCATTGAAACATTGATGGGAAGGTTTGATGGAAAACTTCCTAAGACACATGAGCAAGAAAAACTTGAGAGAAAAAAAACCTTGCATGTGATGGAGGAGACTCCACTTCAGAAAACCATGGGAGAAGCTGAAATCTTGCATGAAACCTTTCGAGAGGCAAGATCCTTATTTCATATTCCTAAACAAGATGGCATGGGGATATCCTTTTCACAAAGGGATCAAATTGTTGAGAGATTACCCATACACATTGATGGAGATGAGGGCAACAACGCTGTCACATCTAGAGCACATCTAGTACCTCATGTAGAGGGAGGAGGAGCACATGCTCCAACAGGAGGGATTCTTGTATCCTTGCAAGAAGTTCCCCAAGATATAATACATAGAGGTCCAAGAAAAATCAGTGAGCAACATGATTGTGAAGCATTGCAGCTGGAAGGAGGGAGTAGGAAGGAAGAGCAGTATAACTTGTTGAGAGGCATACAACCTTCTCTATTTTAGGAAGTTAATGCACGGAAGAGGTAGACTGATTTGTGTTGTGAGGGCAAGAGCAAGGTTTCCCAACCATATGTACAATCTACTCTTGACATTGATCTAGCATTGATGAAAGAAATCTTGTATTTGGGTTCACCACTCTTGGATTTTGGAGGGGTGAATGGTTTGGAGGAGAGCTTTGGCATGGGGGATGTCAAAGTAGCAGGCAGCAGCATGAGGAGAGCTTCACATGCCAGATCAGCATCACTGTCTCTTAGGAGGATTGTTCCTTATTGGAGATCTCAGCTCTTAGTAGAGTACTCCAAGGATCTTGTTGCATGGATGATTCTCGATGACCTGGATAGAGATGATGTGTATATGGTGGATGATATGTTCATATATTCACATGGCAGAGTCTTCTTGACTAGGGCTTCTAGTCTCAAGTAGAAGTTGCTACTTGCAACACATGAGGACTTCCTTTCCATGCATTATGATGCATACCTTTCTTTAACAAAGGAGTTCACTTGGGAGGGCATCCAACATGACATATTTCAGCATATCAAGAGATGCATAGCCTGGATGGTGATAGATAGGAGGTCACAACCACTTCCCTACTCATTGGAGGTGAGGGAAAGATTCCAGTTGAGCCATTTCAACTCAAGATCTCAACTACATGATGGAGGAGGTATAATTTCACATTTTGTACAGTACTTGTTTTCCTTGTTTGAGCGACATGATTTATCAAGAAAAATTATCTCTTCTTTCATATTGTATGATGATTTACTTGCAGCTACTTGTAGCATTGACTTTGGATACCTTATTGGTGGTTTGTGGGGGAAGCCACATGATTCTTGGTGTGCACCATTGACACCACATTGTCAATGGCAGCAAACAAGTGGCTGGGTAAGCACTTTTTAATTTATGTTTTGATGCAGGCCAAGGATGCACTGTGCTGGTTCCATTGGTGGAACTATGAACCACTCTCCGGTTGTCATATGGCAACTTGTTTTTATTGTATTTTGCTTCCATTTATTGCTAATATTTTTATATTCATGGGAAGCATTGTTTGGAGAGTGCTGGAGGTATTGGAGATGCCCATTGGGAGCATGATTCTCCCTACTTTACATGTTGTACATTTCAGGAGAAGCCATGGGCAAACCATGATTTCCACATCACACTTTTTCCCTTCTTGTGGGAGTAGCCACTTCAAGAACTCGAGGAGGCACTTCATGGCTGAATTGTTTGATGGGGAGACTTGGGCCATTCTTGGAGGCCATGTTATTTCAGCCCAAGGACAGAAGCAACCCCATGTTTACCATAAATGGAGAGAGAAACCATTTGGATTGTAGAATCCAATCTCTCCATGCAGCCCCAACACATTGTATAAAATCGGGGTTGATGATTCTTTTGATGAGCTACCTAGGATGGCTCATTTCATTTGGATGATAGCATGGATGAGGGAGTCACTCATTCACCATGTTTGTCATCACTCCAACTTTGTGGAGGCCATGGGACAGAAAGCAGGTTTCCATTCACACTTTATACCTTTGATTGATGTAGGCCATTTGGTTTTGCACACTTGGGAGGAAACTTTGAATGGCAATTTTATTGTAGACTATCTTGATGCAGTGATGGAGGCCATTTATAGAAGGCCACAAGAGGAGGAGGGGAGAAATTTGGCTCTCCCTATACATTTGCTTGAGGACAAGAAAATATTTTGGAGGGGAGGACTGTAATGTTCCCAAATTTTAGCCTCAAAGCTAAATGGAACATTAGAGTTAGCAGTATCTTTAGCCGGTGAATAAATGGGTAGAAAAGCCCATAAGTCTCATGAGGAGGAAAAAAAAACACTTCAAGTGTGAAAGGAGACACTCCTTGCGGCTAATAAAAAAACCTCCATGTGTGAACAGGGATAATATTAGGTTGATTCAGTCTACCTTGACTAAGTCAACAACGCAGTTGTGGAGGAGCAGGAATCAAGAAAGGAATAACATAGTTTTGGGGGGAGATGAATCTCTTGATGGAAATGACATAATTGGGTCGGGCCAAGGGAAAGAAAAATCACATTTTATTTAAGGAAGAGGATGGCATCATTATTATTCATGTTTTAGATTATTATTTTGGTTTGCTCAGACTTTTTCTTCCTCTTGCTGTTTAGCAGGGTTGCTGTGCTGTTTAGCACCGGGTGTTCCTGAGCAGGAATCCCACCTCTTTCCTTGAGGAGCCTCTTGGGAGAGTTTGTATTCATTTTCCACATCAGGTTTTTAGGCCAAGATTTAGCCTACTTCATCGGTGCAGTTTCTGCAGGTTATTGTGCAGTGTTGCAGGGTGCAACAGTGGAAGGGATTGGAATCCCTCTTTCTGAGCTAGTTTCTCATTGGAGGAAGGTTTCTTTCACTTGAGAGATCTGTTTGGAGAGGTATAGAGCTCATTTGAGATCTATGGTAGCAGACCACTCATTTCCCCAACATTCCCAGCACTGTTCTAGCTAGGGAATGTGTTATTTTTGGAGGCAGCTTCAGTGGATGGTCTAGTGGCTCCGTTGTAGTGTTTTCTTGTGATTGAGAGGTTCATCCTTTCATGGGAGGGAGCCCTTGAGGGATCTAAATCAGATAAGACATATTCCAGCCTTCTACACTCTTATTCTTCAGTGTTGCAGTGATTATTCAGTAATTTTTTGAAGATCACATTTATATGCAGAGTGTATGACAAGAAACCCTTTCCGGGTTATCTTGTAATTGTAATAAGGAGACTAGATCTCAGTTTTTAAGCATGAATGTATAATATATGAGTAGATATACTTGTATTATTAATTTCAAAGTTGAATCCCTCTTAAAACTGTGCTGTTCCTTTTCTGCATAATTTCTGAGTAGCAGTGTCTGGGGTTTTTGGTCATCTTTAGCTACACTAATGTGGGAGGTATGTTTACCTCACCTAGTTTCATTTCTTTCTGATCTCCTCTTGGAATTAGATGATAGATGGATGTATCTAATGGATCCAAGTGATTATTTTCATTTCTATGTCATATATTTCTGGAAATGTGTTTTTCTTTGAATGCATTTTTGAGCAGTCCATTTTTGGAATATTTTAAGATATTCCCAATACTGCTTATTTTCCCTATTTTGGGATATTACATGCTTAGCACAAGGGTATTCCTAAGCTAGAATCCCACTTTCATTCTCAAGGGAATTTGAGTTCCCATTCAGGAGAAGTATTTGGGCTACATTCCTGCATTCCGGCATAAGACCAAGCTTCAGCTTTCTTCAACAACATAGTTTCTACTTAGGGTTGTGCTGTGTTGCAGGTTGCAGTAGTGGGGGATTGTATTGGGATATTTATGAGATAGTTTTCAGTGGAGGAAGGTTTCTTTCCATTGAGAGGGCAGTAAATAAGGCCCCTAAGATTTATTGCTACATTTGGCATCAGGCCAAGGTGTTTTTATCCCCTACAGCGCAGTTTCAGTCCTGAACTGCGCTATTTTAGGGGGGAGTTGCAGGAGTGGTTGCAGTGTATGATTTGGGAGGTGATTTCTTCAGTGGAGGGGACAACCTTTCATCCAGAGGATATATTGGATAAGAGACATATAATTCTACATCATATTCATCCATATCTCCTCATTTATTTGGTTGCAAAAAACCTTCAGCCGTAGGGTTACAGCTCGCATTGCATTTTGGGTGTATTTTCCGAAAACCCTCTTGGGTTGTCTTGGAAAGGTGATATAGTGCCTATATATTCATGTATATTATCTCTTGAGGTATATATCAATCGTTTTATATCATTTTATGACCTCTTGCTGTATCTATGTTCTTTACGACTGCGTTGTAGCAGCTCTTTGACATTTTGTATAGTAGCAACATCTCATTCTTGAGAGTGATTTTTTATGGGAGGCTTGTTTGCTCATATCATATGATTTTTGCCTCACTATTTTGTATCGATTTTCTGTTCATACTGATAATATAATGGCTCCATATTGGTCTCACATGTTTATGCATTGATCTTGACTAGTACTTTCCATTTTTATGTCCTATATTACTGCTTTCCTCATTTGGGAATATTACATGGCCATGCATGCAATGAGAGTAAAATCAAGCTTGAACCATGAAGCCAATGCTTCAACCGCTGCAACTGCAGGCTTCTTCTTGCTTGCCTTCTTCTGAGGAAAATTTGAAGCATAGTGCCCATGCTCGTGACAGTGAAAACATCGCATCTTGGACAAGTATCTCTTGCCCTCTTCACCTTGGGATTTCTTTCCCTTGGCCTTCTTTTGTTTTCCCACTAATGCACAATCTTCTTCTTTGTTGGTGTTGGAGGTCCTGTCTCTGGTGCTCTGCCTTATCTCTTCTATTACTAAATCCAACCATAGTCATTCCCAATCTGGTAACTTCTCCCTCCCATTCACAGAGTCCTGGTAACTATGCCAACTCTTGGGGATGCCTAGAAAGGCTCACCAAGTCATCATCGAATACGGTCACACCAACACTTCCAAGTGCATCTCGACATTGAGTGAAATTTTACAAGTATGTTGGTACCATCTCTCCCTCCTCCTTCTTGATCTTTATGAGCTTGTCATTCAATGCCAACTTCCTTTGATCGCTGTTGTTTTGAAACATATCTGTCAAGGCCTTCCACACAACATATGGATTCGCCTTCCCATGGAGACTCGAGACAATATGATCTCGAACTCCATTTAACAAGATCCTTATTGCCTTTACTACCTTCTTCTTCCATGCATCAAGAAGTTGGGCATCTGCTGCTATGGGCTTTGGAATATCAAAATCTATGAATTCCTTCAACCTGTTGTCCTCCAACACCGCCTCCATCATGTCCTTCCATGCAATATAATTCGAATTTCTCCTGAGTTAATATTTGAGTCTCAAGCCATGGAAATACATCTTGATATGTTGCTGGACCCTAAAGAATAAATCTGCAAATTTGAACCTTCTTAAGACAAAATCAATTTATTCTCTTCTATTGTGATTCCTGGCGCTCTGATACCATGTATTAAATATCTAACATAAATCTGATATCATGTAGAAATTATATAGAAACTATATATAACAATAGGTTCAATCCGATCATGTAATGTACTAAAACAAGATATTGAATCCTTCTACTATATTTGTGGAATATAAAACACGACCACTCAATCACATGCAAGTAAGAGAATGAAATAATCAATCACACAACACAAGATGTATATAGGGAAAGCACCTGCTCAAAACCCCTCTATCATATATTGTACATAGTCAAAGAATCATGAAACAATACAATGATTTCTCACACTGAGAAAATCCTGCACTTTATCGATTGTCTCACCCCGATCCTGCTCAAAACTAACTAGCAATTCTCAAGAAAAATTGACCAACACTTAGCCAATTCTCAACCCCTAATTATCCCAACCTTGCTCACACAACCCCTAGGAAATTAATCCCTATTGAATAGGATAATCAACCTTCCTTGACTGCTCAATCCATCATGATCCTTCTTGTGAATTTATAATTGTGCCTGGGAAATTTGCTAATAATACAACTGATAGTTAACTTCCCTTTCACCTCTATCTCAATTGGGTCATCATCAAAATTGACATGAATGCAGCTAATAATATTGAATGATTAGTTACTTGATAGATCACTACTTGTGAATAAATATAATTTAATTCACTAAACTTTCCACAAGCTCATCACTCAGTTAGAATTAGTTAAACTGATTTTAACTCAATTAATTTGAGTTAACTGATTACACTCACACCACGATAGTGCATTAACTGCAAATAGACCTTGAAAATAATTGAATCACTCTATATGCCTCACCTTTAACCCTCAACTCGAAAGTCTTGAGCTAACTTAGTGTTTCTGACTTAGTTAACTGATACAAGTTGTTATGTGATGAAATTACAATTTTCTTTCAATTTAAATACGGGATAATTAAATCAAGAGCCTCACATGGTAGCCATTTCTGGGTGCCATTTTTCTGGATTTTGTTGATGGATGCCAATTTAACTATTTCTTGTTGCAAATTTCAACACTAGCCATGTACCAAATCTCAAAATAGGAATGCGAACAAAAACATAACAACAAACATGACTCCTAGTCATGGCTCAGATAAATTAGCATCATTGAATATTAAATATTAGGACGAGAATGTGAATATGTAAATAATAGGAAGTAGGTTTGTAAGCCATGTTTCCAAGACTAAATATCAAATGTTGGCCTCCTTACCGTAATAAATGGACTATCTCGTATACATACCCTTGGTTGTGATGAAAATCTCCTTCTGGTGCCTCTAGCGGAAGGGGATCTGGAAAGTCACCCTTAAAAGCAAGGCACACCACCCTAGATTATGGATAAAAATGGATACAATTCCCTTGATTTATTCATCACAATATCTGTAGTCGAGGATGCAAAAGTAGGCATGTGCCTTGCTTTGGTGCATGTGGGATTTGAACACTGACCCCGCTCCCTTCCTCCCTGCTCTGATCACCCTTTCGCAGTAGGTCCCTTCATGTGGTGCGTGTGGGATCTGAAAAATGACCTATATCCCTTATGTTAATCATTAGTATTTTTCACTATTTGTAGATGACTATAGATTGGTTCTATATTTCTGAAAACAACCTTCCTTGAAAATTGTGAGTTTCATAAATCTCACCGCCTTCATTATCCTAATAGAAACTTTTTCAATATTCTATCAGTTTTCATTTTTCATGGTCACCCTATCACTCCTAAAAAACTCCTTATGGGATTTTACCTACCATTTTTCAGCCCCCTTCCCAGCCTATGACCTCATTACCCTATTTTCCCTTGTCCATAACTCCACTTTCCCTCTAGGGTTTTCCTATAGCTTAACTTTTTCCCATCCTCCCCAAGTTCCTCAAGCATTGATGGTCCCAAAACTGTATTTTTAGGCTCTTTATATAAATCAAGTACATTGGATTTTGGATCTTCAATACAACACTTTGAAAAGTACTCTATTTTCACTTAAAGGTTTCCTAGCCAAGTTTTAGTCAAGGTCAGGTCAAAGAACCCTCCCACTAGGTCAATTAGGGTTTCACATGTTTTCAGGTCATCATTGGTGTTCCAAACATTGCTTTTCCTTTGCTAGAAGTTGGCTCAGATGTAATAGAAGGTTAGCACATAGTTATTCAAGAAATACCTAAAGAGTTTCCAAATAAGACTATCCTTCAGTTCAGAGTCTGCACATGAGGAAATGGACAAACTTTGGCACTTCTGCAAAAGTGTTGAAAGGTCCATCAGCAAAAAGTACTGGTAAGGTAGGTGGCCTATTCCCGAATGAAGACAACTTGTAGCAAGGAGAAGAGGAGACACTTTTTCTTATATATGACTAGGGTTTTTGAGCTTAATGGTTCAACAGAGTGCCAAATAGTGATCAATGGCAGAAATGACCTGGAGGAAGTACTAAACCCTAATTTCCTCTTACACTAGGCTAGGGTTTACTATGGAAAAGAGGCATAGGAGAAGAATATCCATATGGTAGGTCATATCAGCAATCATGAAGCCATACCAACTCATAAAAATCATGCCTCCATCATTTTCCAGGAATTCATTGCAAGAGCCAATCCATTTGTCACTCATAAGGCAATTTTTTCTTAAAACTATGTTTCTGACCAAAAAAATATGAATTTGACAACAGAGAGAGAGGTTTTTGTCCATCATAGGTCCAAGAAGAAAAAACTCCTTCATATTTTACACAGGTATCATGGTTTTAGAGAAATTTCAAAAATAGAGGTGTCGCGGGAGAATTGCTGCACTTCTAGAGTGACCTTGGGAAAATCAAGTTTTTGCATAGTTGGAGTGTCCAAATGAATTTCTTGATGAGATAAATAAAAACTAGACTGGAAGATATTTCTAATGAGCTATCATGAGCTCAATTTGGACTTGATGAAGGCCTCCAAAAGTTGCCTGCACCAACACTCTGCATTTCTGCAACATCATTCAACACTTTTTTCCTAGTCTTGGGAGAATAAACTTTAGACAAGTCAAATCAACTCAAATCAGAAAAAAAAAGTAGATTTTGAAAGTATACAAGATAATATTTTCAACGAGCTATCATGGGCCTAATTTGGACACTGGGAAGGCCTCCAAATTCCCTCTGCAAAAAAGCACTGCGCGCCTGAGATTGAGCACTATGCGCCTGGGATTAAGTGCTGCACGCCTGGTATTGAGCATTGCACCCTTGGATTAGGTGTTGTGCCCTTGGCTAGGAGGGCTTCCTAAGAAAATTAACCACTCAAAACACCTCAAGTTGCTTCTAAATCTCTGCCAAAGGTCCTCCAAGCATATTCAGGGGTAAGTACATCGCATACACTCATCTTCAAGCAATTTTTGGTGATTTTTTTAAATCAATGAAATGGAACCCTAAGATCAAACCCTAAGTTTCAACCTTGAAATCACTTTTTTCAATTGCTTCATTTTCCTAGACAGAGGGATTACATTGTTTGAGGATTTTTCATTCACCTAAGTTTTCCCTACACCCATTCCATTCATTCAATCCATCCCTCCACTTGCAAAGGCTAACATTCCATTACCATCCTTCATCTTAATTTGACATAAGGCCAAAAGTGCTTCAAAACAGAGTTTAAATATATCAGCAGAGGGTTGTCATTGAGTTGTTAGCCTCTCATTCATTCCTCCTTCACCATCACACCCCACTACTCATGCATCACCATATAATCATAGTCCTTCACATCATGATGATCCTCCTCCTTCATCACCTATTCACAATCCCTCACCATCATCTCATGGTACCAGTTCATCAAACAAGTAAAAGAGCAATGAGGTAGAAAGGGACAGTGATAAAGATTGAAATGAGGAATTAAGCAATGAGGAATCAAACAATGAGGCAAATGTTAGTGAGGGCAGTGAGGCACATATTAGTGAAGCATATGTCAAAGATCCATGAGATAAGTGATGATGGTAGTGGGTTAGAGAGTGATGATGACAGTAATGATGGCAATGAGACATATGTCATTCATGATGACACTGGAGAAGAGGAAGAGCAACTTCGTAGGAAGAGGCCAAGGACAATTGGCTTGAAGAAAGATATATATAAAGAAAAAGAGGCAAAAGACAAAGAAAAAAATGAAATTCTTGCTTATGCATCCCTATAAGCATCCCAGACATGATCAACTAGGCAAATCCCAACTTTGGAAACTTTTTGGAAATTTTTGAATTTTTGGAAATTTTGACTATTTTGAAGGGCCAAAGTGTGCAGCGCCACTGGCGATGCACTCTTTTTTGGGGAACCCATTGGAGGAAAAATTTAAATTTTTATAATCCTTAGGGCAAGGAAATCACCCACACAAAATTTCAGCTCATTTGGAGCAGAACTGGTCCTCCAAAAGTGCCAAAAACATGCAAAAAATCAACTTTCTGCACTATTTTCAGAGCTTGCGCTGTGCCCTAAGTAGTATTGGGAGATTGAGTTTTTGAGCAGAAAAATGGGCACCAAATTGAAAACTAAAGGTATATTTGGAAATTATATAGGATAGGCTTTCCAATGAGCTATCATGGAGCTCATTTGGACACCGGGAAGGCCTCCAAATCTCAGCTGCAAGAAGGGTTATTTTTCCTGTTTTGGCGCTGCACCCTTGGCCTGGCACTGCGCCCTTGAACCTCAGTGCTGCGCCCTTGCCAAAAAGTAAAAAAAACACACTTGGAGATATTTTTAAAGTTATGGAGAAGCATCAAAGTCAATGTTTTTCCAAAATTAGTTGAGGAGTTATTGTTAGGAGTTATTTTTGCATTTATTAAGTTAGGATATTTGTGCCTTGGGCCTTACATGGTCTCATAGGACAAATTTGGAATTTATGAGTAGTTAATTAAATTTGCAAACCTAGCTAGGGTTTTTTTCCTCTACAAGTTAAATACTGCATTGAGGCCTCATTGTACAGATTGGTGGTTAGTAGTTTGCTGAGCTAGAGATCTCATAGACTTGGAGTTGGAAGGAAGTTTGGCTTTGGAGCTTTGTAACATGCTTTTGGACTGAATATCAATGGACGAAGAACATTTAATGGATACATGAAATTTGTCAACGGTGATGTTTTTCTTGTCTTACATTTGTCTCCTTATGTTCTCATATTTTTCATTAATTTCTCTTATGGCAGAGCAGAAAGCTTAGCTTAAGATTTGTTGTTGAGGACACCTTAAGTTTGTCTGATTCTTGTCCTTTAAATGTTTTCTTCTACTAGGTTTGATTAAAGAATTCTTAAATGCTCTTTAATTTCACTGAACTGATATCTTAAATTCCCTCTTTGTCTGAAAGTAATACTTAGAGAATTATTAACTGCTCTCTAGGGTTACTTGATAGTTGTTTTTAGGTCTGCCTAGTGAAGTCTAGTTGAAGAATTATTAACTGCTCTTCAGTCTTACTAAACTATAGTCTTGAAAGCTTTCCTTGTTTGAAGTATAGTTAAAGGATTCTTGATTTTCCTTTATTTTTTCTTAATTCATAGCTTACTGTCATCCCATACTCATTTTATCTAAAGGATCCATTTGGCTTTGTTAACTTGCCCTATAAAACACCCTTGACCTATTGTTGCATGTTTTAAGACCTTTTGCAGAACCCATAGCCCAATGGATTTTCTTTCTATTACCCTATTTGTTCTTCTTGACAACCTACCCAACCAATCAAAACAAACAAACAAACTTATATAATTATAACTAGCCTAAAATCAAAACCCTAAAATCAATCAAGTTGACATCTTTCATACAAATATAGAGAGAGCCCTCTCTGAGTCTAGGAAGGCTAGGTCCTAGGACTCCAAATATTGGTTTGATGTTACCCTTGTACATTTGGTCTTGCCAATATGACAAATTATGAGGACCTAACACCTTCCTCTCTGCTCTGATCATCGTCCCCATTACTACATTATACTACTACCATTTCCTCCCCAACCCTCCCTCCTCTGATATAAAAAATCCCTAATGCAAAATTCATGAGCATCTTATAGCCCAACATCATAAGAACATTGAACATATTGGCCCTTTCCACCATCTGCATCTAAATTATAAACAAGCTAAAAAGTATCATGATTCCATGGTGCCTAGCTTCTACAATTACAAAGTCCAACGCGTGCAACCAATTTCCTTTGAATTAGGATTTTGCTGAAGAGCACAAAAAAATCATATATGCATTTTAGAATTTGAGTGCACATCTTTGAAATGAAGTATGAATATTTTCAATGAAATAGAAAAATTAATCTCTTGGAGAAAGAATGCACTATCCTTTGTACCATGTAATCATCTACTAGAGTCTAGTAATGAATGATAGACCTCCAGTCAAATCAAAGCTATATTGAAAGACATTATAAAATCTTTCAAAACGCAGTCTGAGATGAAAAAAATAGTTAATTTATGGTATGTGGCTATTAAAAGGAAAATGTCATTTTTATCTACAATAAACTTTATGACAATAGTATGAATGTTTTTTGAAAGATGCATAATATGTATATAATGATATAAATTTGATCATTTTCTCAAGGGTATACCAAAAATTGTAATTTTTTTTACACAAGTCTTTGTTGTCTGGAGTTTGGAAATTATGTTTCATATAACGACACCGTAGCTTTAGCTCATGCTACTATTGTGTGGGCCAAGTTTGTCGTTTCATGCTAGCAAAAATACAAATAACAGATTTATGCCAACATGCTTTACTATAAGCAAATTAACTTTCCTATAGGTAATTTTGTGTGACTGTGCTTTACCAAGTTTCATAAATTGAAAATATTGTTGCAAATCCAGTTAAAACCCCTTGCAAGTCGATTTTACCAAAGCTTATGCAACTCCTGCCATCAATTAGAAAAATAACCACTATGTAAATTTATTTTTTATGTATCTATTTTTCATCAGCGAGTATTTTTGAACCTGTTTTTTAATTTAATTTCTATATTTTTCAGTTTTTGTTTTTTTATTATTAAAACAGTTAATTTTAAAAGTAATTTGATAATTTAATAATCTTTTTTTTTCCAGTTTTCAATATTACTACCAACTTCATTATTAAACTTAAAAAAAAATGACATATTGTCATAATATAAGCACAGATCCAAGGTATATTGTCGTTGGTTTTTTTGCAAATATTATTCATTCATGCCTATTGCGGATTACTAATAATATGTATTTTAAAACTTATACTGGAATATATTGACATAATTTCAGTGCATATGTAATTTATATTCAACAAAACATGCTCTTTGTCAAATGATTAAAATCTATGACTATGATCAGTTATGATGAATTTTTATTCTATTACCATTGGAAATTGAATTATTAAACTAAGAAAAGGGGAACACTAGATATGCATCCTTGTTTTTTAATCTATTTTTCATTACCTAGTGAAAATTGGGTCAGGGGTACCCTTTTTTCCTCGAGAATTGCGGAAGGGTACCCAAAAAGTACCCAAGATCTGCTAGGGAGGATTTGGGAATGACTTGGAAGTTCCCAAGTCCCCAATGAAATCCCCAAAAAATTGGGGAGGTTTCCAACACTTATGAAATTCCCCAAAACATTGGAACATCGAGTATAAGGAATTTTTTGGTGAGGACGGTCCCCGTGCAACATATGTATTTTATTGCAATTAGGATTTTTCAGGATTTAAAACATTGAATGCAAATAAATAATAAAACCTATATTTTTTTATAAGAAACACTTCAATTATTTTCAAACAATATTTTTATTACAACACTTGTGAGGGCATTTAAACTTTATAAGCATCAATTTACAAAATAGGCAGGCTCCAACCTATTAATAATATGAGGACACCAATCCTAAGTAAGATCTAACTTACAACATCTGTAGGCACCAACCTAAAAGAGATTTCAATCCCCTATTTGTGCACTAATTAAACAAATTTGTAGGCACCAACAACAATACAATCCATTCTCCTTAGCTGAGCACCCACTCAGCAATTTACAGGCACCAACCCACTTCTTCAATTTACTTCACAACTTCTCCGGGTTCACATAGATTGCCTTTATTCAGTAGGAGTAGTGACCTAACCATGCCAATCTCAAGTTTTCACCTTAAATCCCAGTCACAACCACTTGTCATTATTTTACCTACTTCTTGGTCCTTGACCTAGCGTTAATCCTTCCTTGTTTTTTCTTATTGTTCTTTTCATATTCTTCTTGGCCTATCTCAACACTAGTATTTTTTCTCACTCCTTGGTCTACTCAACCATTTATTTCTAAACTTGTTTTTCTGTTAGCACAATGTTTATACCACGTTCACACATTTTTCAAATCTTGCATCCTCAAGTGTTACAAGTACACATCAAAATCCTTTTAGGGATCTTTTAGTCCATAAAACCCTTTGTTTTCCAAGGCTATCTCAACCTTAATGTTAACTGATCACTGTCAATATTTAAGCATAAGAAGAAGGTCTACACACCTAGTAGCTTGTACCCAACACTACTCACTATACTAGAGCTTATTGAGGCTTAAAAACTCTCATAATTATTGTTGTCACATTTTTTTAGGAAGCCTTGATGAGTTAGGGCTTGGCCTTCAAGACAAGCCTGAATTAAGCCTGAATAGGACCTCAAAGAAAGATTGAGGCTTGGTATCAAAACATAATTCAGTCCTACAATATAACCTTAAGACTCGACCCTCAAAGACATAATTAAACCTTGCAACTTAGCCTAAAATTCTGTCACAGGATAGCCCCGAAACTCAACCTTAAATACACCAATAGTTAATGCCTAGAACTCAACCCTATGAATCAGACCTCTACCTCCTTAGATACAATAGGTTTTAAACCAAAATTATGTCCATAAACTAGACCTCAAAAAAACCAGTAACCATTCCCAATAAAAGTTATAATAACCCTTCAAAAGATGTGCCAAAATACTTCCAAGGAATGTTGCTTTAAAGTCAACTTTACATCACTCCATGGTTCATGAGGTATGAACCTCAAAAACACTCTTTTTCTTCCTTAGAATAGATGATATGTATGCCTGAGTTAATTTTCTAAGTGCCTTATCTTTGAAGCCTATATACATTGATCTATGGGGTATGAATTTTCAATTGTAGGCCAACCAATCATTAGTTGGGCTGACTTGTGGGCAAGACAAAATATTCAAAGAATAAATTCAAAAATTCATATCACCTCAACCATGAAGAGTTAGGAGGCATGCCATATACCGTCATAAAGGTCTTAGAATGTACTATGTGGATATGTAGTCTTATCCTTGATTTTAACAACCTTTATGTGATAGGGAGATATTCTAAATTGGACACCTCTGAGGGGTAAGACACCTTTCTTCTGGGTTTAAAACACCTTCCTAAAGGGTTTGACATCTTTCTTATACATGTTCCTCATGGCTCTAACACCAATGACAACATTGGTTCAAAAATATCCCCCTTTGTCACTGATGGAAAAAATTATACAATTTCTTCTCCCCTTTCTACATTCTCTACCACTTTGACATCAATGGTAGATATAGGTGCTACCCTTGTCTGCATCTTTTCGATTCTTCTTTTTAGCTTCTCCCCGTGAATGAAAATTTTCCTCTATATATTCTAAAGAGGATTGGTTGTGCTCCTGCTAAGTTTGTGCTTCCTAAGGAAATTTGAATCAAGGAGGTTGTTATAATACTCTTCTATGTATCTAATTCTGTAACTGGTTTCAATTTTATAAGAAACCAAAACCAATAATGTCACATCAATAGGGTATTTTTCCACAGCTTTTTAAGGCGGTCCACAACACCAGATGTAATAACCCTTGAAGAGTGCATGACTATAGAATAAACAAGAGGAGTATGCTCAATTATTTTCACTAAATTTATCTCCTAAGAATGATCATAACCTTCCTTTTCTTCTTCCATTTTTAAATACGCGAGGCATAAAGTTTTGCATCATAAAATTTGTTATATCATTGACATTAGGATCCTTTGAAAAGAGCTTAGACTCCCTTTTAGCATTTTTTTCCTTAGTTTCCTGATAAAATTTGACCTCATGTAATGATTGAAAATTTTAGGTGCCTCCAAATACGATAATGAAATTAGACTTCAAAGACCTATAGGAAGTAATGAGTTACCTTTAATGCACAATCCATTTAAAACCCATAAAGAATGCAATGTAATGGATAGAAAATCATTCATAAGTAAACAAAGAAGAGGCTCAAATTTTTCTCTACATAGGAACTCTAATCCAGATTTATGGAGGAACAAAATGAAATATAGTTTTAAATAGAAACATAGAGCTACACCAAAAACTAAAACTTTGATTCATTAATAACAAATATTGAAAATGTGTTTACATGCAGAATGGAAACAAACTAGCTCAAATAATAGTAGCTATCTCTAAGAAACAATGTGGTGGCTACATGCCTTCTAAATTGTGTTTCAATGAGGCTCGAAGGCCTTTTAATTATTGAGGAAAAATAAAAAACCATAAACATCCAAAAACCCTATGAGATGAAGCGCCAAAAGTCTGTGGGCCCTATTTGGGTTAGTTGGTACATCAAATTCCCAGGGTCATAACTTTGGAATACGATCTTCGTTGTATGATACATCATTAGAAATATTTATCTGAGGAATAAAAATCTCCAAAAAAATGTCACTTAGGGCCTCAAAACGACTCTAGAATTTTACGACCCAAAAAAATGCCAAAAATAGTAAATTGTGCTACAATTAAGGAAAATCAAAGAAAAAATGGTTGGGGTCCAAGTGGAATATGTGAATGGAAACCAATATCCACTTGGATTAGTCCTCACCCCTTAGTAATCAATGGTCCCCATTGCGTTGAGTGCCTCCATGAGATGGGGAAACTTCTGCTAAAATTTCTCCTTGGTGAGCCACTTGCCATGGTGTAGGAGTTGGCCAAATTTGACAACCCGATACAGTTAGATGTTTTGTTGGTGATTATTCTTGATTTGTGTGTCCATGATATGATCATTCATGGATTTTTCTATGCATTCTGGGTTGAGCTTTGTTGGTGTTAGCTGTTTTTCAATGTTTGATGTGTCCAAGAATGGTGGAAAGTATCGACAAAGGGGGACCACATTGAACACTGGGTGCAGGCCAAGGAATGGGGGAATTATGAGCTCAAAATAATGATCTCCCATGACCTTGGTGATGGTTTAAAGCTTGTATTAGAGTGGTTAGATATTTCTATGTGATACAACAAGGAACCTGTTATCCGATTTGATATAATGGTCTGCGGGATCCCAAAATGTACCCATACTCGTTCATGTTGGGTGTATGTTATATTATTTCCATGAATAGCCTCATGTGAGAAGCGGGGGGTAAGAGGGGGGGTGACCGCCCCCCCTTTGTTGCGTTGGGAAAAACAGGGGGGGTGGTAGCCCCACTGTACAGGTTGCAGCAATGCCCTGATACTTTTTTTTTGGACCCTATATCAAGTGGGTAGACCTACCTATGGTTTTGAGCATGGGTTTAGAACATGGTTTTGGGCATGATGGTTTTCTGTCCAGAGTATTTTGTATATCCGGTCAAGGGAACTACCGTTATGTTCTAATCCAGCGTCAATGGATTGGGGTTTATGAATGCTTTGACATGTATATATATGTATTGTAACATTGAAAGGAACATAATGAAAAAATAAAGCTCGTAGTACTGGTTTTGGGATCCAGGGGAAAATGTCTGTATATATCTGTTTTATGTTTTATGCTCTCGCTATTAATTATTTTCTGTTTAAAGAGTTTGTTTGCAGATAATTTCTGTACAGGGTTAAGACTGTAGAATTTTTAATACAAATTATGTATTGCGTGGATTCTCCTGATCTAACAATTATATGCCACTATTAAATACATAATCGCTTCTAGAAAAATTCTTGCGTAAATTTAAACACAATCGCCAATTGAAAACACATGAAGAAAGATCAATCACACATAACACAGATGTTTTTACCGGGAAAGCATAAAGATAAAAACCCCACTATCATATATTATGTATATACCAAGGATCATAAAAAAATATCATATAAAACTCTAATCCAAGAGCTCTCAGTACAATATACAATTGTCTCACACTGTCATACAAAAATTGGCAAATACATGCGCCAATTTACTGTCTCCTGACAGCCTGCCTCCACTGCGTAATCCCTACTGATAACAATCCCTGAATGAATGATATCATGCTTGCCTTGACTGCGCAATACTCATTGGCATATCCAGTGTGTGTGTGGTTGCATGAGTGCACCCACTAATGTCACAACTGATACTCAAACTGTCCCTTTCACCTATCTCTCAACTGGGTCTCCACTGGATCTGACATGCATGTAGTTAACAGTAGTAAATATTCAGTTGCATGTGAGACCACTGCTTGTGAATTAATTAAATAATTAATTCACTGATCTCTCACTAGTGTATGTTCAGTTACAACTAGCACAACTGAGTTTAACTCACTTAACTGAGTTAAACTACTTTACAACTCACATAACTACACATCCAACTCTGTTACAACCTTGTATCACTCAGTTACAACTAAGTCCACTTGCATGTCCCGCCAACCAACCACTCAACTCAAAATTCACTTAGCTAACTGATTTTCCACTTCAGTTAACTATTTCCAAGTGCTTATTGAGAATATATTAATGTTTATTTTCCAATTATTATTAAGAGATAATAATAATAGACATGCATTCTATATTTAGACATGCGATCTATAAATAGACTTCGCACATGCATCTAAAAATAGAACATAAACTATAAATATAATTTACTCACCATTCTAAAAATAGACTCCTTCTATAAGTAGATTTTTCTCACCATTCTAAAAATAGAATTACACCTAAAAATAGCATGTGGGCCCCACCTAGTGTAGGTGCTTAATTTTCACTAGGATCATCATCTTGTTGAATCTCAACACTCCCTATCAACAAGAAAGGGATTATCCTTCACCCCGATCCTATCTCTATGGTATTCAAATTTGCTCCCGGTGAGTGCCTTCGTTTGAATATCTGCATCCTGATCTTCCGTAGGAATGTACTGAAGCAACATGATCTTCCACTACACATAATCTATGATATGATGACACCGAATATCTATATGCTTAGATATATCATAAAACACAGGATTAATTGAGAGTTTAATGCAACTCCGATTATCACAATGAATCACTGTAGGATCTAAATGAGAACCAAAAAAACCAACCATGATCTTTCTCATCCAGATAGCTTCACATGTAGCTTGACTTGTTGCATGTATTTTTCTTCTGCTCAACTGAGTGCCACGAATCTCTGTTTCCTACTGTACCAAGAAATAACTATAGATCCGATACTAAAGATCCCTCCTGATGTGCTCTCTCTGTTCGTTGGGCCGCCCGCCCAATCTGAATCCGTGAAGCCATGCAACTTCAGCTCATCCATCTGTCTGTACCATAATCCATACTCAGATGTGTCCCTGAAGTATCTCAGGACATGCTTGCCTGCCTTCCAAAAGGGCTTGGTAGGCTTATCCATCGCTTGAGTAAGCTGGTTCACCACCTAACATATGTTCTGTCTTGTATTCACTAAATACATTAGCGAACCCACTAACTGTCGATAGATAGTAGCATCCACTACCTCTCCAGATGTAGAGTCCACTTTCCTCCAGTTTCTTGGAAGAGGAGTATCCATGGGTTTGCAACCCTCCATGTGAAACTTACCCAATATCTCCCTTGCATACTTGCCTTGAGACACAAAAATTTCACCATCTCACTTCCATATTTCAAATCCAAGGAAATAATGAAGGAGGCCCATATCCTTCATCTCGAACTCCTTTACAAGGTCCTCCTTGCATTAGTGTATCGGGTGCTCATCACCAGTCAGTATTAAATCATCAACATAAATAAAAATTATTAAAATCTTACCATCCACCACAATTTGTTATAGGTTTGCATCCGACTCACTCTTGGTGAAGCCAAGTCCAGTGAAATAGCCGTCGATCCAAGTGTACCAAGAACAAGGTGCTTTCTTTAGCCCATACAATGCTCTTTTGAGTCTGCACACATGCGAATTTCTCCTGAATATCTTAAATCCTTCAGGTTGCTCAATGCACACTTCTTCCTCAATGATCCCATTAAGGAACACAGTCTTCACATCCATCTGATGAATGTGCCAACCCATCTGTGCTGAGAGAGCAAGGATGGTACTTATGGAAGAATACCGTGTGACAGGTGCAAAGGATTCCTCATAATCTATCCCCTCGATCTGTGATAAGCCCCAAGCCACAAATATAGCCTTGTATTTCTAAACACTCCCATCAACAACTTTATTTACCTTGTAGATCCATCTTGAACTTACCACTGATTTATCAACCGGCCTTGGAACAATTTCCCAAGCACTATTTCCGACAATGGAGTCATACTACTCCACCATTACATCTACCCATGTGGGATCCTGCATTGATTCCTGAAAGGAAGATGGCTCAATCACAATACATTTTCTCATGAGATCCATGTATCCAGTGAATCGGTCAGGAGGATGTCCTTGTCTGTGCTGTGAAGTAGGGACTCCTACATTCTGTGCATCATCAAGTTTCAACCTCTCAGCTTCTGTGGTACACCTTCTGCCAGTTCAAATGTTTGGCTCTGTGTGAGTGGACTCCTCCACTCCATGAACCTCCTCCTATGGCTGATCCACATCTAGAGACTCATCTTTGGGAACCAAAAGTTTCTCCTCTGCATGTAAGTCTAGCTCCCTCTGAAGCGACAACTTCATGGCTTTCTCCTCATTGAATTTTATATCCCATCGCACCACAGTCATTCGACTGTTTGGAAAATACACAAGATAATTATGGGGTGTTTCTATGTACCCAAAAAATATACCAACTTCACCAGTCGGATCCAGCTTCTTCCTGGCGTTCTTGGTCACATGCACATAAACAGATGAGCCAAAAATATTAAAGTGAGAAACATATGGTTTCTTATCAGTAAAAGCTTCTTCAGGTGTACTCATGCCAAGTACTCTATGAGGAAATAAGATGATGGACTCAGTAACTTACTTGAATTACTGAAATTTAGCTGAACTTCCTCACACCTTCCACCACGGGCATGGGAGATATGAGAACACACATGACTCCTCCGGTCTTCAACTCGCTTTACAATCTCGACTTACAGTGATCTTGGAACAAACTGTCCTTAGACAGGCGGCCCAGTAGGCTTCAGTATTAATTCAAATAAAATTTTACATACCAATTAATGCCTCAGAGTAGAGCCTTCTAGGCTCTGATCTCTTAAAGCATAATTACAACACTCTTTCACAAAATCGCTCACTCACAACACACACACACACACACCAGCGATGCACAAACACAAGCATACACACACTTATATAGAATATGAGAAGTATTGAGGGTCCTTGTCAGGCATTACTGGCCCAGACGGTGTCTGCTCAATATTATCGAGTACAATAATAAAAGACGCACTACCAAGGTCCTTTCGGACTTCGGTCACTATCATAATCAAAATCATGGTCGCGTTCACTGATTTCGGATGAGGATGAGGGAAGATTTTGATTTGCCCAAGATTGATTTAACCACTCCATATATTCAGATTCCCATTGATGGTCCGACTGTTCTTGAGCATCTTGGTACAGGTCCATGAAAATGGTTGCTTTATCCTCGGATGCCTTCTCTTTTCCTTTTTCTGTAGCTGCTTTTCCTTTAGTTGAGACTGTAGAAGATTCTCCTTTTAGTAAAGCCTTTGATGATTGTCCTATATCAAACTTTATCTTGTCTGTCGTAACATAGAGATTCTTTTGTGGAAATAGATATCTATCATCAAATTTCTTCCACCTGTTAACATATGCCATTGGGTCTATCTCTATGTCGAGGAAAGAATCTTTTTTGCTTTTACGAAATTCAGGGATCGATAAGACTGGCATCTCGACTCCATCTAATAATTCCCATTTGAAAAGTTGGAACATGCTATGGCACATTGGATCAGCATGTTCCAAATTTTCAAATGGGAATTATTAGATGGAGTCGAGATGCCAGTCTTATCGATGCCTGAATTCCGTAAAAGAAAAAAAGATTCTTTCCTCGACATAGAGATAGAACCAATGGCGTATGTTAACAGGTGGAAGAAATATGATGATAGATATCTATTTCCACAAAAGAATATCTATGTTACGATAGACACGATAAATTTTGATATAGGACAATCATCAAAGGCTTTACTAAAAGGCGAATCTTCTACAGTCTCAACTAAAGGAAAAGCAGCTACAGAAAAAGGAAAAGAGAAGGCATCTGAGGATAAAGCAACCATTTTCGTGGACCTGTACCAAGATGCTCAAGAACAGCCGTACCATCAATGGGAATCTGAATATGTGGAGTGGTTAAATCAATCTTGGGCAAATCAAAAGCTTCCCTCATCCTCATCCGAAATCAGTGAACCCAACCATGATTTTGATTATGATAGTGATCGAAGTCCGAAAGGACCTTGGTAGTGTGTCTTTTATTATTGTACTCAAGAATATTGAGCAGACACCGTCTAGGCCAGTAATGCCTGACAAGGACCCTCAATACTTCTCATATTCTATATAAGTGTGTGTATGCTTGTGTTTGTGCATCGTTGGTGTGTGTGTGTGTTGTGAGTGAGCGAGTTTGTGAAAGAGTGTTGTAATTATGCTTTAAGATATCAGAGACTAGAAGGCTCTACTCTAAGGCATTAATTGGTATGTAACATTTTATTTGAATTAATACTGAAGCCTGCTGGGCCGCCTATCTGAGGACAGTTTGTTCCAAGATCACTATAAGTCGGGATTGTAAAGCCAGTTGAAGACCGGAGGAGTCATGTGTGTTCTCATATCTCCCATGCCCATGGTGGAAGGTGTGAGGAAGTTCAGCTAAATATCAGTAATTCAAGTAAGTTACTGAGTCCACAACGGTTTTTCACATAAACCGTAGTGTGCATGCTTCCGCCCACAAATGCATTGGTAGGACCTAATCATGCAGCATCGCTTGTGCAACACCCGTGATCATTCTATTATTCCTCTTTGCGACCCCATTTTTCTATGGGTTATGAGGCGCTATGATTTCTCTTCGAATTCCTTCTTTGCTATAGAAGTATTTGAATTTGTTTGAGATGTATTCTCCACCATTATCACTTCGTAGAGCCTTCACTTGCTTCCCTGACACTTTCTCCACCAATCCATTATCTTCACTACCTCCATCCTGTCCTTCCAGGAAATTTAGTTCGAGATTCCCTCAAGTGCATACTCTAGCCACAATCCATTGAAAGCCATTTCGATGTTTACTCAACTGTCACACCAAGAAATTCTTGCAGCAAATTCGAATTGTTTCCACCACAAAATCAGCTACTGCTTCAAAATTGCAATCTTCTTTGCTCCGATACCATGAAGAGATTTTAATAAAAATTATGTATTGCTTGGATTCTCCTGATATAAAAATTATATGCCACTGTTAAATACATAATCGCTTCTACAAAAATTCTTGCGGAAATTTAAAACACAATCGCCAATTGCAAACACATGAAGAAATATCAATCACACATAACACAGATGTTTTTACTGGGAAAGCATAAAGCTAAAAAAACCACTATCATATATTATGTATATATATTGGATCATAGAACAATCTCATACAAAAATATAATCCAAGAGTTCTCAGTGCAATATACAATCGTCTCAAACTGTCATACAAAAATTGGCAAATACATGCGCCAATTTACTGCCTCCTGAAAACTTGCCTCCACTGTGAAATCCCTGCTGATAACGATCCCTGAATTAATGAGATCATAATTTCCTTGAATGCACAATCCTCATTGGCATCTCCAATGTGTGTGTAGTTGCATGAGTGCACCCTCTAATGTCACAACTGATAGTCAAACTGTCCCTTTCACCTATATCTCAACTGGGTCTCCACTGGATCTAACGTGCATGTAGTTAACTGTAGTAGATTTTCAATTGCATGTAAGACCACTGATTGTGAATTAATTAAATAATTAATTCACTAATCTCTCACTAGTGTATGTTTAGTTACAACTAGCACAACTGAGTTTAACTCACTTAACTGAGTTAAACTGTTTTACGACTCACATAACTACACATCCAACTCTATTACAACTTTGTATCACTCAGTTACAACTAAGTCCACTTGCATGTCCCACCAACCAACCAATCAACTCAAAATTCACTTAGTTATCTTATTTTACACTTCATTTAACTATTTCCAAGTGCTCATTGAGGATAGATTAATGTTTATTATCCAATTATTATCAAGAGATAATAATAATCGACATGCATTCTATATTTAGACATGCAATCTGTAAATAGACTTTGCACATGCATCTAAAAGTAGACTTACACCTAAAAATAGCCTATGGGCCCCACCTAGTGTAGGTGCTTAATTTTCACTAGGATCATCATCTTGTTGAATCTCAACGAAGACCTATAGCTCAAAGAAGAGTTTGTAAGTGTCCTCTATTGTGATACTCTTCTTGTAGTCCGCCAATATATCCATATTTGAAAATCTATCCAGGACGAAAAATACATATTCATTAACATACTTGGTGGAAGGGAGACTTGAAAAATAGTCCACAGAGATGGATTCCTAGGGCTAGCTAGGAGTAGGAAGAGGAGTGTACATACCTTGCTTCTTTATGGTTGTTTTGGTGATGACACAAGTAGTGAATGATTTGATATATTTTTCAACATCTTGTCGAAGTTTTGGCCAATAAAAATACTTGTGTAGTATGGACATAATTTTCTTCACACCAAAATATCCTACAACCTAACTGTAGTGCACCTCAAAAATTACCTTGGAATGCTTACTTGAAGGAACAAAAATGTAGCCTAGGTAGCATAATAATGCATTATGGAGGTGGAAATATGGAACATGATTGCCATCCACTAGCATCTGGTATGTGGTGGTGAAATCAAGATCATTTCTGTATAGTTGCAACCTTCCAGAGTTCTCGTGGCCACAAGAGTTGAGAAAAATATTCAATGCTGTAATTGGGAGCGGATTGAGGAAATATAAAAAATGATTGATGTTTCCCTTCTTTTATTTAATGTTCAAGTGGAATTTTTGAAGATATGTAGACCACTTCTAATTATAATCATTCTGCAACTTTCCTTGTGTCTATATAAACTGAAGAGGTTGATGATCTGTGTGGATGATCATCTCCTTGCATAGATTGTAATGTTTCTATTGCAAGCATGCTTGCATGATATAATACATCTCTTTATAATAAGTGGGGTATTCTTGAATTGTATCGCAAAGTGTCTACTTGTGATAGGCCACCAGATGCCATTTCCATGTGAGGACTACACCAATAGCATAGTCAGAGGAGTATGACTCAATTTAAAATGGTTGTTTCAGGTCTGGAAACATGAGTACAAGTGCAGAGCATAGGAGATGATTCAACTCAATAAACACCTTTTGTTGGGAATCAAACTAGGAAAACTTTGATTTTGCTGCAACCTTGGTAACCTGAATCAAAGGCCAAGTGATATGAGATAATCCCAACACAAACATTCGATAAAAATTAGCAAGGCCAAAAAATATATGAAGCTATGTTAGAGTGGTCAGGGTTGGCCAATCTTGAATGAATTAGTTCTCATCCAAATCCACATCTATGCCTTTATCATCAATGATGTAACCAAGATATTGGACCTGAATCATGCCAAAGGTGCATTTCTCCAAGTTGGCACATAATTTGTGTTGTCGTAGGGTTTGAAGGAATTTTCAAATGTGATGCAAGTTCTCTTCCCAACTCTTGCTGAAGATGAGGATTTCATCTAGGTATACAACCATGAATGAGTTGGTGAAGGGCCGCAAGATGCCATCCATCAACCTCATAAAAGTTGCAGGGGAATTTTTCAACCCGAAAGGCATGACCAACCACTTGAAAATCCCTCCTTGGATTTGAAGGAAGTCTTCCATACATATGTGGGTTCTATTGGAACCAGTTGATAACCAGAATTCAAATCGAGCTTGATAAAATAATTGGCCTCCTTGAGCTGGTCATGAAGGTCATTACTCTATGGGATTGGGTACTTATTCCTAACAGTACTCGATAATCAATGCAGAGCCTCCAGGTTCCATCCTTCTTTTGTAAAAGTACAATTAGGCTCCCAAAGTGTGAGTAACTTGGTCATATGTGATATTTCTATAACAATCCCTTGATATTACACTTGATTTCTTCATTTTCTAGAATGAAGTGGAAATATATTGGCCCATTAGGAATAGATGATATAGGAGTCATATCAATCAAATGATAGACCTGCCAATGCAAAGGTACCCCTGTGGGTGAGGAGAAGACATCCCTGTATTCTTCCATGACCTTATCCACCTGCTTCTGCTACGTGCGGTAACCCTTCCTGGGGGCCATGGATGTGGCAAAAATATTCCCCTTACTTTGAGAATGAATAAAAAAGAAAACTAATTTCCTGGTCCGGGAGATGATATTATTGCATTTTTTAGCAAATATCAAATAAATGGCAGTAGGCAGGGATACCTATGGTAATATGTATAAATTATTTCCTAAAGAAATAATGATGATGTGAGGCTTGAAATCATCCATATCATGAAACTTCCACAAATATGGTTGAACTAATAACACATCACAAACTTCAAGAGGAGAAACATTACACAACAGCTCATTCGTGAAACGCTTGATGCTGTAGGGAAGGAGATACTATTGGCTGACGTGGAGATCTCGTCCTTAGTGGAGCCACACGATGGTGTGTGTATTTGAGTGTGGTTTCATTGGTAGGACCAAACTCTTAACGATCTATGTTTAGATGAGGTTATTTTAGCTCCCACAATCGACAATTAATTGCATTGGATACCATTTTACCAACATCTATGAGTGGAAGAGATGCTCCCCTTCCTCTAGATCTCCGGGTTCAATATTTTCGACTTGATGGTGGAAACGGTGGCGCTAGGCTCCACATCAATAATATGCTTCCCTTTTTAATTTCCCTTGTCATGTTCAAACTTAAGATTTAGAACATGCATCTAACTCTAAAGCCTTCAACTCGACCACTAGTGACTGCTTGGCGTGACACTCACTTGTGTTGTGAGTGGGGCTCTTGTGGAACTCACACCACTTCCTTGTGTCCTTCTTAGTCTTCATGGTGTTATTATTTTTTTACACCTTCGGTGGGTTGTCTTGGGTTACCCCACCTTAGATTTGTCCTTTGTTTTGCGGTTTGGGGGGGCCTTTTCCTTGCTTTGGTTTTGCAGATCCAAAGTATCAATTCTTCTGCTTAAATTTCTACTTGATCTTGGCGACATATAGGTATGTGGTGCCGAGTGAGTAAATGTCCAGGATATCCATTTAATCCTAAATATATTTGTGTAGACAATCAAGGTACTTGAGTACCGGATGCCACTCATAATCCTTGATAGCCAACTTCGTGCGAAGGGTATGAAAAATATTTGTGAACTTCAGAACGTCTTGGTCCCTTCCTTACTGTAGTGTGGTCTATTTTATGTACTTATATTCATAGCTACCAACAGGGTAATATTGTTCCTTGATGGCGTCTCAAAAATAATTCCAAGTGGGCGTAGCTGAAGATAATGAGGGTTCATTCTCATCCCTTTGCTCACAGTAGGTTTCCCACGAGTACTTGATGTGGGGCGAAACTTTAAGGAGTGCAAAAGTAATATCTCCCCTATTGGAAAAATAATGAACCGAATAATATCCTTCCAGTAATTTAACCATTGATCTACAACATCTACATCTATCTAGGTTTCAAATATGGGAATTTCAAAATTAAAATGCACCTTAAAAGGAGTGGCACCTCCAAGGTATATGCCAGATGAAGATGCTTCACCTACTGATATCCACTGAAGGATCTGGGATAATTTATCCATCATATCATTCCTTTGTCACTCGAGGGATTTTTCAAGAAATATTTTGATAGGATCTCCTTCTCCCTCATATTTCATTTCTTCCACCATGGGAGGTCTTCCGTGTCGGCGAGGCCAGTCTTGCAAAGGTTCAACCAGTTCAAGTTGTTAGCGTAAATTATTAACACAAGTGTACGAAAAGAGATCACTTTAGATGTGTGTGATAAACAACCCTAACAACAAATATGGCTGCTTAAATTCCTTAGATTTGTAATAGATAGTCGAAACAAATGTAATAAAAACCCATATCTATGCAGTAAAAGCAGCTAAACAGTAAAAAGAAATAAGAGTTTATCCAAATATCCAATGGAAAAGATAAGATATATAGATATATATATATATTAACACTGGGGAAGGGAAAAAAGAATGATGTTACCAATCCCCCTTAATGGGATGGGTTCTTCGCTGTCCTCAATGCTTCAGTTCCAGAAATTTCTCTCTCTCAATGGTGTAGAAAACCCTGTTGAAATCTATGGGAGCTCAAGAAGCAAAATAGTAATGAAAGTGATCAAAGTATGATGATGAAAAAAGGATCAAAGTATGAATATGACAAAAGGATCAAAGTGAATAATGAATGGAAAACCATCTTATTTATAGAAAAATATTGAGTTAACCTTGATAATGATGCATAATAAATATTATTAACCAAGATCTAGATCTAATTGCTTGGAATATTTTATTATATTTTGTTGGAGGGAAAAGGAATTTAAATTGGTTAAATCCATTTATTTAGAAATAATAAAAAAATAAATAATTTATTTATCATTTCAAGGATGATGTTAAGGAATAATTTAAAAAATAATGATTTGTTTAATTATTTCTAGGTAATTTAGTCAAATTTAACAAGGAATATTAATCAAATAACGATTTGATTAATTATTCCTAGAGAATAATAAGATAAAGAATGATTTATTTAATTATTTCTCATAACTGGGTTAAATATGACCATGAATGTTATTTAAAAAATGGTTTAATTAATGATTCCTAGAGGAAAATCGAATAAATAAGGATTTATTTAATTATTACTCATGGGGTTTCCTGTTTGAACCATAAATAACTTAATAAAATATGATTTATTAAATTATTTCTAATAGTGAAAGAAATTTTACTTTGGTAAAATTGGTTTTACATGGTGTACTTCGATCCATCTAATTTTAAATGGTTAGATGACCAAAAAATGGTGTAACACAAGTCATAACTCCTTATACCCCGACCTTGTTGGGGACATGCAAAAAAAAAACATAGAAAGAGAAGACCAATGTAATACCACTGATCCAGATTTATGCAAGAATGAAATAAAATACAAATTTAAATAGAAACACAAATCTACAACGAAAATTGCAACTTGAATTCATTAATAACAAATATAGAAACACTATTTTACATACAGAATGGAAACAAACTAGCTCAGATAATGGTAACTATCTTTGAGAAGAGTTGTGGTGGATACATGCCTTCTTAATTGTTTTAAAATGAGGCTGCGGAGGCATTTTTATTATTGATAAATCATGTAAAACCCTAAACATACAAAAACCTAACCCTAGGAGATGAAGTGCTAAAAGTTTGTGGGCTTCATTGGGGTTAGTTGGTACATCAACTTCCTGGGGTCGTAACTATGGCATACAATCTCCATTTGAAAAATACGATACCCTGTTAGAAATATATATCCAAGGTATATAAATTTTGACTATAGACTCCTACCTTTGGCTATGTGTCTACTCGTTTTCCAAAAAAGCGTCGTTTAGGGCCTCAAAACAACTCTGAAATTTGAGGACCCGAAAATTACAAAAAATAGTAAATTGTGCTACAATTAAGGAAAATGAAAGAAACAATGGTGGGGGTACCATTGGAATAGGTGGGTGGCCACCAATATTCACCTGGATCAAACTCATTTCCTTTAGATTGATCATACTACATGGGGTCACATCCTTAATCATCTCTTGTCATTGTAACCCTTTTATGATCCTAAATTTCAACCATGATGCCTCCTTCACTACTTGATAAATCTTTACGTCTCTAATTTTTGTTTTTAATACAACCTTGTTGATATTTTGACCCATCAAATGAAGCATGTGACATTTTATTTCTCTTAAACTTGGGACAAGTCTAGCAGCTTTGCAGAAAATAATTATTCACGACTAGAAATAGGGGTTTCAAATATATTAGCCTATATGATTGTGCACTCATAGTCTCCATTATGTTTTGGTATAATAATTGAGTTCATTATTTTTTCTTCATACTATCTCAATGTAGTCTCCATGAATGCTTCAATGATGAATTCTGTTGCATATGGGACACTGTACTCCACCTTTCCACCAAGCTCGTAAACGAGTCTAATCCAAAACACTTGTATATTATTAAGGTCTTCTTAAATGGATGAGATCACCCTTGTGTAATGGTTTCTAATGAGAATTGTGTGAATATATGGATATAGTTAGGATCCATTAAGTGAAACCCTTTCTTACCAATAAACCACTCACTTGACTGCCTACTTCAAGAGTATTTTCCTCCAACCTATTAGTCATCAGTAATTTTTGCTGATTCTGAAGATGACTAAGTAATGGTCCTAGATTTCTAAAAACAAGATTTGTGAAATATTGTGAGTTTTAGAAATCTCATTGCCTTCATTATCCTAAGTCAAACTGTTTCACTAAATTTCTCTCTCTTTTCCTTCTAAATTTCACCTCACTGCTCCAAAAATACTTCATTTTCTGGGCCTACTGATCTCATTTTCACTACCCTACTCAAACTCTCATTCACTCCATTTTTCCCTCTAAAACACCCATTTTTCCTTTTCCTAAACCTTCATGAAGCACACCCCTGTTGGAACAGGGTCTCCTACGAGTTGCGAAACTGGTCTAATTTTGTATATTTTTTATTATAATTAGTCTAGCGCAAGGGTTTTGGGGTGCGTCAAAGCCCCGAAAGGATTGTAATGGGTCAAAGGGTAAACCTGGGTTTCGAAAACCACGGTTTGCAGACCATAGGAAAGTTTAGGCTAGATTGTTATAAATAGAGGAATATTTTGATTTGTAAGGCAGAAAAATGAGGAGTTATTAATGTGAATCGTGGTTTAGTAAATCTGTTTGGGTTTTTGGGGAAGGACTTCTGCTGGTTGTGTGCGCGGAGATCCAGAGTCCTGCTGTGTGCAGACCCTGCTGCTGTGTGCGTAAGATGGGACGGGTATTGTAAGAGGGAATTGATGAATTGATGAGTAAGCAAGGCTGTTTGAGAACTGAATCCATGTATATTGTTTGTGCGAATCATTGGTAATTGTTGTATTATGCGTATTCTGTATTCAACTGTGAAAGTTCTGTGTAAGTGTGTTTACTGTATCTGGATCTGTTCTGTTCTATTTTATGCAATACTGTGCTAGTGTCATAGAAGTATATAATTATCAAACACTGTAGATATTGCGCATGTGGATGCGAAAAGAGACCTATAGATCCTACGCAGAAAGAGGCGATCTAGGTATCACAGGGTTGGACACAGCTCTGCTTGCCTTACTACCCTTTCTCAGGGTGCAGAAACCTGGTTCCAGCACCCACCCATACTACTTCGGGTGAGACTTTTACCTGCACAAGCGGGTCACTGCCGAAAGGGCCAGTGGTATAGGGGTTTGTTGGAAAACCTTGAACTCCGAACCTGGGTCAGGACCCCTTGAGCCAATAAATGGTTCTGTTGCCGGGACTTGGAGTATTTTGAGGAAGGGATCGGGTAATGACAAGAGAGTACTAGAAGCCTGACAAGGAAGAAGAGTAGGTTCTAGTGAATGAGTTCCATTCTGGACGAAAGTACAACGCAAAGCGATAAGTACTATCAAACCAATCAAGAAGGGGATAAATCTGTCTATAGCCCACTGAAAGGAGAAGTTGCGCAAAGCCCGCCAGTTACACCGACATCAGAACCACGTAAGAATACAACCTCACCCAAAACCTTGCCAGAAGGAGGCATGGTAGCGCACTTGAAATTACCTACCTTTAAAGGTGTGGGAGATGAGGACATGGACCAATTTTGGTTTGTTGCAGACTCGGTATGGACTGCGCAAGGTGTGGTGGGTGATACTGTGAAAAGGGCGTAGCTATCCCTGGCCTTTGAAGAGAGAGAACTGGACTGGTATATGTAGTACATATCTCAAAACATGAGCACATCCATTCAAGATATTAAGGATGACCTAAAAATGCAGTTCTGAAAACTAAGTCCTACTCTCAGATCGTAGCAGACGTGAAATATTTCAAGCAAGGAACAACTGAGTCTGTATGGGAAGCTGATCAGAGACTAAAAAAGTGATTAGAGAGGGAGGATTTAAGTATGATGACAGAAAACACACTGAATGGTTCATTTCCATGCTGCTACCTCACTTGCGTATACCTATGGGCCACCAGACCTTCGAATCACAGGAAAAGGCTTTGGAAAGTGCCATGAAACTAGAATCCGTGCCTACAGAAGACACTTCGGGAGGAGTACAAAAAATTCAGGAGCAGCTCAGAGCTATGTACATGGAGATTCAGAACCTATGGAAGGAACGGGGAAACGGAGCTAATGCAGACCTATGGTGCATACGATGTCGGACGTCTCGACATACGAAGGATTAGTTCCCACTATTGGTTGATTACATGCAGGAAAGATTCCCTAGTCCGCTACATCCAGGCTCAAGCGAGTCTGCGTTATGGTGCGATGACTTCCGGGTAGAAGAACTACACGATACAGCCCAATGCCCTCGGCTAAGTACGGACGAACTAAAGCAACAATGGTGTAGATTCTGCCGGTCAGTAGGAAATGATGAGCAGAACTGTCGCACTTATGAGCTGGTGATAGATCAAGGAAGCTTGTATAGGGTACAATCAGACCCTGCATCGCCTAGATCTCCCGCAAGCTTCGACGGCTCCCCAGCAAGGGGCAGGGGAGGTCGAGGGGGAAGCACAGGATGAGGACATGGGCAGCTAATCTGTTATAACTGTGGGGAGGTAGGACACTTTGCAAGGGACTACCCAAACCCTACCAATAAATCCTACAAATATTGCCAGCAGCTGGACCATGAGATTGAAGACTGCCCAATCTTGATAGCGAAAATGCAAGAGAAACAACCAACACCAATGCAGAATGTACAAAGCATTAAGGCCTAGCTACGGGATAGAAATTCAAGTGCAACACGCAGTAGGATGGCCACTAGGGAGCCTATGAAGGAGGATGAAAGGGGTCCTCTGAGCCAACAGGCACCTGACAACCAAGAAGGATTGGACTGCGAACCGGGACAAGAAACAATCCACCAAGACAGTACTAAGACAAGAAACTCTACTCTGCGGACTATACAGACACCTGCGCACCTAGGAGCAGATTACGAGGTGAGACCCTTCTTACAGGCATGTATAAAGCTATTACGCCACCCACGGGCCGAAGAAAACATTAAGGAAGTAATAGATAGTTGTGCAGGGCAGTCCCACCTATCTCTAGAAGTTCGGGACGTACACAAGTTAGGCAGATATAGGAAACGTACCGATAGGGAGATGAGATTAACTGCCCAAATCGGTAATTATGAGATGGATTAGGTTGTCTTAGACTAGGGGTCAGATGCAAACGTGCTACCTAAGAAAACTTGGTAGCAAATGGGAGAACCCAAATTGGAGTGTTCCAATATCCAACTGCGTATGGAAAACCAGCAGAAGATTATACCTCTGGGGATACTATCAAAACTCATGGTATATATCACTGGGGTCAGGGCCCAGGATGATTTCAAAGTAATTTAGATTGTAGAAGATGCAGACCCATACCCTGCTCTCTTAGGACTCGACTAGGCCATAGATATGGGTGGTATCGTCAACCTCAAGAAAAAAAAGCATGGTATTTGAAAATAAAGGAACAAGGGTGATAGTACCATTAGATCCTATGGAAGGAGAATGCTACACAGAGCCAGTACGTGGTAACAAAGAGGTAGATTACATTTACAAGTTAACCGTGTGAAATGAAGATTGGATCAATCCCACAGTGGAAGGGGTACTCTGCTGGGAAGCAGACAACGAATATTTCTCTGAATCTAACGAGGAGATGGAGAATTGGAAAAACCGGTTGCACGATGTCTTGGTGCTACGACGTCCTCAGGTCGCGAGGGACCTCTGCTGCATTTCTTCAGAGGTAAGAGATCTACCCCATTTTGATGAGTCTGGTAGCATCCAAGAATTCCTGAGAACACTAGAAGCTACGATTCTAAGAGAACGACAGCTCTCAGCCCTTAACCTAGCTATGCATGGGACACCTGTGCAATGGTGGGACACCCAAAATTAAGCATTCCAGGACTGGGAGACATGTTGGGATATGATGATCCTGCGGTTCGCACCCCTGGCTGACATACGCACCAAGATGTTCCTCGGACTTGCAGATCCCTGCGCGCATCTTCTCACCTAGATGGACAAATATTTCAACTGGACTACAGAAGAGTGGGTTAATCTCTTTATTCATGCCTTGGGCCCTATCCCCGTCACATGGTATTTAGATGCGGAGCTACATCAGTGCACCCGCCATTGGGAAATACTAAAAGATGAATTTATAGGAACGTTTGGACTAATTGGGGGACTAAGGCACTCGAAGAAGCTCTGTAGGACATCGATGCTTTTGTATTTAATGACTTGCACCATCACGCCGCACCAGAGGCCCTGACATGGGAAGCGTAGATGCAAGACATAGTCAACTGCCAGAGCTTGGAAATAGAAGAAGAGGAAGACAATCCTCACAATGTCTCTATCCCATAATCCGAGGGGGAATGCACCGTCATTGGATCCCTGCTACAGAATATTAACGTGACTCAATCTCTCAAGCTACACGAAGTCAATATCAGGATGGAAACATCATAAGTTGGCTAAAATTGGGGACTATTGGGACGAAGGAACCGTAGGTAAAATTGCAGAGCTACTTATGGAATATCAGGACTTATTTCCGACAAGTTTTCCGAGCTCAAAGGAATCACGAGGGGCCTAGGCATTATGCACATCACTCTAAAACCAGAGGCATGCCCCGTAAAGTAGCAGCCTTACCGACTGAACCCTAAAAATAAGCAAAAGGTCAAAGAAGAACTGGACAAAATGCTTGCTGCAGGTATCATTGAACCAGTTGAACAGTCAGATTGGGTAATCCCGATGGTCATCCAAGAGAAAAAAATAAAGGGGGGAGATATACATCTACGTAGACCTATGCAAGTTAAAAGATGCCTGTGTCCATGACCCCTTCCCTATGCCCTTCTCCGATGAAATCCCTGATAGCATGGGCAGACAGGAAGCCTATTCCTTCATTGATGGGTTATCAAGGTACCATCAATTCCGAATTACACCTGGAGATCGCAATAAGACTACATTCGCAACAGAATGGGGGTCCTTTCAGTATACAGTCATGCCCTTTGGTCTCAAGAACACACCCACTATCTTCTCAAGGGTAGTAGTTGCTGTATTCAAGGAGTTTATCCATAAGTTCCTGGAGGTTTATTTCGATGACTGGATGGTATTCGACTTGGTAAAGGAGCATGTCTCTAACCTACGATTAATGTTGGACGCATGCCGAAAGCACCAGATTTCCTTGAATATCAAGAAGTGTATCTTCTGCGTGCCTTTCAGAATCTTGCTTGGGCACATAGTTTGCTGGCAAGGGCTGATGGTTGATCCTGCGAAGGTAGTTGTAATTATAAACCTTGCAGTCCCAAAAACGGAGAAACAACTGCGTTCTATTCTCGGACACACCGTCTATTATAGGAAATTCATTAAGGGGTACGCACTGATCAGAACACCCATGGAAAAACTGCTTAAAAAGGATGTTTCCTTTTTCTGGAATGATGAATGGCAGAAGAGTTTTGAGCTACTCAAAGAGAAGATGATCTCTACACCCATACTAATATTTCCTGATTGGTCAAAGGAATTTCATGTACATGTGGATGCATCAAGCATCGCCTTGGGTGCTGTCCTAACTCAACCTAGAGAGGGAGATATTGATCACCCAGTTGCCTTTGCAAGTCAGAAACTCTCAGGCGTAGAGCGCAACTACTCTACCACTGAATGAGAGGGACTAGCTATGGTATATGCATTACAGAAATATCGACACTATCTATTGGGTGGACACTTTAAGATGTTCACCGATCATTCGGCTTTGAAATACCTTGTCAAAAAGCCTGTGTTGGGGGGGGAAGATTTACTGCTGGCTGTTGCTATTTTAGGAATATGATTTTGAGATCATCATGAAGCCCAGAAGGTTGAATGTGGGTCCAGATCATCTATCCCACATTGAGACGGGGGAAGAACCCACTAACTTGGAGGAAGGATTACCAGATGCACAGCCGTTCGCCATTAAGGATGTTGACGCACACTTCGCTGATATCATTCAGTTCCTAAATATAGGTGTAGCCCTCGCAGAATATTCGATGCACCAGAAGATGGAGTTGGTTACTCGGGTGACGGACTTTACTATCATCGCCGGCTAGTTATACAAGCTAGGCGCTGATGAAATACTACGCAGATACGTCTTGGAACATGACCGACATGCCGTTTTGGTGGAGGCGCACGAAGGCATCACAGGAGGCCACTATGCAGGAAGAGAAATGGCACAAAAGATCTTAAGAGCTGGGTTATGGTGGCCTACCCTACATCAGGATTCTCACACCTATTTTAAATCATGTGATACGTGCCAACAAATAGGACAACCCTCACGCAGAGGAGATGCCATTGCAACCTCAAATGGCTTTGTAGGCCTTTGAAAAATGGGCCATTAATTTTGTGGGACCCATCAACCCACCAGGCAAGAAGATAGGTGTGCACTACATTATTACTTCCACTGACTATGTCACTCGATGGGTTGAAGCACACGTGGTGAAGGATTGTACTGCGGATACTGCTACACACTTCGTCTTTGAGAATATTCTGACCCAGTTTGGCTGCCCAAAGATCCTTATGAGCGACAGAGGCACACACTTCATTAACGAAACGATACAAGACTTGAATGAGGAATTCTGAATCCATCATGCGAAAAGTACACCGTACCATCCACAAGAAAATGGGGCAGTCAAGGATTTTAACAAAATCTTAGAGCAGGCATTGACCAAGGTCTGCAATGCCGATCATAGTGACTGGGATGTATGCATCCCCTCTGTTCTGTGGGCCTATGGGACAACCTGCAAGAAGCTAACAGAAAAGACCCCATTTCAGATGGTCTACGGCAAGGAGGCCATTATGCCAATAGAATACATTGTTCCTAGCTTACGTATCGCAACATTTACAAATATGGCAGAACCTGATATAATGGAGGAACACCTTGCGTAGCTTTTGGCATTGGAGGAAGATTAGTTTATTGCTAAATTTAATCAGTAGGTTCAGAAGGCTCGTGATAAAGCCTGGCATGATCGACATATTCGCCAAAAGACATTCGTAGTAGGCGACCAATCCTCTTATACGATAGCCAATTTGTGAAACACCTAGGGAAATTCCGATAGCACTGGCTTGGTCCCTACACTGTTAAGGAGATCAAGAATGGTGGAGCAGTCCGGCTAGCTACCCTGCACGGTGACATGTTACTAGGCTATGTCAATGGTAGTCGGCTCAAGCCATATAGGGCTAAATGACTGTATGGCCAGAATATTTGGCTCAGGCAAGATCAGCCCACTTGGGATAGGACATTGATGCACAAACGAGATATGCACGCTGGTCATCAAATAGCTCCAGGGCCGATTGGTAGACCTGCAGCAACAATGACTCAGGATGAGTCACAAGATTGTGTTGGGGGACTATTGGAACAGGGTCTCCTACGAGCTGCGAAACTGGTCCGATTTTGTATATTTTTTATTATAATTAGTCTAGTGCAGGGGTTTTGGGGTGGGTCAAAGCCCTGAAAGCATTGTAATGGGTCAAAGGGTAAACGTGGGGTCCGAAAACCACAGCTTGCGGACCATAGGAAATTTTAGGCTAGATTGTTATTGTTACACCATTTTTTGGTCATCTAACCTATTATCATTAAATGGATCCAAGTACACCATGTAAGACCAATTTTACCCTAAGTAAAATTTCTTTCACTATAGAAATAACTTAGTAAACCACCTTTATTAAGCTGTTTATGGTCTAAACAAGAAAATCCATAAGGAAATATTAAATAAATCTACATTTGTTGGATTTTCCTCAAGGAATAATTAATGAAACAATAGTTTGATTAATATTCCTGGTTATATTTAACCCAAAACAAGGAAGTTAATTAGCTAACTCATTATTTATCTTATTATTTCCTAAAGAATAGTTATTTAAACCTTATTTAAATAATATTCTTTGCCAAATATGACAAATCGCCCATAAATAATTAAATAAATCATTATTTATTTGATTATTACTCAACCATATCCTTAAAATGATAAATAAATCATTTATTTATTTATTATTTACAAATAAAGGGATTTGACCCAAGTCAAATTCTTTTTCCCTCCAACAAATATAATAAAATATTCCATAAAAGTTGGATCTTGATTTGGTTAATATTATTTTAACTATGCACCAATATCTAGACTAACTCAATATTTTGTTATAAATAGAAGGGTTTTCCCATTCATTTATCACCTTTTGTTGCCTAAAGATCACTCTGGATCTATACTTTTGGTCTGACTATTGATCCACCATCATAGTCATATTTTACTACCATTTTTGTTTGGGTTTTCTACACCATCAAGAGAGAGAAATTTTAGATCTGAAGTGCTGAGGACTTACAAGAACCCATCCCATTGAGGAGAACTGGGAACACCCTCCCGTGTTTTCCTCCCAGGTGCCATTAATACAAAATTCATTCAACATATTCTTGTATTGTCTATTGGATGCATGTAGTAAATCTTGTTTTTTCTACTATTTAATGTCTTCTAATGCATAGATCTACATTTTTGCAAAATTTATCTTGATCACCTAACTGCAGATCTGAAGATATTGAAAACCATCTCTGCTGTTAGGGTTGTTGTTATGCACAGCTAAAGTGGTCTTTTTTCGTACGCTTGGAATTAAGATTCATACTAACAACTGGCGACTCCACATGGGTTTACGATTACGACCGCTGTCGTTTTTCTGATCCTTGCATATCCAGCTGCTTCAAACCCTAGGATTTCTCTTCAGCCCCTCATTTTTTCTTTTCTTGATGTTGTTTTTAACCTATAAAACCCTAAAACAATTAAAATTCTAACTTTCGCGTGTTTTCGGACCTATTGCGTAGGTGACAGAGATTAGCCGCTGCTGAGACGCCAACTTTTTCTGAAATCTGCCGCCAAGAGTGCCGGAAGTGCAGGCCATACTTTTCAGCCCAAAACTAGCGACCTGAACCCTCAGGGTGCACCTTACAACCCAAAAAGTGCGACCTCTTCTCAAAACATGTCAAAAATTGCGACCTGGAATTTTTGCAGGTATTTTTTTGAAAGTTTTCTGGGTTTGTTTGAGCCTCTGTTCAGGGTTGTTTGACCTTCATCTCCACCCGTTTTGGACCTATACTTGTTCTATTTTTCTCAACTAAGAGGGAACCTAGCCCCCTAGGGCTTCAGTACCCTCCACTTTTTGTGGAAGAGTTTTTGCTGTTGCAGGTTGTCTGAAATTTCAGAGTCTTCAGCGATTTTTTTAGATCTGATACCTCACCTTCAGATCCACTTCAGATCAGCTTGTTATCCATCCAAATCTCCTCATTTAGCTTTGTTTGGGTTTTCCTCTAGGGTTCACTCCGCTTCCCTCCTAGAGATAGTCTTTCACCACCTCTTTTACAACAAATTTTCCTCTGATCTGTTGTTGTTTCTGCACCACTTTTCAGCAAATTTTGTCCTTTAGATCTCTATCCCTTCTGATCTTAGATCTATTGGCTGTTTTCATGTGTTTTGATTAGTTTTTTCACTCACCTATAGACTAGTTGTTGAGAGGCCTGCCTCCTTGGGTTTATATTATTGCATTATTAGCTGTTTATTTTCTGTTTTTACAGGCTTATATACTGTCATTTACAGGTCTATTTGCAGCTATACAACACACTTTTTCTTTTTCTCTACAAACGTCTGGGTTTAAAAATTAAAATTTACACACTTCACACACACACCCTAAGCAAAGAAGGGCTTGGTTAACACTGCCAAGAAAAGACTCTAAAACTTTGAAATCAATTGATCCTGCACCCCTCTGCCCTTGTTTCGACATTGTAATAAGTTGATCTTACACCTCCCTGCCCTTGTCGGTCTCTTTTTCCTTTGTGTCATGTTTGTGTTGTCATCATTGTGCCACCAAGGCATTCATCCCAGAGACTTCTTGGCCTTCATCCTTAGTTTCCGGTAGGAAGACTTACTCCTCTGCGTAGGATTCTAGTCCTCCACTGAGTCCGCACACCGACTCTTCTTCTGGTCCTTTGGGTTATCCTTCTCATTTTGCCTTCGGTTCTTCTCCTATCACCTTCACCATGTCTAGTGCAGGACCTAATGCTGGTGGTAACCCCGACCCTCCTGCTGGGAATACCACTAGTGGGACCGCAACAGACACTACCCCGGCTGCACCCTTGCTCCCCTTCATGGCAGGCCTCAGCCTCCCCGATTTCAACTAGTTGATATATGACCCTATACACTATGATGCTAGTTTTCCTGCTATGCCGATGAAGCTCCCTTCTGACATCCCAAAGTTTGAAGGCCTTGCTGGAGAAGATCCTACAAATCATGTTAGATCTTTCCACATGTGGTGTTCATCTAACTCCATTACCGATGACTCTGTCCGTCTTCGGTTGTTCCAACGTACACTTACGGGTGAAGCTTCTAAGTGGTATGTTGATCAGGTCCCTTCCTCTCATACCACCTTTGTGACTCTTGCCCAAAATTTTCTTTCTTAGTTCCAGCTTCCCCTTTGTTATGATACTAGTATCGAACTTTTGAATTCTTTCCGTCAATCATCTGTGACCCGCCTATCCGATCATGTCCATGAATGGAGGAGAAGAAAGAGCCTATGTCAAGCCCCTACCTTCGAAGATCGTGTCTACATGGAATGGTTCCTTATATCTCTCTTGCCTCCTATTGGGAAAGATGTCACATCGCATTTTCCTCAAACTGAAGAAGCTACTCTCCAAATGGCATTAAAATATGACTTGATCTACGCTCAGTCAGGTTATGTTTATACTGTTCCACCTGATCTTCCCAGACCCGGTGGTGCCAACATACCGGGGGAACCTCATGATGCTGACGGTATCATTGGAGCTCTCTCTAATCCATACACTCAACCTCCCATGGGCTATGGTTTTCCTGGGGAGGGCAGCACCTCCTGCACCTTTCCCCCTCCCAGCAGCACGTATCCAAGATATGGCATGGCTCCTATTTTTTCCCAACCTCCTGTTTACCACACTGTTACCCAAACTCCTTATTATCTGTATCCACATCCTGGTACTCCAGCTCCTCCAACATTGGCACCTCCACCTCCCAGTGCTGCGCCTAGTCAGCCATCTGTGGTTACTAATCCTTTCCCTCAACAAGGATTTGTGGCTACCCAACGACCTAAAGGTTAGGCGACCACTCAACCTCTTCCATCTGGTACCCCTGATTACCTTCCTTAAAAATCCCTCAACCTAAGGCATAGGTCCATACCAATATCCCTAAGGGACCACTTCGCCGAAATGCTACTTCTGGCAAAGCTGCCCATTTGTATAGTATAGTAGATGATTTGGCGCAATCCCCTGCTGCCATCTCAACACTGGAACTCCTCCAGTCGTGCCCTTCACAACAAAAATCTATACTATCTACCATGGGTGTTGTAGACCCTGCCGATGATCACTTGATCGTCTTCGATGTTGACCGGTCAAAACATTGTCCTCTTCCTGCTTCCATCGCCTTCCAAATCCCATTCAAAATCCAAAACACTCACGTTTCCCGGTGTATCATTGATGAGGGGGCATCCACTTGTGTGATGTCCGCTTTGGTTTGGAAGCAACTCAGATCACCTGAGTTGGCTCCTTCCACAATCACTCTCTGAGCGTGGGATGGCCACACCTCCCAGCCCATTGGCTTATTCCGAAATTGTCCTATTACTCTTGCGGGAAAGACTGTTTGTGTTGACATAGAATTCATAGATGCCCCCTTAGATCACAACATTCTATTAGGTCGTAGCTAGACTTATGCGATGTCTGCTGTCCCATCTACGGTTCACCACAAGATGTACTTTCCCCATAATGGAAATATAGTCACCATTGACCAGTTAACATATCACGAACTGAAGACTCAGACCTCCCTGAGTCCATCATCTCTTCGGTGGCCAATAAGCAAACCGTTGATCCTTTAACCAGTGTCTTACCCAGAGTCTACAAAGATTCCTCATTGCTTGGTACGTTCCTTGGTATTCCTCCTCCTGTCTCTGATCCCAGCTCATCAAATGTTTGCATGATGCAATAGTCTCAGGCTGCCCTCAAGCGGCCCGCTTCGGCTAGTTAGCAGCCTCTGCCGCCTACTCCTAGCCCTTCAATTCAGCCTTCTGGACCTCCTCCTCTTGGCCCTTCAGTTGGTATTCATGAGCCTCTTTACCCTCCTGAAATGGTTCCTCCATGCCTTAACCATTTAGGAGTCATCCCCCCTAGCCATTACCCCTCCGGTCAGATACCGTTCCTAGATCCCCCACCAGGAGTGTACACGGTACCTGTCATGGCCACCCTTTCTCTTCCTAACCTGACCCTTGGGATTCCCGTCTAGTACCTTGATCCTCCAGCCACTACCCCGCTTGGTCAACCCAAACCTTATTTGGCTTTGACCCCGGTTCAACTGGTCCCCATGACTTCTCCCGCTAAAATAGTGCCTCAGTCATCTCAACAGGAACCACCTCCTAGTTCGATCGCTTCGGGTAAGAAGGGCAAAGCTCACAAGGGGGCATCAAAGGGAAAGGCTGCCTCGAAAAACCCTGCCCCTCCTCGGCCTCCAAAGCTTACCATCCAGTGTGCTTTGTGTGATATTGTCGGTCACGCCACCCATACTTGTCCGAAGTTGCCTCACCTCAAGTCCATGGTCAATGAGACGTTTCCAGAGTCTGATATCCCAGAGGTATATTTCACTATACCCGATTCAGTCCCGAAACTCAAGTCTTTGCACACAAATCACCATTGTGCTTTGTGTGATTTCCATGGCCACTATACTCACCTCTGTCCATGTCTTGAAGAGTACCACTCATCTTTGGAAGCAGTTCACCAATTCGAGGCCAAGCGCAACAAGTCCACCACTCCCTTATTTGCGCATCTTGCTTCGGCAGAACTAGAGGACACGAATGCTCCCATCGACATTCCCCCTCCTGATGTTGAGATGATGGAGCCTTCATCCACCATTTTCTACCTATCATCATCCATGAGACCCTTGGTAGAAGTTCCCTTGGAGACTTCCCCTGATGTTTCGCTTGACCTCCCTTCAACGATCACCCTGGGCTCAACATTGGTAGATCCTTTATCTGCTTACTCTTCTGTCATCCCTTGTGACGATGCACATGTGAACCTCTCTTCTCATGATGATGAGTCAGGTAGGTTCGCCATGTCAGGTGGTATTTATTCCACCAATCACCCCATATTCTATCACGATGATGACATTATGGAAGAAATCTCCACCCCTGACTTTATCTATCCCCCCTTACATCGAACCCATGCATTCAAACCACATACACCTTATGGCCATTACATTGAAACCCAATGTTTGGGTAAGGGGGCACGCATATTTGAGAGACTAGGAGAAGCAATTCTCCACCACTCTCCTAGTGTATCTGTTCGTGTCGACTTTAGTACCATTATTATTCCACATTTAGAAGAAACTCTAGAGTCCCATATCACTTCAGATCACTCTTCCTTCATCTTACATCAGCAACCTAGTCTATTAGACATTGTTGCTGACCAACCTATGGGTTCTCTATGAGAGCATCAGTTCATTATATCCAAATACTCTCTTTGGGACAGTGACACCATGTATGCCAACCTGGAAACTTAAAGTCCATTTGATTCATATATGCAGTACCAAAAGATATTGGTAATCCTCCATTTCCTTTCTCAAACCGCATAACCATAACAAAAACAAATGGCGTACCACATCATTAAAATGTGTTTAGATTCCCATTTTTCTAAATACATTTTGGCATGACCACAACATTCTTGGGGGCACCTATACCCATCAACCATAAAAATCCTAGATCTCAGCCAAAAACAACACTGAAACCCCCTTTCTCTGACAGGTCACACTTTTCAGGTCATTTCCTGGGACAGGTCGCAGTTTTCTACCCAATACCTGCTACCTAGGTCGCAGAACAGACCAGAAAAAGTGCGACCTGGCCTATTCATGAGCTCTGGGTACCTAAACTGAAATTTCAATCCACTAAAATGAAAGAGTAGGATTAGGCCTCTTACCTGCAACTGATGGATCTCAATTCCAACGGTTATTTTTTCTGCTACGATCCCTGCACAATTTAGGGCCTTCTCTCCTCACTACATTCACCATAGCTCCACCTGCAAATGAGTGAATTTGGAGGGAAGATGCCTTATTCAAAGAAAACCCTTGATTTTTCTTTTTTCTGCTGCGGCCAAACCGTAGCTCAGTTTGATGAACCATCTATACCGTTGGAAAGCTCTCACCGAGCCCTCAAATGGGCATCTGTTAGTTTTTAGTGACTTGATACTTCACCAAGACACATTTTATCCAGAAAGCATCACTTAACCCCTCCTCAAAATTGAATTTCTTCACTTGCAACACTCGTACTAGGGGCACCACTTGACCTCCATACTTGTCCACACTCGTGTTGATGTTCGTCGTGAGTTACCATCTTGTACTCATGTTTTTATGATCCCCCATTGGACCTTTACTATGTGGTAGCACCATCGAGTCGCCCTTGTTTAGAGCATCCAAGTTGAGTCATCATCGCATTAATGGAGTCTATCCCGAGTCCCTTTGTATCCTGCTATAGTCCTCCATCCTTCATTGCTTGGTCCCTCTCTCGTGTCGCCCATTATGACCTTCAATTCCACTGTCCCCTATCCCTCATGATATTGTGTCAGTCGCTGCCAGGTCATCCATGCCCTTTATGCTCTAACAAGGGAGGTCATCTGTTCGCTACTTAGTACCCCCCATTTAATCATCATCATTGGTGTTAGTTCATCAATCGCTCTACTATTTCCTCTCGTTCATTAGTTGAGGATCCATCATTGCCTCACCTATGGCAGACCTCCTTTTGTCGACATCAACTCATTCATTCCAAAAGACAAGTCTAGAGGGCGGTGTACCTTGGTTCCAGCTTCCACTCTTGCTCGGTGCCCCGAATCAGGCAAAGAGACTCCTTATTTCCCTTTGACTTGATTGTTTCTAAGCTCTAGCTCCTTTCAGCATGATCGAGATCCGTATACTTGATGGTTTAGTGATGCAGCAACTAATATCAGTGATTCTCGGGTGTGTGTGAGATGTCCCAACCCTCATGAGGGGGTGGCCCTACAGGTAGCCCCCCACATACCCGGATGACTTCTTCACTTCAGCCTTCGATGCAGCTCCACAGATTTGATGATGTCGGCCTCAGCCGCTTGCAGCACCTTCTTGATTGTATATACCAGTCAGATTTTGCAGAGCCCTTTCCTGTTTATAGGGGCATCTTGGTTGTATTTGTATCTCATGTACTCAGATATTATTGTACAAGTATTGGCTGTTATCCCAGGCACAATATGTATGTGGGATTCATTATCATTTTATTTATCTGGCTCATGTTTATGCCATCATATACTATATTGGCCAGTCCCGTGGTTTTCCGAACGCCTTATTTTTTGTACTATTGCCTCGGCGGGCATAGGTATGCCTCCCCTGCCACCTATAGCAATTAATCCCTTATAAAAGAGACTTGTCGCAGCTGTAAGTCTCGCCTCCTCAGGGTCTAGTCCTTTCATCACTTTGGTCTACCTTATACTTCTCTCTCTTTGACTTCCCCTTCAGTGTCTAGTGATTGAGTTCTTACAACATACTTCTGTCATACGATTAGCTCCTAACGCTCGCACGCTGGGGGCAATTTGTTACACCATTTTTTGGTCATCTAACCTATTATCATTAGATGGATCTAAGTACACCATGTAAGACCAATTTTACCCTAAGTAAAATTTCTTTCACTATAAAAATAACTTAGTAAACCACCTTTATTAAGTTGTTTATGGTCTAAACAGGAAACCCCATGAGGAAATATTAAATAAATCTACATTTGTTTGATTTTCCTCAAGGAATAATTAATTAAACTTAGTTTGATTAATATTCCTGGTTATATTTAACCCAAAACAAGGAAATTAATTAGATAAATCATTATTTATCTTATTATTTCTTAAAGAATAGTTATTTAAACCTTATTTAAATAATATTTTTTGTTAAATATGACTAAATCACCCATAAATAATTATTTATTTGATTATTACTCAACCATATCCTTAAAATGATAAATAAATCATTTATTTATTTATTATTTACAAATAAAGGGATTTGACCCAAGTCAAATTCTTTTTCCCTCAAACAAATATAATAAAATATTCCATAAAAGTTGGATCTTGATTTGGTTAATAATATGTTAATTATGCACCAATATCTAGACTAACTCAATATTTTGTTATAAATAGAAGGGTTTTCCCATTCATTTATCACCTTTTGTTGCCTAAAGATCACTCTAGATCTATAATTTTGGTCTGACTATTGATCCACCATCATAGTCATATTTTACTACCATTTTTGTCTTGGTTTTCTACACCATCAAGAGAGAGGAATTTTAGATCTGAAGTGCTGAGGAATTACAAGAACCCATCCCATTAAGAAGAACTGGGAAAACCCTCCTGTGTTTTCCTCCCAGGTGCCATTAATACAAAATTCATTCAACATATTCTTGTCTTATCTATTGGATGCATGGAGTATATCTTGTTTTTTCTACTGTTTAATGTCTTCTAATGCATAGATCTAGATTTTTGCAGCATTTATCTTGATCACCGAACTACAGATCTGAAGATATTGACAACCATCTTTGCTGTTAGGGCTATTGTTATGCACATCTAATGTGGTATTTTTTCATACGCTTGGAATTAAGACTCATACTAATAGTTATAATAGAGGAAAATTTTGAATTGTAAGGCAGAAAAAAGAGGAGCTATTAATGTGAATCGTGGTTTAGTAAATCTGTTTGGGTTTTTGGGGAAGGACTCCTGTTGGCTGTGTGCGCGAAGATCCAGATTCCTGCTGTGTGCGGACCCTGCTACTGTGTGCGTAGGTTGGGAAAGGTATTGTAAGAGGGAATTGATGAATTAATGAGTAAGAAAGGCTGTTTGAGAACTAAATCCATGTATATTGTTTGTGCGAATAATTGTTAATTGTTGTATTATGCGTATTATGTATTCAGCTGTGAAAGTTCTGTGTAGTTGTGTTTACTGTATCTGGATCTGTTCTGTTCTGTTTTATGAAATACTGTGCTACTGTCATAGAAGTATATAATTATCAAAAACTGTAGATCTTGCGCACGTGGATGCGAAAAGAGACCTATAGATCCTATGCAGAAAGAGGTGATCTGGGTATCACAGGGCTAGACACAACACTTCTTGCCTTACCTACCCTTTCTCATGGTGCGGAAACCTGGTTCCAGCACCCACCCATACTACTTTGGGTGAGACTTTGACATGCGCAAGTGGGTCACTGCTGAAAGGGCCAGTAGTATAAGGGTTTGTTGGCAAACCTTGAACTCCAAATCTAGGTCAGGACCCTTTGAGCCAACAACCCCTATTCCTCATTTCCCTTTACATATATTAAACAATTTAAAACTCCACTTTTACATTGTTTAAAACCCAAACTTAAGCCTATCGGGTGTTCTTCCTTCATAAATAAAAACTCTGTTTTTTTTATTATAAAGCCGCCCTTATATAAAATAGGCCTTAAGCCCCTTTTCTTCTAAACCCCAACCCTCTTGTGCTCATATGGCCATAACCTTCACTTATCTATAAGCCCTTCCCCTATGAAAATAACGCCTTCAACTTTCGTTTCATAAACCGCTGTAACCTTACAAAAGGGCTCCTTAAACCTTTAAATTATTAAAATATGGGCCCCGCCTCTCATCATGCCCAGTGCCCCTCCCAAAACCTTATAACTCAATGCATTTTTGTTAAATTATTAAGGCTCTGGGCCCATCCTCCACTTAACATCGCCACCTATCCTCCACTACCGCTGGCCCAGTCACCTGCTCGTCGCCTCCCGAACGTGCGATAGCCATTGATCTCCCATCCGGAGATTTGACGGTCCCCGATGCATATCGCATATATAATTGCGCCGGGGTTAACATTTTCTGACCCATGCAAAATAGGCAGTTTTCCCCCGCCACGTGTCAAGTCCTGGGCTATATCACATGCCTCCCACCAAAAACCGCTTACCTCCCTTTCTCCATGTGATAAACCACTTCCAATTTTCAAAAACCGCTTGCCCTCTGCACCAAAATTTAAAACCTCCCACCTCCATTCAAACTCCTGTCTGGTTCCACCTTCATAAACTTGCCTCCTGAACCATTTATTCCTCTACAGAACCCTCTGACAACTCAAAACCACAAAAAATACAGTAATGCGCCCTCCCCGCAGGTTTTAAAGTAATAAAATGTGTTTTTATGCAGGTTTAATGGCGGAATGCCTGAGAGGCATTCTGATGGTCAGAAAATGACCAAATTAGCCCCTGGATGACGATTTAGTAGCCTAATTTGAATTACAGAGGTGCCAAAGCCTTATATCAAAGACTGACCATCATGAAACATGATCATTGATGGTCGAAGAAACCCTACTGCCATGAAGAAGAGCCTTCCCTGCACACATAAGACAAACACAGTAAAAGGAAACAATGAAGAGAAGAAGATGAAATATTAAAGGGCTAATCACCAATTGAGAGGGAAAACAAAAGATTAGCCAGTCAAAATAGATATTAAAGGATAAAGGTAAACAATGAAAAGGTTAAATGATAAAGACAAAAGATCAAGAAATTTAATCATAAAGGATTAAAAAATAGGTAGAGATCAAACAAATTAAAGAAAAACATAAATATAAATAGACAACCAGAGTATAAAGGCAGAGTTTAAAGGCCTAATATAGAGTTTAAAGATAAAGCAGAAGAAAATTAAGCCTATAAATGCATTAAAATGACTAAGCCTATGGCAGTTACTTCTTTCAAAGATATTTCTGCCACCTAGTGCTTTGTTTCCTTCAATAAAGTATTAAACAGTTATTGAACCCAATCAAAGATATTTTCTATCAGCCAGGCAGTTATTGTAAATTTATGAATAGGCCTTAAAGTCAAACATTTCACCTATTAACCCTCATAAGTTAAGACAAGAGTTATTATTTAGAGAAATATCTGCAGACATTCCTGCCCTGAGCCTTGCATGGTCTTAGGGACAGAGACTTCATTAACTTTGAAATAAATGACACCCAAAACCTAAGACTTAGCTTCATCTCCTCATTTGCAGATAAATACTGCATTTGAGCTCATTATCTTGTTGGAATTTGATGACTCTTTGAAGTAATACATAGTCTCTTGAAAGTTGAAAATAAATTGATGTCTTGGAACTTGTGAATGCCCTGATTTGTTTGTTGATGGAGGAGGCTTGCCTGTAGGATCTCTGAGCTTGGTTTATGGTGAAGTGCTTCTAATCTGTTATTGTTTTTTCCTGTTTCATTATGTTTCCATCTTTCAAAATTGCAGTAGAACAAAGGATTTAGGCTAAGAAATGTTTCTAAAGGCACCTTAGTTCTATTTTTTCTTCATTGCCTTAATGTTTTCTTTTGCTAGGAAATTTTAGAGGATTCTTAATTTCTCTCTAGAACCCCTAAGCTTGTTTATTTCATGAATGGTTTAATACAGTTGGTGTCAAGGATGATTTATGGCTAGCCTTACTTACTTGATGTCACTGAAGCATTGTTTCTAAAGTCTCTCTCTAAAGTACCATTACTTAAGTCTGCCAAAGAGGTTTTGTTTCGATCATACCATTTGTACTTGCTTAAATAATTGTTTTAGAGATATTCATTGCTATAATCAAAGATTTTTTGGCGTTCCCTTTTCTTTGATTACAGTTATATGTGTGTCTTGAATTTTTTCTGTCCTTGAAGGTGAAATCACTAGAAGTTAAATGAGTTTCTCACCTTCTATATTTCATTAGAATGTTTGTCTTGAATAATTATCTGCTTTAGTTGAATCAAAGAATTTATGGTTTGCCCCGTCTATTGATTGTCTCTTTATGCTTATGATATTTAAGTCCCTTTTTTTAGAGGTACATGATAAAGGATTCCTAATTTCCATTTGTCCTACTTCTATTCTCATAATTAATGTCCATATCATTTCCCTTAAAAACCTTGAAGATCCATTGGTCAAGTTAGATTTTCACTATGACACTCCCCGATCTATTAATGAACCTATCATGACTTTTATAGACTCCATTGCCCAATAACTGTGAAGATTTCCTCATTCTATCTATTCTACTAGATCACCTTACCTAACCAAAACAAACAACAAACCCTGTACTTACTAAATAGCCTAAAATCAACCATCTAAAGCAAAAAAGTTCATATCCTTTGCATATAAATAGAGAGAGCCCTCTCTGAGTCCAGGAAGGCTAGGTCCTATGACTCGAAAGACTGGTCTGATGTTGCCCTGTCCGTTTGGTCTACCAATCTTCTAAATCACGGGACCACAACATAATGGCGATCACGGTGGGATAGAGTACATGATAGCCTAAAAAATCTTATAGAATCATTTAAACCCTCAGTTAAGCTCAAGAAAATCAACTGATAGCCAAGAGTAGAATCTGTTTGTTTCACAAGATTAGCTAAATGATGATTCAGGTGTAGGAAAATCATAAAAACCTTAAGGCTACCATAAAGAAACTTTGAAAACCAAAAATACATTTCCAGATTGGTTTTTTGTCAATTATTGGTGGTGGACCATACACATTTGTCTTCAAAACAACCAAAAATATCAACATAGCGACTCCACTAGCCTCCAATAGGCCTATTACTTAACTAGTTCTCTTTAGACTTCCTTAGGATTGTGGCAAATCAGCCTAAGAAGTTTATAAGTCTAGCCCCATATTGTAGAAGTTTACTAAGCATTGAGAGAGGTCAACCTTTTGAAAACAGTCTCAAACGTTCAGCCTCTCCAAATTTTGAGTTTGAAATCTGGCTTCACAAAGGATCAATATCAGATCTCATCTAGACCCTAATACTCCTACTATAGTTGATGATACAAAAAATATTTTGTGGCAAACTTCTAGAGCTGGAAATTTAACTACTGTTAGGACTATTCAAAGAGAAAGATCTATCCCTGAACACCTTACAGTCTTGAAAGATCCTCAGTTTTACTTGCACCATTCAAAGAACCTATTTATAACCAAGTCAGATAGTCATATTGACCATACTGACCTTGAGCACATAGGTTTGCAGCAGAGTTCTAGTAGAGAAGCCTCTCCTTCTACTCCTCTTGATTTTCAACTTCTTCAAAACGTTAGCTCCTTCCATAACAAATTTGCTCAAAATCAGTTTTCTGGTCCAAGTAATTCCACCACACCCATTCATACATCCAATATTCAAAAGACCTCATTTCATCCCACATTCCCTCTCACAAACCCACCTCTTGTAAACCCTCCATTTGTTCCCATCATGGCAACATGGGATGCCCCCTTAGTGTTATCCCAACCCCTGGTTCCTTTACCAAATGATTACCAATCCATAATTCCCCACTTCACTGGAACTGAATCTACCACTGCCCAACATCATGTAGATAAAATGAATGATGCTTTTGACTACATGGAAATAGAAGAAGATACCATTAAGATGAGGATCTTTGCCCAAAGTTTAGGAGGATAAACCCAAAAATGGTTTAAAATATTAACTCCCAATAGCATAAATGATCTCCCTTATTTATACCAAACATTCATAAACAAATGGTAAATTAAAAATAACCCTCTCCAAATACTTTCAGAATATAGCAACCTTAAAAGAAATGCTGGGGATAGTGTCCAAGATTACTGCAATAGATTCAATAGTGTTTACAATGAACTTCCACCAAACATGAAACCTCCACTAGGCTTAGCCTTAGCAAACTTTGCAGAAGGTTTTGACCCAGACATGGCCTATCAGCTAAGAGAAAGGGACCCCTTAACATTAGAAGATATGCAGAGGGGAGCCATAAGTGTAGAAGCAAATATGATTGAAAAAAGGGTTAGGTTAAAATCAGAAAAAAGAGTTACATACAAAGATGAAACAATGGAATCATCCTCATTATCTAATGCCAAAATTGATAACTTAGTGAGGGTAATGGAAAGAATGATGGAAAGGATAAACTTAATTGAAAGAGTACTTCCTAGGGAGAACCAACTAAATCCTCAAAACAAAAATAGGAACCCAAATTTCAGAAGAGGCCCTATTCAAAACAATCAAAGAGATAATTACAAACAAGTTAGGCCTCCTTTCCAAGATAACTATGTAGATGAAGAAGAAAGAGAGACAAAAAGGTTGGAAGAAAATCATGTAAATCTGATAGGATCTGACAGTGAGGGTGATGTTTTTCTCACTGAAGAAGAACAAGGATTCTTTTCCTCAGAACAAAATGAAAAAAACCATGAGGATTCTGAAGATTATCAATTGGGATTTGAAAATTCTATAATGGAGGTCCACAAACAATATGATCTTAGGAGCAAAAAGAACCAAGAGGCAACCAAGAATAATAACACAGAAATTGCTGTTAGGAAAACCTCAGAAAATCCTCCTAAAAAGACAACAAATAGTACCAACACTGTGGCTAAGAAAGTTGATCTGAATAAAGGAAAAACTAACCAAAAAAGTGTTCACCCAAGCTTCCCTAATACTTCTGCTAGTCGCCCTAAGAAATATGTCCAAAATAATAGCCCTAATAAAACTCAGCAAATCAGAATTGCTGAAAAGACTATGTGTGACAAAACAGATGTAAATATGTCAAAAACACTTGCACTGTTCAGCCTTGAGGGAGAAATTTCCAAGATCAAAATTAGCATACCCTTAGGATAACTAGTAACCTAGGACGTATATAAAAATCAAGTTTTAAAATCTTTGAATATAGGAAATGATACTGATACTTTAAACTTGAGAGATGAAAAACCAGAATTGTTGTTTGGTCCTGAAGTAGAAGGAAAATACCAAGAAGGGGTTGTCCCTCCCTACTATGTTAGCTTAAACATACATGATAAAATATTGCACAATGCCATGCTAGACTCTGGTGCCTCCCACAACCTCATGCCAAAAGTGGCGATGGAGATATTAGGCCTAGAAATTACTAAACCTTACAAAGACCTTTATTCTTTTGATTCAAGTAGAGTGAAGCGTTTGGGTCTAATTAAGGATTTATGTGTCAATCTGGCACAAATTCCTGCTAAGGGTCTAGTTATGGACATATTAGTTGCTGACATTCCCCCAAAGTATGGCATGCTTTTATCCAGATCATGGGGAGCCAAACTTCAAGGTAGCCTTCAAATGGACATGTCTTATGCTATCATTTCAGTCTTTAACCAAACAAGAATATTATACAGGGAATCTCATATGAAATACATGGTAAGCAGCCTAGATAGGCCTAACAACACTCCTGTTTATTCTATTCATTCTGACCTTGATTCATTTATCGTGTACAATGAAGATGAAATAAAAAAACAAAAAAATGAAAATGAGAAAGAGTTAAGCCCACTGGAACAACCAAATCTGTCCATGAAATAAGAACATAACAACTCAAACTTTGGCAGCCTTGAACAACAAAATGAGAATGAGTGTGAAATAGAAACACTTTGGAACATGAGCTTTGATGGCTCTTGTGGCAAAGCTAGTTCTGAAGCAGGTGTATGGATACATAATATAAACAAAGGACATTCCTACAAACTTTATCTCCAATGCACTAATAACATTGCAGAATATGAAGCTCTCCTCCTTCGCTTACATTTTATTAAAACCATAGGAGCCAAGAAAATATCAGTCCAAGGAGATTCAGAGCTGATCATTAAGCAAATAAAATGGGAATATTTAGCCAAAAACCAAAGATTAAGAGAATATAGGAATGCTTCCCTAGATCTCATGAAAACCTTTGAGAAATATGAACTCACTTTCATCCCTAGAGCTCAGAATAACCTTGCAAATGAGCTTGCCTTTGCTGCCAGCAATTTCCAAATACCCCATGTAAATGAACAATTCACTATAAAAGTAAAAAATCAGCCTACAATACCTGACAATGAAAACTATTTGCAAGTGTTTGAGGGTGATAAGCACATCGATGATTTTCTGCAATCTAAGATTGATTTTGTTGTACCAACACCTAGCTCAAGCCATGAAGAAGATTGTTTTGCTGAAAAAAAAGTTGTCCTCTACTGCTGATATAAACCAGTTTGAAAATCTTTATAAGGCAGAATTACTTGACAATCCAGACCAAAAATACCTTGAGGTTTTACAATGTAAAGATGATACTATACCAATGGGCCTTACACCATCAGAGGAGCTTTTTGATTTCACTGATGTAGCTAAAAAACCAAAGATGGAGCCTACAGAAACTAATGTAGAAGAATATAACATAGGCAGCATGAAGGAACCCAAAATGATCAAGCTATCTAAAACCATTCCTCCTCACATCAAACATGAATATATTTAACTTTTTAAATAGTTTGGAGATGTGTTTTCATGGGGTACAAAGATCTGAAATCATATGATACCAGCATTATTCAACATAAAATTCCTCTTAAGGAAAATCAGAAACCTGTTAGGTCCATATATTACTAGTATAGTCCCTTATTGTTGTTAGTGTAACCTCCTTATTGTTATTATTGTACCCCTATAACCCCCATATTGTTATTATTGTGCCCTTAAATTATTATTGTTAGGTCAGCTAGGATTACATTGTGGCCCCACTAGGATTACATTATGGCCCCATGGACTCCTATATATAGAAAGGAGGTTTTGTAATTTGTATCATCCAAGAATTGTTCATTCATGTAATGTATTGGAGGTTGCCCCCTCAAAGTGGCTTATTTATAAGGCATTGATATCTCTTTTCTTCTCTTTTTGGAGCTGGTTTCAAAACATTTGGTATCAGAGCTTTGGATTCTAGGGTTTCGCTACTCCAAACATGTTATTGTGGAATTTTTGCTATAAAATTTTTTCTACGAAGTTTCCAAAGCTGAAAGTTGTAGGCTGTGAAGCCAAAATCCTAAGGAACATTGTCGCAAAATTTCAGAGCTTGGTTCGCAATATTTTCAAAGATACGATCTGTGGAAGTTAGGTATTTTTGCAGGCTCCTCAATTTAATCTAAACAGGTCATCATGGAATTTGCACTATAAATTTTTTTCTGAAAAGGTTCAAAATCTGAAATTTTTAGGGCGTGAAGTGAAAATCCTGAGGAAATTCGTAGAAAAATTTCATAGCTTGGTTCACAATATTTTCAGAGATATGATCTGTGGAATGTAGTGCTTTTTCAGGCTCTTGAATTTCATCTCAAAGAGGTGATAGTGGAAAAATCTTCATAAATCTCTCTCTGAGCATCCGATTGGAGTGCTATAAAAAGTGGTCACAAGTACAATTACTTTAGTTTCTTTTCTATCAATTTTAGAGCTAAAAGATGAAACCGTGATACGTGGCAATTCCTACAAGTTCGCTCTACTGAACCAATCCATAATTAGGTCATTGTGGGAGATTGGACATAACTTTGCCTTGGAGAATCCAAATCAAGTTAGACCTGCGGCATTTGAAAGATAATTCAGAAGGCTACCTCAGTGCCAAATTTCAAATATTTAAGAGCGCAATCACAGAGATAATCCAATTTCAATATCGAGCTCCTCAAAAGCAAGAAAAAGGTGTGTATTTTTTTTTCTTTTTTTCCGAATTGCATAAGTCTTGTTTGAAGAATCAATTTGAATTGATTCCAAGGGAATATTGTAGAATAGATATCAGTATTGGGTTCTAAAAAATGCCCCGTAAAAATAATTCGACACCCATTAAGCCTTCAGAAGGCTCTACTATGACTCATGAAGATGAAGAATTGCAACATGATCTATCAAAATTACAAGAGCAAGTGCACCAAATTTCGCTCTCGCAAAGAGCAAAAAAAAATGAAATGGAAGTTTTGAAGAAAGGTGTGGAAGCGAAGATGGATGGTTTGAAGAAAGGTGTGGAATCTAAGATAGATGGTATGGAAGCTGGCATGGAATCTAAGATGGATGACATGGAAGCTAAGATCGATAAAAAAAATTAAAGACAACATGGAAAATATGAAGAATGATCTAAAAGAAGACATGGAAGGTTTGACAAAGTTGATACAATAAATGTTTCCTAATGTTGAAAGGATAGTAGAGGAAACTCATGATGATAACAAAATAAATGTTAATCGTGGCTTCATAAACTCTAATGTTGGCGGGTAGAACCACAATATTCCAAAAATGGACATGAGGAAGTTTGATGGAAAGGATCCTGTAACATGGATACTACAGATGGAGCAATATTTTGATCTCCATAATGTTCAAAACACACAAAAGGTACGCATTGAAACTTTACATTTAGAACAAAGTACATTTGTATGGTATCGATGGCTTTGCTCCTGTAAAAAAGATTGTCACTTGGTCAATTTTTACGGAGGAAATGATAGCACATTATGAGGATACAAAGAGCAACACCTTCTTTAGCTAATTGATAAATCTCAAACAAAAGTGTTTAGTGGGGGAGCACATTGAGGACTTCCAAAAATTGAATATAAGGGTAACTGATATTCCAGAGGAACACAGGATTGATCTCTTCATAGGTAATTTAAAAGATAAAATCCAACATGAAGTTCGCGTTTTGGAACCTGATCCATTGGAGAAGGCATTCAGGTTGGCAAGAAAAATTGAATGTAAAATTATGGCGACAAGGAAGCCTACCACTCACTTCTATAAAGAAGGAAGTGTTGCTACGCCTAGATTTCCACAACCTACAAGGTTGACACCACAATAATTGGAAGAAAAAATAGCAAAAGGGCTTTTCTACAGTTGTGATAGCAAATACACTAAAGGTCATAAGTGTGCTGAGAAGAAATTATTTTACATAGATTGTGAAGATGAAGAATAAAATGAACAAGAAGAGGATATACACCAAGAACCAGCCCTAGAAGAGGAAGAAATGAGTCCGATCATATCGTGTAATGCATTGATAGGAATTACCACTCCTCAAAATCTCAAGATAGAAGGACACATCAAGAAGAAAAAGGTAATAGTGTTGATTGATTCATGTAGCACCCATAATTTTATTCATTGTAAGCTAGCCCAGGAATTGAATTGTTTCCTATACCCAGCACCAGAATGTCAAGTGATGGTTGCAAATGGAGGAACTATAAATTGCTCTGGAAAATGCCATAATATCAAGCTAACCATGGGGGAATATATATTGAATATTCCAATGCTTTCCATTCCTATGGGAGGTGTTGATGTTGTACTAGGAGTACAATGGTTACAATCTTTGGGGACGGTAGCTTTTAATTTTCAAGAACATTTCCTGAAATTTTTTTCAGAAGGAAAGGAAGTCGAATTACGGGGTATTGCAGGGAAGCTAGGAAAGATAATAAGCTCTAGTGTCATGAAAAAGCTTCTAAAGAAAGAACAATGAGGCGTAATTGCACAATTATGCTCACTAGAAGTTCCAACATCAAAATTATCTATTTCTGCATATCTCCAACAAGTCTTGGACAATCATTCCGAGGTGTTTGAAACTCCCAAAGGACTCCCACCTATTCATGATCATGATCATGCTATTCATTTGATTCCAAGAAATGTTCCTCCAAACATCAGGCCTTATAGATATCCTTATGTCCAAAAGAGTGAAATTGAACGTATAATTGCAGAAATGTTAGAGGCGGGTATAATTAAACCTAGTCAAAGTTCTTTCTCTGCTCCTGTAGTATTGGTACACAAGAAGGATGGATCATGGTGCATGTGTCCAGATTATAGAGAGCTCAATAAGCTCACCATTAAAGATAAATTTCCCATTCCTATGATTGATCAATTATTGGATGAATTACATGGAGCAATTTGTTTTACCAAGTTGGATCTTCGTTCAAGATATCATCAAAATAGAATGAAGACTGAAGATATTCCAAAAACAACATTTCGAACTCATGAGGGTCATTATGAATTTTTGGTCATGCCTTTTGGCCTTACCAATGCACCTTCTACAATTCAAGGGTCGATGAATTCCATTTTCAAACCTTTCCTTAGAAAATTTTTGCTAGTATTTTTTGATGATATACTAATCTACAACAGGTCTTGGAAGGATCATGTTGAACCTGTTGACATGGTGCTTAAAATATTGCAGGAGAAACAATTATATGCAAAAACATCCAAATGTTTCTTTGGAGTACAAGAGGTGGAATATCTGGGTCATATTGTATCTCACGAGGGTGTTAAGGTAGACCCTAACAAAATTAAAGCCATTAAGGAATGGGAAGTCCCCACAACCATAAAGAAGTTGCGAGGATTTCTCGGGTTAACAGGGTATTATCGCAAGTTTGTTAAGAATTATGGGAGAATAGCAGCACCTCTAACAACATTATTGAAGAAAGATGCATTTTCATGGACTCCTAAAGCAACTAAGGCCTTTGAACATCTTAAAGAGGCAATGCGCCTAGCACCGGTCTTAGCTACGCCAGACTTCACAAAAACCTTTATTGTGGAATGTGATGCCTCAGGAAATGGAATTGGTGTTGTTTTAATGCAAGAAGGAAGACCCATTGCTTTTGAAAGTCATCCAATCAAAGGAAAATATTTATAGAAAGCTATTTATGAGAAGGAAATGTTAGCAATACTACATGCACTAAAGAAATGGCGACCTTACCTAATGGGAAGACACTTCAAGGTAAAATTGATCATGATAGTCTTAAACACTTTTTGGAACAAAGAATATCTTCAGAAGAGCAGCAAAAATGGGTCACAAAGATGTTGGGTTATGACTTTGAAATAATCTACAAAAAAGGAAAGCTTAATGTTGTTGCAGATGCACTCTCAAGAAAGAGTGAAGAGGTGGAAGCATTTCTTTGTGCCATTTCTATTATCCAACCAGATTGGATAACTGAAGCAAGAGATGAATGGAAGAAGGACAAAGATGTATGGACACTCATTCAAAAGTTGCAGCAAGATCCTAGTACATCTGATACATTTAGTTGGAAAAATGATTTTTTATGGTACAAAGATCGCTTATATCTTTGTAAGAATTCCCAACTAAAACAAAATATTCTTTTGGAATTGCACACTTCTCCTTTAGGAGGACACTCAGGATTTTTAAAAACTTACCACAGGGTGAAGAAAGAATTTTTTTGGGATGGCCTTAAATCTGATATTCAAAAGTTTGTAGCGGAATGTTTGGTTTGCCAGCAGAATAAAGTGGAGACAATTAAGACCCCAGGACTTCTACAACCTTTATCCATTCCAAGTCAACGTTGGGAGGAGATTTCAATGGATTTTATCACAGGTTTACCTAAGTCCGAAGGAAAGAGTGTCATCATGGTGTAGTTGATAGACTTACCAAGTATGCACACTTTTGTGCATTATCTCATCCATTTAAAGCAAGTACAGTTGCTACTACATTTATGGACAGAATTCAAAAGCTACATGGAAGCCCAAGGGTTATTGTGAGCGACAGAGATCCCATTTTTACTGGAAATTTTTGGATGAAGTTATTTTCTTGTTTGGGTACTCAATTAGCTCATAGCTCATCTTATCATCCTCAATCTGATGGTCAAACTGAGATAGTAAATAAATGTTTGGAAGGATATCTTCGTTGTTTTGTATCTGATAAACTAACACAATGGGTCAAGTGGTTACCTCTCGCTGAATGGTGGTATAACACTTCCTTCCATACTGCAGCAAAAATGACCCCATTTATGGCACTTTATGGATATCATCCACCATCGATCACATCATCTTTAAGGGAAAATTCGAAGGTTCAAGCAGTGGAAGATCACATCGAGCATCAGCAAGAAGTCCTCCAACTCTTAAAGGATAACCTGAATTTGGCACAAAATCGAATGAAACAACAGGCAGATCAACATCACAGCGAGAGAAGTTTTGATGTAGGAGATTGGGTATTTTTACGGCTACAACCATACAAACAAATGTCCCTCAAGCAAGCTAAGAAAGATAATAAATTATCACCAAAGTACTATGGTCCTTACAAGGTGTTGCAAAAGATTGGTACTATGGCATACAAATTGGAGCTTCCTGCTTCTTCACTAGTGCATCCAATTTTCCATGTTTCATGCTTAAAGAAGGTTATAGGTGAAAATCTTCCAGTTCAAACAATATTGCCAGAACTTGATGAGGAAGGAAAATCATATTGGAACCTGAAGCGGTCATGGAAACAAGAACTCGACAGCTACGGAATCGATCAATTTCAGAGTATCTCATCAAGTGGAAGAACTTACCCACTGAAGATTCTACATGGGAGGATGAGAATTTTATACAGAAGCACCCAGAGCTACTCAAGCATTGAAGACAACACTTTTTTGAAGGAGAGGGGCATGTTAGGTCCCTATATTACTAGTATAGTCCCTTATTGTTGTTAGTGTAACCCCCTTATTGTTATTATTGTACCCTTGTAACCCCCATATTGTTTTTATTGTGCCCATAATTTATTATTGTTAGGTTGGCTAGGATTACATTGTGGCCCCAGCTTGATCCTATATATAGAAAGGAGGTTTTGTAATTTGTATCATCCAAGAATTTTTCATTCATGTAATGTATTGGAGGTTGCCCCCTCGAAGTGGCTTATTTCTAAGGCGTTGATATCTCTTTTCTTCTCTTTTTGGAGCTGGTTTCACAACAAAACCTTTCAAACAAAAACTAAGAAGGATAAATCCTGTTTTATTACCTTTAGTTGAGAAAGAGATAAAAAATATGTATGATGCTGGGATCATAATTCCTCTTAGATACTCAGCGTGGGTTTCCAACCTTGTGTCAGTTAGGAAGAAGACCAGGGAGATTAGGATTTGCATTGAATTTAGAAATCTAAACAAGGCCTCCCTAAAAGATAATTATCCCTTGCCTAAAATGGATCACATACTTCAAAAGGTGGTTGGATCCAAAAAAATATCACTGTTGGATGTTGTTTCAGGCTACAACCAAGTACTAGTACTCCCAAGTGATCAACACAAAACTACCTTCACCACACCTTGGGGTACATTCATGTATGTTAAAATGCCATTTGGTTTGATGAATGGAAGGGCCACATTCCAAAGGGCCATGGACATAGCTTTTTCAGAAGACATAGGCTACTTTATAATCATTTACCTTGATGACATCACTATTTACTCTAAAACTGATAAAGAGCACTTAGTCCATTTGAGAAAAGTTTTTGAAAAATGTAGGAAATATGGACTATCTTTGCATCTCAAGAAAAAAATATTTGGTCTACAAGAAGGAAATCTCCTAGGCCACATAATTTCTGAAGAAGGAATCAAAGTAGACCCCAAAATTATTGAAGGCATATTGCAAAACAACCATCCTAGAAATATCAAGGAGTTACAATCTTTCATTGGGAAGATTAACTTTTTGAGAAGATTCATCCCCAACCTTGCTGAACTTGTGAGGAATATCACAAACATGCTAAAAAAGGAGACAAGATTTAAATGGACCTTGAAGGCAAAACATTCATTTGAACTGGTGAAACAAGCTCTCACGTAAACACCAGTTCTTATCAGTCCTAATTTCACCAAGGATTTCTACATTTTTTCATCTGCATTTGAACACACCATTGCTGTAGTGTTGTTATAAAAGAATAACACGGGGCAAGAAAAACCAATAGCATTTTTCAGTAAAGCTTTAAGAGATGCTCCACTCAAGTATAACATCATGGAGAAACAAGCCTTAGCCTTGATAAAAACATTGAAATATTTATGACTCTACATTTTACACTCTCATATCATTGCTTTTGTCCCACATACAGTTGTCAAGGATATTCTAAATCAAGACCCTGATGGTAAAAGGGGAAAATGGATTGCTATTATCTTAGATTATGATTTAGAAATAAGACCCACCAAGCTGGTTAAAGGACAAGGACTTGCAAAACTTATGGCTGAATCAAATTTCCAAGCATTAGATATTAATATGGTTGGTGTTTTAGAAGAACAGGAATAATTCACTGCTCCATACATTGAAGAAATATTTCTGAATTCATCTTGGTATGTTGATATCTTATATGTGCTTCTTTATCTCAATACCCGTCCTTCTTTATCAAATACAAAAGCTAGATTTTTGAAACAAAAAGCTTTAAAATTCTGCATTTTAGATGGAGTGTTATATTGGAAAAATTCTATTGGCATATTGCTTAAATTTTTTCTTGAGAATGATGTAGGAAAAATCATGCATGAGCTGCATGAGGGAGAGTGTGGAGTTCACCTTTACTGGAAAACCGCAGCAAACAATATTCTTAGAGCTGGCTATTATTGGCCCACCCTTTTCCCTGACACTCAAAAACTAGTCATGACTTGCCATAACTGCCAAATTTTTGATGGCAAGAGCAAACTCCTACCTTTACCTTTGCATCCCATCAGTATTGAGGCTCCCTTTCAACAATGGGGTTTGGACTTTATTGGAGAAATTTACCCAACCTCATCTGCCCAACATAAGTGGATCCTTACTGCCACTGATTATTTTACCAAGTGGATAGAGGATATCCCTTCTAGAAATGCTACTGACTCAGTCATTATCAAGTTCCTTGAGACCAACATATTATCCCGATTTGGTTGTCCTAGAAATATCATTACAGATAATTTTTCTGCCTTTAAATCCAAAAGAATGGTTGATTTCTACTATAAATATCATATCACATTGGGGCATTCCACAACTTACTACCCCCAGGGTAATGGGCTAGCTGAATCTTCCAACAAAAGTCTAATCAACATTATCAAGAGACTGTTGGAACAAAATAAAAAATCATGGCACAGTAAGCTAGTTCATGCTTTATAGGCTGATAGACTAACCACCAAGAAATAAATCATTATGTCTCCCTATCAATTGGTATATGGCATGGATGCAATCTTCCCAACATCCTTGGGAGTTCTAGTCATGAAACTCCTCCAAGAAGTGAAATCAAAATAAAATGACATGCAGAGAAGGCTGAATCAAACCATTCATTTACAACAGTCAAGAGAGGAGGTTTATAAAATAACACAAGCAGTTCAAGAGAAAATTAAGAATATCTTTGACAAAAGGACTAAAGCAAATAATTTCCAAGTTGGAGATAGTTTTAAAATGGGATTATAGGAGGGAAGACAACGGTAAACATGGAAAATTTGAAAATTTGTTGAAAGGGCCTTATATCATTCATTCAATTAGGGGTCATAATGCTTTCTTCTTATAAGGGCTGAATGGAGAAGAGTTATTTGGAGGTCCTATCAATGGCAGGATGCTCAAACACTATTTTTTCCAAGAGTCTTAGCTTCAAAGTTTTCATTCATTATATATAACGTCACATGATAAGAGATCATAAAAAAAAAAAATCAGAAAACAGAAAAAGGAAAAGAGGGCAAATTTGAAAATAGGTATCGCCCCATAACCAAAAAACAATACTGCTGAAAGTATGAAAGCCTAAATGCCACTACTAGTTCAAAAAGAAGACCTTGTCCAGTCATCTAGCCTAGTCATGGCTGAACATGTTTAAAATTATGTTGATAATTTAGTGTAAAAAATGATTTTCAAAGATATTCAAGCTTGAATTATTAGAAAAGATAGATTAGGGAATGAAATATACTGGTTCCACATGCTAAAAACATAACCAAAGAGAAAGATGAGGATGCATAACAAATGATAGATTACATCCCTTATCTTTCTAGTTAATTTTTATGCAAAATAATGTTTGTGTACAGCTTGTTCCAATGCCACAAACCATGGTAATTCAGATTGTCTAATCCTAATTTGAACCATGCTTTCAATTTTATGTCAATAGCTTAGAGAATCAAGATTGCCAAACAGTCTAATCTTGGCAGTCAAATAGTCTAGGTAGAAAATAAAAGAGTTCACTAGCTTAATCTGAACTCTTGGAAGCAATAAGGATAGAAGTAGATAGTTTATTTTTGTTTTCAAAATAAGAATGTTAAGAGTTTCCCAGTTCAAGTGCACTCAAGGAAGAAAAAATTTTAGGCCAAGCAGGTTGGGTAGGTATAAATTAAGTTGAAGAAATCATGTGTCACAGACTATTGAGATCACCACTTCAAAGAAATATCAAAAAATAAAAAGAAGGGAAAACCTGCCCAATATAAGAGGCATTGGTATTCATAAAATCAGAGATTTGATAATCTAAAATTTCTGGACACCTTCAAAAAGGGAGCTGCCCTCCCTAAGTGGAGCCACTGTTAGTCATCAGTAATTTTTGCTGATTCTGAAGATGACTAAGTAATGGTCCTAGATTTCTAAAAACAAGATTTGTGAAATATTGTGAGTTTTATAAATCTCATTGCCTTCATTATCCTAAGTCAAACTGTTTCATTAAATTTCTCCCTCTTTTCCTTCTAAAGTTCACCTCACTGCTCCAAAAAGACTTCATTTTCTGGGCCTACTGATCTCATTTTCACTACCCTGCCCACACTCTAATTCACTCCCTTTTTCCCTCTAAAAAACCCAATTTTCCTTTTCCTAAACCCTCATGAAGCACACCCCTATTCCTCATTTTCCTTTATATGTATTAAACAATGTAAAAGTCCACTTTTACATTGTTTAAAACCCAAACTTAAGCCCATCGGGTCTTCTTCCTTCATAAATAAAAACTATGTTTTTTTATATTATAAACCCGTCCTTATATAAAATAGGCCTTAAGCCCCTTTTCATCTAAACCCCAACCCTCTTGCGCTCATATGGCCATAACCTCCGATTATCTATAAGCCCTTCCCCTATGCAAATAACACCTCCACCTTTCATTTCATAAACCCCCGTAAACCTTACAAAAGGGCTCCTTAACCCTTTAAATTATTAAAATATGGGCCTCGCCTCTCATCATGCCCAACACCCCTCCCAAAACCTTATAACTCGACGCATTTTTGTTAAATTATTAAGGCCTCAGGCCCATCATCCACTTAACCTCGCCATCCAACGAAACCTCGCCACCTGTCCTCCACTACCGCTAGCCCAGTCACCTGCTCGCCGCCTCCCGAACACGCGATAGTCATTGATCTCCCATCCCGAGATATGACAGTCCCCGATGCATATCACATATATAATTGCGCCGAGGTTAACATTTTTTGACCCACGTGAAATAAGCGATTTTTCCCTGCCACGTGTCGAGTCTTGGGCTATATCACATGCATCCCACTAAAAACCACTTACCTCCCTTTCTCCACGCGATAAACCGCTTCCGATTTTCAAAAACCGCTTGCCCTCTGTGCCAAAATTTAAAACCTCCCACCTCCATTCAAACTCCTGTCTGGTTCTGCCTTCGGAACCTTGCCTCCTGAACCATTTCTTCCTCTGCAGAACCCTCCAACAACTCAAAACCACAGAAAATGCAGTCATGCACCCTCCCTGCAGGTTTTAAAGTAATAAATTGTGTTTTTATGCAGGTTCAATGGAGGAATGCCTGAGAGGCATTCCGATGGTCAGAAAATGACCAAATTAGCCCTTGGATGACGACTTAGGAGCCTAATTTGAATTACAGAGGTGCCAAGGCCTTATATCAAAGACCAACCATCATTAAACATGATCATAGATGTTTGAAGAAACCCTCCTGCCACGAAGAAGAGCCTTCCCTGCACACAGAAGACAAACACAGTCAAAGGAAACAGTGAAGAGAAGAAGATGAAAGATTAAAGGGCTAATCACCAATTGAGAGCAAAAACAAAATATTAGCCAGTCAAAACATATATTAAAGGATAAAGGTAAATAATGAAAAGGTTAAATGATAAAGACAGAAGATCAGGAAATTTAATCATAAAGGATTAAAAAATAGGTAGAGATCAAACAGATTAAAGAAAAACATAAATATAAACAGACAACCAGAGTATAAAGGCAAAGTTTAAAGGCCTAATACATATTTTAAAGCTAAAGAAAAAGTAGATTAAGCCCATAAATGCATTCGAATGACTAAGCCTATGGCAGTTACTTCTTTCAAAGAATTTTCTGCCACCTAGTGCTTTGTTTCCTTCAATAAAGCATTAAACAATTATTGAACCCATTCAGAGATATTATCTATCTGCTAGGCAGTTATTGTAAATTTATGAATAGGCCTTAAAGTCAAACATTTCACCTATAAACCCTCAGAATTTAAGACAAGAGTTATTATTTAGAGAAATATCTGCAGATATTCCTGCCTTGAGCCTTTCATGGTATTCAAGACAAAGACTTCATTAACTCTGAAATAAATGACACCCAAAACCTAAGACTTAGCTTCACCTCCTCATTTGCAGATAAATACTACATTTGAGCTCATTATCTTGTTGGCATTTGATGACTCTTTGAAGTAATACATAGCCTCTTAGAAGTCTAAAAGAAATTGATGTCTTGAAAATTTTGAATGCCCTGATTTATTTGTTGATGGAGGATCCTTACGCTTGGTTTATGGTGAAGTGCTTCTAATATGTTATTGTTTTTTCCTGTTTCATTATTTTTCCATATTTCAAAATTTCAGTAGAATAAAGGATTTAGGCTAAGAAATGTTTCTAAAGGCACCTTAGTTCTGTTTGTTCTTCATTTCCTTAATGTTTTCCTCTACTAGGACATTTAGAGAATTCTTAATTTCTCTCTAGACCCCTAAGCTTGTTTATTTCATGAATGGTTTAATACAGTTGGTGTCAAGGATGATTTATGGCTAGCCCTGCTTACTTGATGTCACTAGAACACTGTTTTTGAAGTCTCTGTCTAAAGTACCATTACTTAAGTCTGCCAAAGAGGTTTTGTTTCGATCATACCCTTTGTACTTGCTTAAATAATTGTTTTAGAGATCTTCATAGCTATAATCAAAGATTTTTAGGTGTTCCCTCTTCTCTGATTACAGTTATATGCGTGTCTTGAATTTTTTCTTTCCTTGAAGGTGAAATCACTAGAAGTTAAATGAGTTTCTCACCTTCTATATTTCATTAGAATTTTTGTCTTGAATAATTATCTACTTTAGTTGAATAAAATAATTTATGGTTTTCCCTGTCTATTGATTGCCTCTTTATGCTTATGATATTTAATTCCCTTTTGTTAGAGGTACATGATAAATGATTCTTAATTTCCCTTTTTCCTACTTCTATTCTCACAATTTATGACCATCTCATTGCCCTTAAAAAACTTGAAGATCCATTGGCCAAGTTAGATTTTCCCTGTGATGCTCCCCTATCTATTGATGAACATATTTTGAATTTTACAGACTCCATTTCCCAATAACTATGAATATTTCCTCATTCTATCTATTCTGCTAGATCACCTTACCCAACCAAAACAAAAAACAAACCCTTTACTTAATAACTAGCCTAAAATCAACCATCCAAAGCAAACAAGTTCATATCCTTTGCATATAAATAGAGAGAGCCCTCTCTGAGTCCAGGAAGGCTAGGTCCTAGGAATCCAAAGATTGGTCTGATGTTTCCCTATCCATTTGGTCTACCAATCTGTTAAATCACGGGACCACAACACAACCTACCTATTGTATTTGTTGTTTTCTTAGCATTGAAATGCATCTCTCCTATCTGACAATTATTTGGGATGCTATTTTTGTCAAGATAAATCCCCTCTGTGGACATAGGAAATATCTGTAGCCCTAAAGTGGGCCTAGAAAATTGAGATACTTTCTAATGCAAAGATTTCTTAGCTAATATTAAAAATTAAATAAGAAAAGAGATAGAGGTACCTTTTCCTGATGCTATTTTCAAACCCGTTGATGATGACCTTGATCCACAATCCTTTTAGGCTCGCTTCTTGCTAATGGTGGCACACAAATACCTGCGGATGATTAGGAGAAAACAATAAACATAATACAATACATAATAAACATTAAACTTTAGCTATCTAGAATATCAAGGAGTACCAAAATATTTTCATAAATGATTAAATGAATATAGAAAGCAAACATCAGATGCTTTTATTGATAAATATAAAAGGAAAAGCTTACAACCTAGGCCTTGATGTTGGAGGTCTCCCTTTAGTGAAAATATGAGTCCTTCACCGAAGCTCTAAATAATTCCTTCTCCTGAACAACTTAGGCATTATCATAGCGCAAGAATGTAAAGGGAACGAGAGTTCAAACCAACCCAATAATGAACAACCAGTAGTGGAAGGATGGGACCAATTTATAGGAAGGGATAAGAGGTTGGGAGCCCATGAAAGGAGGAGGAAGGTTCACTTTCTAAGGGAGAAACCCCCATGGATGAGATCAAAGCTCTAAAATCAGAGATCTTGACCCTATCAACATCGTTTAACAACCAACTCACCGCCCTGGAATTTATAGAGGTCGAAGCTTCTCCTCTATATGAGGAAACACTGCCAAAAGGGGATTAATGCAGTTTTCCAAGAAATCAGGGCACTGAAAGTGCTAAGACAAAACTATCAACCTGCCATCAACGTGGGCAGGCCACTAGAAAATGCACTGACCCAGAATACTAGGGTTTTGACCAAGTTCCTTCAGTAATATTACAAGGAAATTTTCTTTCAGTCTTTAGAGGATGTATTTACATATTTTTCCAAGGTGGAAACATTGCACAGGGTTTTTCATGGGGAACTTCAGGATTAGGTATGGGTAGTGAGCATGGTGAAAAATTACAGTGTAACAGATGCCCCCTAAAGCATGAAGGCAGAATGTGGAGTGATGGATAAAATGATTTATGAACCAAGGCAAAGAACTCAGATCACTGCCAGGAAACCTGCCAAATCAAACATAATACAATATATGGCATCTCTGGTATGAATATGCCTAACCACATAACTATGTACTAGGAATCAAATAATACATGAAACCACGACATGGTCACAACCCTCCGTCTAAAGAGATAATAGAAATAGATCCATAACATGGACGCAACCATCTGTATATGTAGGACCATGTATACAATCATGGATACTCAATAAATCCATGCAACCTAGATCAAAATCAACTGCGACCCAAGGCCTTCATCGCGATCTCAATCTACCCAATGTATGAATCTAACACTGTGAATAGATGTGTTGATGTCGAACATGGTAGAAACCACCTATTTATCAGTCAATAATGAAAATTGTTATCAGACACAAGAGAAAAAACCAATAATGTCGATGTCCCTCAAGGTACAACAACACAATCTACAAGTGTGAATAAACATGTTGAAGTCAAACACTTTCAGAATCATTCAATTGAAGGCCAATGATGTGAACTTGTCGTCGAACATGAATAACTTTCCATTGATGCATGCAAGTTCCAAGGTAATGAAAAGGAGTTTCTAAATCATCTTCTCGGGTAATGAGTTGAAGTCGACAGGAAGTGATTCGTTGAAGGCGGGCCATAATGATTACCACATCATCGACACGAAACAACATATATCTCAATATAATAGGAGTGATTCGAGATTGTAAAAAATAAAATCAGATAAGCAAAGAATGTTTGACTGTGACAAAAGGACTTCTCTTGAAAATATTGGCGATATAACTCTAGAGTATGGGAACATTTGACTCAAATACAATCATAGGTCATGTTGAAAAAAATGGTAATCAAATGAGAGGCAAATGGATTTCCCAAAATCATGAAGGAAAAGTGACGAATGAAGGATATTCCCAACCTTACACAAACTAGAAATGAGTGTCATGTTAATAGTGACAAGCTTCCCAAAACACACATAGGATGTTCACTTTCAATTTCCCCTCGTTATTGCTAACGAGCACCTCTTTATTTTTGATAGCCGGCGTGATGAATATAACATATGCCAAGCGTGTAAGTTCATTCTTCGAATGAATCCATCCTAGTAATTTTAACGAGCCCTAGGAAGGAGGAACTCAGTCTCGTCATGGTGACAATTCTTTTGTCATGTAATTTTTAACAAGTCCAACGAAAGAGTAACTCAGTGTATTTTTTCATGTTTAAGGAGTTTGAAAAAGAAACAGAAATTAAAACTCCATCATGTCCATTTTCATAAACTGTCTCTGGAATCTGAAAAGATAGAAAACAATACCTGAGAAAACCTTTTGACCATGTTTGATCAAGGAATTCTTTTTTCGTAAATAGTTAATCTTAGCCTGAAAAAGGGGTAAACGTATACTGATACCAAACCAATTCATTTATTTTAATGAGTTCAAAATGACAAGTAATCGACAATATTTTCATTTTTCGAGTTAGAAAAGAGTTGAAAGATGACTCCTCCTGGAGGAATGAGTGGTATAAAGGGTAGCAACTGGTTTCGATGATGATGGAACTGCTCAAAAAAAGTAAAGGTCAAGAGTCTGGCTAACAAGACCACTCATTGCAGTGGTTCTCGAGGCACGGGTAAAACAACAAAGTGAGAGCGTATAATCAACCAAGAAGATGGTGATGATGGAATGAAAAAACCAAGGTTCATCTGAAAAAAGGTAGATAAAAGGGAAATAATGAGAGGTGTAATGAGGATGGTTTCATTTTTACAAAATCTTGAAACATATAGAAAAACTATGCTTGAAAGTGGTTTCATTTTTACACAAGCTTGAAATGGAAACAAACTATGCTTGGAATAAGTTTGTATGCCCCCAAAATAATAATGCCATTCGAGGTACATGCCCCCTAAGGTTTATCTGATTCACCAAATTAGAATACTGGTTACTAATCGATGGATGGAATGAAGGTTCATTTACGAGATCAAGTGAAAGACTCGACGGGGAATTTACGAGATCTAATCAAAGACTCGAATTAAAACGAGATTTGTTTCATTTTTTAATGAGGTTGACACAAGAAAAGAACTATCCTCATAAGGACCTATTTCATTTTTTAACGAGGTTGACATAGTAAAATAACAATCCTCATGACACTTTGTTTCATTTTTTAACAAGCTTGACACAAGAAAAGGAACTCTGCTCCGAAAAGCATGATTCATTTTTTAAGGAGCTTGCCACAAGAAAAGGAACTCTGCTCTGAAGAGCTTGATATATTTTTTAAGGAGCTTGAAACAAGAAAAGGAACTCTGCTCTGAAGAGCTTGATTCATTTTTTAAGGAGCTAGACACAAGAAAAGGAACTCTACTCTGTAATACCTGATCACGACCCATAAGAGGTCATGGATTCCAAGAGGTTCCCATCAGACAGGAGAACAACACACTGGAAATCAGGGTCCAATTCCCCCAGTACATGATGCACTATATCACTGATAAAATCATCAGTAGATATGGGAAAGGAACATGTTGCCACATAATTAACCTATGTCAGGGAAGATACCATTGGCATGTAAGGACCATTTAGAGATAATGGTTTATTGGGAGCTAGATTAGGACCAATGAATGAAAGTTGATCAATGGTCACAATTCTTCCTTTATGTGGGAAACATATCACGTGAAAGAGAGAAGAGACAAAAGCTCCCATGAAATAAGTATAGTCACACCTAAGGAGTAAATTAAAATCCAAGGGGCCTTCGAAAACCATCACGTCTATATAGACAATCTTTCCGCCCAAAGTAATAGGAAACTTAGGAAGGATCCCTAACAGTTAACTGGTTCCTCTATTAAACACTAATAGATTTTGGGTAATAGGCACAAGCTGCAGAGAACCTAAAACTTTCCAAGTAGTTGATGACATAATACTAACATAGGTGCCTTCATCTATTATGGTGCTAGGTATGGCTACATTGTATGCCTGTACCATGAACTCGAAGTGCACATAAGAAGGAGGAAGGTATCTTGTCATTTGACTCCAATCAAAGGAAGCGACCAAACTACTTGGGGGGGTGTCGTGGGAATCAGAGAACTTCCACCTTGTGTTACAAGAATGGGAGGGTCACCCTCCTGTACCATGGGAACGAGAGGATTTCCCTCCAATTCATGCGAATCTGATGAAACAAAAATAACCTAAGTGGTATGAGGTTCATTCTCTACAGGAAAGGCCTGATCAACTGAAGGTGGAATCAGGTCGATAATTTTCTCAACCAATGGTTGGTCAGGAACAAACTCGTCGGATTCAATTTTGGAGAGAGTGGGATTGACCGGAGATGACTTATGATAAATCACTTGATCAACTAGTGGAGGATTAGGGGAAAGCTTCCAATAACCAACATGAAGACAATGCTAAGAAGCCGTAAGGTTATCCAACACTTTCAAGGTTTCATCCATATAAGAAAAAAGGTGAATGGGATGATTCCCTTCACATAACCTACAAGTAAAATTGACTTTACCCTTTTTCCCATGAACCTTATCATGACTATTTGAGGTTTTATCACCAGCATGATCTCCAGAGGCTAATGACAAAGGCTGATGTGAGATGGTGGAACATACTTCTAATATCCTGGGAATGCCAGGAAAATCCTTAAGAAGGTGATAACCCTTACATAACTTGCAAGGGAATTTGACTTTGTGGGGCTGAATGGAATATTTTTCAACATTAGTTGCATCAGGAGCGATGGTCACTTGGTTTCCCCCCTACTTATTTTGCTTCTTCTTCTTGTTCTTAGCTTCCTGGTTGCTAGAAATCAAACTTTCACCAGGTGAAGGGGAAGAATAGGGTGAAGAAACAAGCGAAGAAGGCGAGGGGTCAAATTTAGGATCAACATGATCTTGACACTATTCAGGTGGAGGCGAACTTGGTTGAGAAGAAACTTGCACATTTGGAACCACGGGGGTTGAAAATAACCAAACTGGAAAACCAAAGGTGAATCCTGGGAGGGACAACATTGCCATATATGGAGCACAAAAATTTCCAAAAGAAGGAAAAGGGCCAGGATTACCATTTGAGGGGATTCTTTGATTGGTAAACTTAGGAAATGTTGCCATTGGTCTCAACCTAAAATATGCTAAGAATTTGTGCACGGGTAAGATGTTATTCCGTGGGAAATAAATTTTAGAATTCAACAACAAAAATAAAAAAGGGTAATATAGGAAAAATGGATTACCAAGTATGTGTGAACTAAAATATACACCTTAGAAAATAAATTTACCAAGGACTTAACATATGACGACGAATCTCCTCGAATGTTGTGTTTGGTGTATCACGTCTACAAGGCGGCCAACTCGGTTACCTATGAAATATTTGCAACGTAATGGTGTCTCCCAAAATATACATGAGGATACATGGGAGTCCAGTTCGTGGTGGTGCTCCAAATATACTTATCATACATCAATATACTTCCATGCTTGGGACGAGATATCACCCCCATATTGTAACACAATATGTTAGCGAAAACTCCTACGTTTAACGATGTCGGAACGCGTCTCTAGCCTAGACCTCTAATTTTTCTCTTTAATTTCAAATGATCCTTAGGTTAATTGAGTTTCATTTTAAGTTGATCTTGAGTTAAGTTTTAATTTCACGGCTCAAAACTATTTCACCTGAATACTTATAATGCAACTAGCATAAGAAAATGATTCTTTCAATTCAATAAATGTTATCTAGTTTAGGGAAGAGTTTCAAACAATGATGCAACAAACGAAGCTCCTCCTAACCATACAACTTTCACTATCCCAATTCAAGTCAAAAGATGCAAATTATGCAATGCAATATATGCAAAATTTATTCTTTTTTTTTTCAAAAACTATGCAACTATAATGTATGCACAATTTCCTTTTTTCCAAAAACTATGCAACTGTAATCTATGCACAATTTCCTTTGTATTTTTTATTAATAAGAATGCACTCAATGCAGTTTTTGTTGGAATGAGAATCTACTTAATGCACCTTCCAATGAATGAGAATGCACTCAATGAACTTTTTAGCTTTCAATCATTAAACAATGTAATCTAAGTTCAATGATAAATCTCAAAAATGACTTTTCATTGCAATATGATCTAATGCACTTTAACAAAAAGTAAACTTTGAGATGAAAACTAAATGATTGAAAAAACTAAATTTCTTTTATGGAATGAAAATGATGCTTAATGATCAGCAAAACAATAATCTTTCGAAATATAAAAGTAACAAACATTGATTTAATGGATTTAAGGAATCAAAGATTCAACCAAAATTTCACTTTTACCACTTCAAGTATAGGATGAATTTTTGCACACCACAAAGAAAATAGCACCAAAAAGACAAAATTTGATGCACACAAAGCAAGAGGATGAATTCAAAGATCAGGACACACTAGGCCTTTTAACAAAAACCCCAAAAATTCTCAAATTTAAGGATCATCACTACTTTACATAGCAAAAACCATGCTGACAGGGTCTTCAGTGCTACTTTAGACCCCTAAACTCATGATGTCAGTGGTACTCTACATAAAAAAATAGTGCTGGTATATGAAACTGTACCAACACAAGAAGAAAGTGAAAGACAGGGTTTTCAACGTGACTGCATTTATAAATATCCATGCTAGCAGTGCGACTATATCTAGAAAAGGGTGCACAAGTTGAGGAATTCTTAGGAAAATCATTCCATGACGAAGTAGGGACCTAGAAATGACACTCTAAACCAAAAATAAAACCCTCCTATAGAGACCTAAATAGACTTAGATCTCAGTGATCGGTCAAACTAATCATAGATCAACCCGAGAAAGGGAAGGTCAAGAGGCTAAAGCTCCCCAGCAGAGTCACCAATTCTATTTTCAATATATATAACCTCTATGGAAAAAGGCGATATCTCTAGTCCTACAATGGGTCTAGCAACTTGAGATAATTTATAATGCAAATATTTCTTAGCCAATATTCAAAATGTGACAAAAAAAGAGATAGAGGTATCTTTTCCTGATGCTATGTTCGAACCCGTTGATGATGACCTTGATCCATGATACTTTTAGGCTCGCTTCTTGCTACTAGCGACACAAGAATACCTGCGGATAATTAGGAGGAAAAAAAAACATAATACAATACATAATAATCATTAAACATTAGCTATCTAGGAGATCAAGGAGTACCATAATATTTGCATTAAAGATTAGACAAATATAGAAAGAAAACATCAGATGTTTTATTGATAAATATAAAAGGAAGATCTTACAACCCAGGCCTTGATGTTGGAGGCCTCCCTTTGGTGAAAATATAAGTCCTTCACTGAAGCTCTAAATAATTCTCTCTCCTGAACAAATTAAATGTTATCACAGTGCAAGAATGTAAAGGGAACGAGAGTTCAGACCAGCCCAACAATGAAAAACCAAAAGTGGAAGGATGGGGAAAATTTATAGGAAGGGAGAAGAGGTTGGGAGGCCATGAAAGGAGGAGGAAAGTCCACTTTATAAGGGATAAACCCCCATGGATGAGATCAAAGCTCTAAAATAAGAGAGATCGACCCTATCATCACCGTTTAACAAAAAACTCGTCGCCTTGGAACTTATAGAGGTCGAATCTTCTCCTCCATTTGAGGAAACACTTCCAGGAAGGGATAAACGTAGTTTTCCAAGTAATAAGGGTGCTGACAACACTAAGCCAGAATTGTCAACCTACCACCAGTGCAGGAAGGCCACTAGAAAACGTATTGACCCAGAAAAATAGGGTTTTGACCAAGCTCCTTCAGTAATCTTCCAAGGTATTTTTCTTTGAGTCTTTAGGAGATGTCTTTACATATTTTTCCATGGTGGAAAGATTGCACAGGTTTTGTCATGGGGCACTTCAGAATCAGGGATAGGAAGTGAGCATGGGGACAAATTACTATGTAACAACTATCCTAATATTTTGGTCCGCAAACTAAGATAGTAATTTTGGTTGTAAGGCACCCCATTTCATTTGTTTCTCCATGCATTAAATTAATATTTGGTGGATGAAGTTAATTTAAAAATTCACTTGTTTGGTTGAAATAAACATGAGTTGAAAATGAAATATAGTGAACGTGCATATTCAATATCACCTCCTTTGGTTAATTCATAATGGTTTTTGCTAGTGTGACCTAAACTAAATATCCATGAATTATACATGCATTCTTCTTATCTTGACTCTAACTATCAAAGAGTTGCTTAACAAACCACTATGCAAGCCACCTAGACTATCTATTACCACAAAAGGCCTGTCATCCTCAATGTTCTCTATGCTTTTGAGAGGCACTATGTGCTTAAAATAAAATTATTTTGAACCTTCAAATTATATGTGAATCCTATCACTATTTTCATTTATGTATGTATAATAAACAACCATGCATTTATTTTCCAAAGGAGAACATAATATACTGGAACATTATGAAGCTTTATATGTGATGCCAAATATTCATCAAGAATAAGAAAAGGTTCCTTATCTTGATATAATTCTTCTCTTTCCTTTTTCAATCTATATTTTTACACCAATATGTTGTCAAACATAATGTCAATTTTACCTTCAATCAATTATGTAATAGAATTCAACTTTGCATATGCTTGAAGAACAATTTAGACCTATGTCCTAAGCATTCATATATATATTTGGATCTTCCTGTCATCTTTTCCATATCCTAATGTATTTTTATTTATGCATGTGAGAGAAATATTCTTCCTTGTTTTTTTTGGAGACCATCTCGTACTAATTTTGCAGTTATGTGCTATATAACCATAATTGTGACATTTGTAGCATTATGTATTATAATTTAATATGGGAGTGAATGGATTATGATTTATTTTTTTATACTCATTCGGAAATTTAGTTTGATTGCATGGAATTTTGTTTCTAGAATATTGATAAGAGCCTCTATAATCATCCCTAACATAGGATATACAATCCCTAAATTTATGTGCAAAATTTGTACACAGATAACAAGGAACAAGAAATGAATCTTTCCTAAAGATGAACCACGGTGGATTGGTTCGAAACATCGAATCTATCAACAATGGATGTGATATATCCAGAAACAAATTCTACACAAAATGCTAATTGTAGAAATCTTAAATCTAAAATGACCAAGAAATGAAGTTTGATACTTGCCTAAGTAGGATTTCCTTAATGAAGCAAATCATTTGAATATGTTTTTCTTTGAATAATATACACTTTTTTGTTGATCCTTATCTCTTATTTCACTGTTTCTTGCATTGTACAGGGAATGATTAAGGGCATACACATAACTTCTAGGTGTAATAACTAGTCCAACCTCATCTCAATTTCTTCTCTTGCTTCCACTATGGTTGGGGCTTTCATGACCTTAAGGTTTTAATTTAATTTCTAGTAGCTTAAGGCTTGCATATTTTTTGTATGAAGTCTCGCCTACATAACCAAGAATTGTTTTGTCATATGGTGATTTTTGAATGATGAGAATCTCATCCAACATTTGAGAAATTTTCAAGTTCTTCTCAAGTTTGTCTACTTCACTCCTTAATGAGGAAAAAAATTCTTTAAGCCACTCAAAATTTTCTTCTTTTTTCTTTAGCTGGATTTTCATCACTTTCTCTATTATCTTTGCTTCTTCTAGCTGAATTTTCATGGAGATGAATTCTTCAATTTGTTTCTCTTGATCTTTATTTTTTGGATTAACTTATTCTTCTAAATTTTCATAATCCTAAAGCTTTTCCTTCAGCTGACTTTACAACATTTCTTCTCTCTTTTCTACTTCCTTTTCCTGAAGTCTCAAGAGGAGAAATTTTGTTTCATCAAATTTATAACTCTTCTTTTCAAGAATTTGAAACTACTCTTTAAGCCTTATATTTTATTCTCTGAGATTAACTATTTGTTCTAGTGTAACCGAAAGATCTATGCCATCAACATTTCCTTCTTTTGTTTCATCATGTATCTTCTTATTTAATTTGTTCATTTTCTCCTTCATTATTATATTCTCGTTTCTAATTTAGTTTGTTATTTCTAAGACATCCATTTCAATGATGTAACATTCTTCAGATTTTGATGATCTGTTTTTTTGTACTTGTCTTCTTTAAGATATTTTGTATTCATAACAATGAAGGAGTATTATTTTTTGGATTTGGAGTCATGCCTCTTTGACTCTTCCATCTATGTTTCTGAGGTTTGCTTCCATCTGTTAGGTTATGTCTAAAGGAACCAACTCTAAGACTAGTTGGAAATACTGAGAGGGGGGTGAATCAATGTTTTATTAAAATTAAGAACTTTTAGAATTTAAAAAATATAATGCACATTAATAATAAAACATAGACATTTTATAAGAAAAACTAGAACGCTTTTCAAATAGTTTTTTAATTTATTATAACACTTGTGAGGCCACTGAGCCTTTGTAAGCAACAACTTACAAAAATTATAGGCTCCAACATGTTAAGAAGACGAGGACACAAATCCTTAGTAATTTGGTGCTTACAAAGGCACCAAATTAGAAACATAGTTTGAAGGATGTAAAATATATTATATGAGTTGATAAATATTTAAGATCTCCTTAAATGCATATTATTAGTACTAATATCCTAGAATTGTAGGTTATTCAATCAATTAAATGTCTATTCATCTCTCAAACCAAATATGTGAAGGAGATGTTGAGGAAGTTTGGAATACGAAATTGTACATATGTTAACACTCTCAATTGGTCATAAGATGTAAATTAGACAAATATAATGAATATTTAGATGTAAATCAAACCTTGTAAAAGTCAATGATTGAAATTTTATTAGATTTGACAACATGAGGACCTGATATCATGCAGGATGTAGGATTAGTTGGAAGATTTTAATTTTCCCCAAAGGAGGCACACACAAGAAGTGAAAAGAATTTTTAGATATTATAGTTTTTCCTAAATTGACGATATAGTAGACCGTTTGGATCCCCTTCAATATATCGTTATAAAATGGTGACTAATTCAACATTCTGACAATGTTCTTATACTCATGTCTACATACAACAACAACTGATCAAGTCACAAGACTTGAGATCTATGGTCTCACGCATTTCTAACCTGATCATGGTATGACATTATCATTACATGCTACAATAACTGATCCAGGTGGATATTGGTGGACACCCACCTATTCCATTTGGACCCCCTCCATTGTTTCTTTTATTTTTTTAGTTTCCTTAATTGTAGCACAATTTACTATTTTTTGCTTTTTTTTGGGTCCTAAACTTCCGGAGCTGTTTTGAGGCCCTCAACGATGTTTTTTTGGAAAACAAGAAAATGTTAGTATTTGATTTAAGTTTGCAGTTGAAAGTTGTAGTCCTTGGATAGATATTTCTAATGAGTTATCGTGCTCGTAAAACAAATATCGTATGCTAAAGTTACAACCCCAGAAAGTTGATGTATCAATTTACCCCAACGAGGCCCACAATTTTGGTGATTCATCTCCTAGGGTTATTTTTTTGGATGTTTAGGGTTTTCCATTGTTTCTAAATAATAAATAGGCCTTTGAGTGTCATTTTCATATAATTCATAGGAATGTAGCTACCACATATCTTCTCAGAGATAAGCTACCATCGCTTGAGCTAGTTTATTTCCATTCTGTATGTAAGCATAATTTACCTCTTTGATATTAATGAAATGAAGTTTTATCTCTTCTGCATATTTGTGTTTATTTTGATATATGTATTCTATTGCGTTCAGGTATAAGTCTGGATAAGTGGTATCAGAGCAGTCTTCTCTTTCTCTATTTTTCTTTGCATGTCCCCAACGAGGTTAGGGTATAAGGAGTTAAGGCTCGAACTGGTTGAAACTTTGCAATACCAACCTCGTAAACCCCGATGACATTGTTGAGCTCCAAAAATGTTCTTTCTTCCACCACATTCCACTCCATTTATTTTGTCCATTATTAATCCCAGGCTCAAATGATCAATGAAATTAGTTAAAATTGCTTTAAGAATGAATATCATGGCTAAATTGCTATGTTTTTATGATTTTGTCATTATAGTAATTTTTGAACTGAAACTAGCTACAGAATGCAGACATTCTGTAGCTAGTTTCCAATTCTGCAACCGTCTTCATGTTTAAGCAGGTTCCAAATGTCCTCTCAGAGAAAACCACACATGGTCATATTCCACATCATGCCTTTAGCATTTGTTACTCTCCATGAAGATTGAACGGAATTCTGCACGTGGTTATGCACGTGGGAACTCAAACTAGGAGATAGACTCCTAATAGGACAAGGACAATCCAGATGTCCTTTGTCATATTACGATGCCACCTTTAGAGTTCTAGTTTGATTTTAATATGGAAATATAGTAATCCCTGTATTATCTCAAGATCTGTTATGTAAATTTGCTATAAATGTAGCTCGGGAAACCAAGAGACAAGGTTAGATTTTGGCTACATTTTTGAAGTCCGAGAATACTCTGTTTTGAAGTGATTCCTCTTTTAATGAAAGAAGCAGCATTTCCTTGAACGCGTTGAGTCGATCTTGAACTAGATTTCGTGCTACTCTGGTGGTAGAGGGCCCCTGCCTCCTGAGTAGCCTTGTTTTTACGGTTTAGATAAGTATTTTAGTTTCGTTTCTAGCTTAGACAAGTTTCTGAAGTTTATGTTTATAGTTGATTTCATTAATCATTACAGCTATACTTACTCTAATAAACTCTTCCAAAATATCATTACGATGAATAAGGCATAGCTGTGGTGTTGTAGATTTTAGTTGCAATTCCTTTCGTTAATTATCACAGTTAGACTTACTCTAATAAACTCTTCCAAAATATCACCATGATGAATAAGGCATAACTGTGGTATTGTAGGTTTTAGTTGCTTGTTTACACTAAGTTTCACAGCCGGTCTTACTCTTACAAGCTCTTCCAAAATATCATAACAATGAGTAAGAAATAGCTGTGGTGTCTTAGATTTTAGTTGCATTTCCTTTTGAATTTCTGTTTACACTAAGTGGCATAGCCAGTCTTACTCTTACAAAGCTCTTCCAAAATATCATAACATTGAGTAAGAAATAGCTGTGGTGTCTTAGATTTTAGTTGTATTTGCTTTCAGTTTTATGTTTATGTTCAATTGCATTAGATAATACAGCCAGGACTATTTTACAAACTCTTCCAAAATATCATTCATAATGAACAAGATGGGTTGTAGAATTCCATAGACTAGCTGCATGTTAATTTAGTTAGAGCACTCCGGAGGTAGAATGCATTTAGTTCAGCTCTGTCGCTACATTTCAGCTTGATAATGGCATTTTAGTTTAACATTGCTCATTGTATTCCAAGTAGACTAGTAGCACTCTATTTTAGTCTCAGCTCACTATATTAGCATTTCAGTTTAGTTGTTATCCATTGCATTTTTAGTTGTTAAATTTAAATACCACGGTCTTCATTATTTACAAAACTTCTTTTGTTCCAAACTCATATTAATACATAATTATCTGGACAGAAGTTAGTATCAGTCTAAAGGCCTGGAGTATTTTGCAACCTTTTTACCATTTCACAAACAAGCCTTTTCTCAAAGACTATTTTAAAAAGAGAAAGCTATAACTTTTGAGTGAGGCCTAGTGGTGCTAGATTGAGTTGCAGAACAGAATTAGAAGCTAGTTTAGAATAGAAATCTTATGGTGCTACAAATTTTCTTTTCCAAATATATTCCAATAGACCTTTAATCATGGATGAGATGTTGTAACATTGTAAGTTGATTGTTTGATTGTTTAGTTAGGAGAACTTCATTTACACTTAACTTGCCCATTTCTCAAGCTCTTCCAAAACATCTTTAATGAATGAATTGGACAATTTTAAGCTCATGTTGTGATTTATTTCCTTGAAGTCATTATCAAGCTTTGTATTTGTTGTTTGCTAGCCATAGTTAGGCTTTGTTCTGTTTTAGTATTTGCATTTGTTATTTACCATCCATAGTTTAGGCCAATAGCTTCTTTTCACCAGCATTTAGTTCCTTACCTTTCCAACATAAAACCATAAACCAAAAACATCAGAAACACTAAACACAACGTGGTAAGAAAAAAATACCTAGGCACATATAGTGCACCAAACTTCAGCAGTTTACCAACCCTGGTTGACAATTAATGAACTCAATTTAGGAACACTGGGTTGAACACAAACATACATCCCATGGTAGAAAAAAATAAAGATGAGGGAGCATGAGATCCTTTTAAAATATTACTCAAAGAAGCCCTTAAGCAATTGTTGGCAATATGATGCAATTTGTTATCCTTGATAGCAACCTACTCGGTGATGAGTTGTCTTTGGATAGTAACCTATTTGTTAATGATGTAAATCTGATGTATCTACAGAGCAGTTCAGAAGTAACAAAGAAAGAAATTCCAGTAAGTGCCAGAGTAATGATGAATAAGATATTTCACAATGTACACACAAGTTTGTAAAGGCCAAGTCGCGTATGCATGCAGATAAGTACGTCCCAAGTCGCTTATGCACGCGGATAAGTACGTCCCAAGTCGCGTATGCCCTTTTGCGCTCCAAATTTATAATACCAAGGGGCATTACCATGGTTTTGGCACACAGTATTGAGCGCTGTATGGTTTATTTGATTCCGTCCAAGAATACCATCGAAAGTTGTGTGGTTTTGGCTCATGGTATTGGTAAAAGCTAAATCTATTTAAGCAGAAGAAGATCATAGTGCAAAGTGTGCATGTGTAAGCGTTGTTGATGAATAAATCTCTCTAAGGAATATCTGCATGGATGAACTTTGTTCTTAATTGATAGATCTGAAGCTATGATGCACCCATGGGTATAATGATGGTTCACGATATCTAGATCTGATGATGATGAATCTCTAGTTTGATCTACTGACGAAATCATGAAGAATGGCGCAAGTCTACTGAAGAAATGAAGACATCCTGGTAAGTTTTTATAGATCTGGTCTGTTCTACAAAATTTATTTTTTACAGATCTATACGCTAGTTGGGTTCAACAAAAGTACGTATATACGCGGGTTCGCTTAATGAAAAGTGCATATGGTAGTTAGGGTTTCTGAAGAATAAAATACACAGAAGTATACGCAAGTTGGTGTGCAGGAAAGCGCGTATGTACGCGGCGTAAGTGAAGCAAAGTATCGTATGCTATTTGAATTAATGAATGTTCAGGGTTGAGTTTGTATCTGCATATCTCTTCTGAAGTCTGGGTTATTTCTGATATTCTGGTTACAGTGGTCTCACTGTTCTATTTGAAGTATTGGGCAAAGTATGCTTGTTGATGTTAAGTGAAGGGTTGTGTTGAAGCTGTTTGATCTAGTATGAAAATTGATGAAACATGGTCTACAGTGGGTCTGAAGGTTGAAGTAGAAGCTTTCAGCCAGTAGAATTTGGTGTTGAAATCAGGGGGTCGAAGCTCCCTTCCAGGAGAGGCTGGTAAACGAGATCAGGGGGTTGAAGCTCCATTCTAGTTGCAGCTGGAAAACGAGCGAAGGTTGCAGCCTTCTGTAGGTAGAAGCTGGTGTTGAAATCAGGGGGTCGAAGCTCCCTTCCAGGAGAGGCTGGTAAATGAGATCAGGGGGTTGAAGCTCCCTTCTAGTTGCAGCTGGAAAACGAGTGAAGGTTGCAGCCTTCTGTAGGTAGAAGCCTACATACTGGTATGAGTCTACATCAGTACTATGTTGTAAAAGGTTTTCTAAATAATAAAGATTGAAAACAGAGACGACAACAATGATGGTTTTCTCCCGAATTGGGTTTCCACCTTAAATATTGGTGTTCATGTGTGTGATTCTTTATTCTGTTGATTACTGCCCAAAACCTGATACATAGCTGATAAATCTGTTTATAAGACTGCTTCTGATAATTTTCTAAACCTGGAAAGTTAAATCAGTATACGCTAGTTTCCTTCTACATTTCCGCGTGCATACGCTAGTTCTGTTCATAAAAACCGCGTATGGAAATCTGCTCAAAGAAAAATTTGAATTTATATTATAAGCTCTAAATACTGATTCACCCCCCTCTCAGTATTTTTCCCAACAATTGGAATCAGAGAGGGTCCTTCTGAAAAAGCTTAGCCGCTAGAAGGAAGATCAATCAAGAAGGAACAACATCTATCAGGCCTCTTCTCTTCAACGGAAACAATTTAATCTTCTGGAAAACAAGGATGAGATCCTATTTTCAGTCTCTGGGAGCAGATGTATGGGCTATTGTTGAAGGAGGATATCAATATCCAGCCGCAACACCAACAGATCCAATGGAAAGAAAGAATTATGAAACAAATGCAAAGGCGGTCAATGCTCTATTGGGAAGTCTAACTGAATCAGAATTTGTCAAAGTCATGCAGTTGGATACAGCAAAGGAAATATGGGACAAAATCATTCCAATTTATGAAGGTGATGCAAAGGTAAAAAGTGCTAAACTCCAAACTCTCAGAATTCAATATGAAAATCTAAAAATGTATATTGAGGAGAGCATTGCCAGTTTCTTTTTACGTCTTGATGATATTGTAAATCGTATGAGAAATCCGGGAGAAACTATAACTGAAACTACTTTGGTTGAGAAATTTTTAAGATCACTAACGGCAAAATTTGAGTCAAAAGTTTCTGCTCTTGAAGAAAAGCAGGATCTTCAAAATCTTACTGTGGTGCAACTTCATGGCATACTAACTGCATGTGAAATGAGAAGAGGAGGACCATATGAAGTCAAAGAAGCCGTCTTTAGAGCTTCTACAAAAGGGAAAGAAGTACAAGAGACAAAAGGATCAGGGTATATCTTAGAAGAAGATGAGGTAAATTTTGTAAAGAAACTCCAACTTGGCACAGGATGGTTCAGAGGTAAGATTCCTTTCAAATTTTTTTCTTGTGGAAGAGTTGGTCATTATGCTGCTAAGTGTCCTTACAAAGAAACACGTGAAAAAGGGAAGGAAGTGGCAAGAAGGAATAAGAATCGGTTTAGCACTAGAAAAAGTTACTATACTCACGAAGACAGTGATGGGTTATCTGACAGTGAGGAAGAATGTGAACAAGATCTTAGACTTCTCATGGCATTTGAAAAAGAATCTAGAGAAGAAAAAGATACTTTTATGGATGCTTTAGAGGACAATAATTTTCTTGATGAATTCAATCAACTCAAAATATGCTTAGAAGAAAGTAAAATATGCTTATAAGAAAGTAAAATATCCATAGAAACTCTGAAAAATCAGCTTGAAGAAAAGGAGAAACACAATGAGAAATTAGAATGTGAAATAGTAAGTCTAAGAAAAGAAATTGAGAAATTGAAGACTTTGAATCTTAGATTTGCTAAAGGATCTGAAACCTTAGATGAGATTATCAAGGTACAACGTTCTCCTTTTATAAAGAGAGGTCTTGGATATATCGGAGAATCTTCTCAGACTTCAGCACCAAATTATCTAAAAGCAGCTACAACCAGTATACAACATTCTGCCACTCAGCAAGGGAATAAAGAATCTTCACAGGTAAAGCATGATCAGCTCAATAAGAATACTTTCAAAGAAACACCAACCAACAGGTAAATTCAAGTAGAAGATTTCATGATTGCAGAAATTTCTTCTTCAATGGACAATGTTTCTCATGTCACAATTTTGGTCATAAAGTTGTTCAATGTGTTGCATATAAAACCATCATGAAAATAGAAGCAAGAAAGAAAAGGATGGATATTGGAACAAAGAAGAATACCTATAATAAATTTTCTCCTCTTCAAAATGAAGTTGAATGTGCTTATTCCAATAACTTTGGCCATGAAGAATCTAAATGCAGGAGCAAAGTCCAGCCAAAAGAGCAGTTTCCTTCAAGCTCCAAAATGTGGAAAAAGAAGGAATTACAGGTTGAAAATTGTGGCATAGCTTTATTTGCAGAAGGTGAAGAAAATCAATGGTACATTGATGGTGGATTCTCAAAAAACATGACAAGTGACAAAAACAAACTTCTTGCATATAGTGCTCTAGAAAAAGAAAAGAATGTTACATTTGGAAATGATACTCCTACTGTCATTAAGGGAAAAGGGTCTGTTTTTCTAAAAGAAAAGGTGAAAGCTAATAATTTCATGTATGTGGATGGATTAAAGCATAACTTGTTAAGTGTAAGTCAAATGTATGATCAAGGAACTGAAGTTGTCTTTAGTTAAAAAGAATGTGTGGTACGTGATCTTGATACAGGTAAAACAATTATAAAAGGAAACATAACTCCAAGCAACCTGTATGTATTGAAGAACTGCAAAGAACAATGTTACTTGAGTAAATCTTCAGAAAAATGGCTATGGCATAGAAGGTTGGGGCATCTGAGCTTCTCTCAAATCAACAAATCAAGAAGACTTAAAGCTGTTCGTGATCTTCCCAATATTACTCTACCTGAAAGTATCATATGCAAATATTGCCAATTCGGTAAGAAAAACAGAGTGCAATTTAATGCCAAGGAAGGATCATCAAATAATCCTCTTGAACTCATTCATACTGACATATGTGGACCTGTGAGGAAAAATTCACCATGTGGTGAACAATACTATATCTTATTTATTGATGATTTCTCTAGAATGTGTTGGATTGGGTTGATTAAACACAAAGATGAAGCATTTGAGAAATTTCAGATCTTCAAAGCACTGGTTGAAAATGAATTAGATCTAAAAATCAAGTGTCTTAGATCTGATAGAGGAGGAGAATATACATCAGATGAATTCCTTGAATTTTGTGAACAACATGGCATAAAAAGACAGTTTTCTGTAGCTGGCACTCCACAACAAAATGGCGTAGTATAAAGAATGAATATAACAGTTCAACAAATGGCTAGAGCTATGCTTGATGATTCCGGAACACCTGATACATTTTGGGGAGAAGCAGCACATACAACGGTAAATATTCTTAACAAGGCACATGTTCGTGTAAATAGTGATAAAAATCCATATGCAATCTGGTATGGTAATCCTCCCACTATGAAGCATTTTATAGTTTTTGGAAGCAAATGCTTTATCAAAAATAATGATGAAAAACTTGGAAAGTTTGAACCCAGAGCAACTGAAGGGATACTTCTTGGTTACTCCTCTAGGAGTAGAGCATATAAATGTTACAATAAAAGACTTCGGAAGATTGTTGAATGTATTGAAATTGTTATTGATGAGTCTCCTGCAGCTCCAAAAGAAGAAAAACAAACAACAGATGAAGACGATGATGACATATATCCTTCTACATCTAATATAAATGATATAGACAGTGAACCCCATGAAGAACCCGAATATGATTTATCTGAAAAAGCTCCATCCAGATATGTTCAAAAGAATCATCCAGAATCTCAAATTTTGGGAGAAAAGGGATCAGGTGTACAAACAAGAAGGACTCTTGTGGGATCTGCTAGCTATCTGGCATTTCTATCCACTATTGAACCACAAAATCTCAATCAAGCTAGCAAAGATGAATGTTGGATTCAAGCCATGAATGAAGAGCTTGATCAAATTTAAAAGAGTCACACTTGGGAATTAGTACCAAGACCTCATGACAAAAATGTCATTGGAACTAAATGGATATTCAAAAACAAGTTAAATGAGAATGGGAATGTTATAAGAAATAAAGTTAGACTTGTTTGCAAGGGGTATGCTCAACAAGAAGGTATAGACTTCGAAGAAACTTTTGTTCCTATAGCTAGACTTGAAGCCATAAGAATGTTTCTTGCTTTTTCAAGCTTCCAACAAATCAAAGTTTATCAAATGGATGTTAAATCTACTTTTCTCAATGGTGATCTAGAAGAAGAAGTCTATATAGAACAACTAGAGGGATTCATTTTGGGAAATGATGAAAAACTTGTTTGTAGACTTAAAAAGGCTCTATATGGTCTCAAACAAGCTCCAAGGGCATGGTATTATCGTCTTGACAAATATCTTCATCAACAAGGATTTTCAAAGGGGTCTGCTGATAGCAACTTATACACAAAAACTGAAAATGATAAAATATTGATTGTGGTTGTATTGTTTATGATATCATTTTTGGAAGTAATGAAGAATATATGAGTCAGAAATTTGCTTCTGTTATGCAGCAAGAATTTGAAATGTCTTTACTTAGGGAACTAACATTATTTCTTGGCTTGCAAGTTCAACAAGAAACATATGGCATATTCTTATCACAAGCAAAATATATTAACAAATTCTGAAGAAGTATGGCATGGAAGAGTGCAAACCTGTAAGTACACCAATGATAATCGGATGTAATCTCAGTTCTCATGATGATTCTCCCACGGTGAATCAACCAGAATACAGATCTATGATAGGAAGTCTACTTTATCTCACTGGGACGAGACCAGACAGAATGCATGCAGTTGGTATTGTTGGACGATTCCAAGATAATCCAAAAGAGTCTCACCTTCAAGTTGTCAAAAGAATATTCAAATATCTACAAGGAACTCAAGACTTTGGACTATGGTATCCAAAGAATTTTGATCTCACTCTTCATGCTTACACTGATGCAGATTGGGCTAGAAATGTTGATGATCGGAAAAGCACTAGTGGTGGTGCATTCTATATGGGGCCCCGGTTAGTATCTTGGTTCAGCAAGAAGCAAAGCTCTATTGCCTTATCTACATCAGAAGCAGAATATGTGGCTGTCGCATCATGTTGCACTCAACTTCTTTGGATGATGCAAACCTTACAAGACATTCAAATCAAATGTTCACCTCTTATCTCCATTATGTGTGATAATACAAGTTCCATCAGTATCTCAAAGAATCCTGTTATGCATTCCAAGACCAAGCACATTCCCATCAAGTATCACTTCTTACGTGAACAAGTGCTTGAACAAAAGGTGAAGTTGGAGTATGTTCCCTCCAAAGAACAAGTTGCTGATATATTTACCAAACCTTTACCCAGGGAAGCGTTCAAATATCTCAGAAAGAAGCTAGGAGTTTTCTCTGCCTCTCAGAAGATCAGATCTGCTTAAATTCAGAAGATTAAATTGGATACATGGATTTCCTGAAGGACAGTCGCGTATATACGCGAGTTTAGAGACATAAAACCGCGTATGAGTGTTTGCTGACAAAAATTTTCTGGGTCAGCATTTTTCAGCACAGTTGTGGTGCTGTTGGGTATCTCTGGTGATGTTTCAACTCTCATATTACTATTTCAGTCTCTGATATTTGATGAAGATTCCTTGATGATTTGCTGTTGAAAGTGTTAAGGATGCACAAGCTAAGGGGGAGCTTTGGTCATATGGAAAGGATGCATTGTTGGCATTCTAATTATTTGTTGTGGTTTGATCTCATGCTTGAGATTCTTTGGTCTTGATTGTATAAGTTATTTCTATATCTTGATGAAAAGGTCATGTTGAGACCCATGATGTAAATTGTTATATCCAGTCATGTAAGGACTTCTTCAAATTAGTAAACCCACTTGGTTGGGTAGTTGAGTCAAAATGTGTAAACCCACTTGGTTGGGTACTTGAGTCACATATGTAAATCCACTTGGTTGGATCATTGATGTAAGTATGATTCCTTGGTGATAGGAAAGGTCATAGAGTCATGTTCTTCATTGAAAAATATGTTTGAAGACTCAGCGTGAACTCAGGGGGAGCATGGTAACTTCAGTGCACATCAGATCTACAGAGTTCTTCTTTCTACAAGAGAAGAAAAACCTTTTTTTGGTTTTGATCCGCTCTTTTCCCTTGATGTCAAAGGGGGAGAGTATCATGGTGTTTGAATAATGGTTATAATCAATGTATCTATCTGTTGTGGTGATCAAACACCATCATGGTTGCCATCAAGTCCAAAGGGGGAGATTGTTGGCAATATGATGCAATATGTTGTCCTTGATAGCAACCTATTTTTTAATGATGTAAATCTGATGTATCTACAGAGTAGTTCAGAATAAAAAAGAAAGAAATTCCAGTAAGTGCCAGAGTAATGATGAATAATATATTTCACAATGTATACGCGAGTTTGTAAAGGCCAAGTCGCGTATGCACATGGATAAGTACATCCCAAGTCGCGTATGCCCTTTTGCACTCCAAATTTATAATAACAAGGGGCATTACCATGGTTTTGGAACATAGTATTGAGCGTTGTATGGTTTATTTGATTCTGTCCAAGAATACCATTGGAAGTTGTGTGGTTTTGGCTCATGGTATTGGTAAAAGCTAAATCTATTTAAGAAGAAGAAGATCATAGTGCAAAGTGTGCATGTGTAACGGTTGTTGATGAAAAAATCTCTCTAAGGAATATCTGCATGGATAAACTCTGTTCTTAATTGATAGATCTGAATCTATGATGCACCTATGGGTATAATGATGGTTCAAGATCTCTAGATCTAATGATGATGAATCTCTAGTTTGATCTACTGACGAAATCATGAAGAATGGCGCAAGTCTACTGAAGAAAATGAAGACATCCTGGTAAATTTTTATAGATCTGGTCTGTTCTACAAAATTTATTTTTTACAGATCTATACGCTAGTTGGGTTCAGCAAAAGCACGTATATACGCGGGTTTGCTTAATGAAAAGCGCGTATGGCAGTTAGGGTTTCTGAAGAATAAAATACACATAAGTATACGCAAGTTGGTGTGTAGGAAAGCGCGTATGTACACGGCGTCAGTGAAGCAAAGTAGCGTATGCTATTTGAATTAATGAATGTTCAGGGTTGAGTTTGTATCTGCATATCTCTTCTGAAGTCTGGGTTATTTATGATATTCTGGTTACAGTGGTCTCACTGTTCTGTTTGAAGTATTGGGCAAAGTATGCTTGTTGATGTTAACTGAAGGGTTGTGTTGAAGTTGTTTGATCTAGTATGAAAATTGATGAAACATGGTCTGCAGTGGGTCTGAAGGTTGAAATAGAAGCTTTCAGCTAGTATAAGCTGGTGTTGAAATCAGGGGGTCGAAGCTCCCTTCCAGGAGAGGCTGGTAAACGAGATCAGGGGGTTGGAGCTCCCTTCTAGTTGCAGCTGGAAAACGAGCGAAGGTTGCAGCCCTCTGCAGGTAGAAGCCTGCATACTGGTATGAGTCTGCATCAGTACTATGTTGTAAAAGGTTTTCTAAACAGAGACGACAGCAGCAGTGGTTTTCTCCCGAATTGGGTTTCCACCTTAAATATTGGTGTTCATGTGTGTGATGCTTTATTTTGTTGATTACTGCTCATAACCTGATACATAGTTGATAAATCTATTTATAAATCTGCTTCTGAGAATTTTCTAAATCTGGAAAGTTAAATCAGTATATGCTAGTTTCTTTCTACATTTCTGCATGCATACGCTAGTTCCGTTCATAAAAATTGCGTATGGAAATCTGCTCAAAGAAAAAGTTGAATTTATATTATAAGCTCTAAATACTGATTCACCCCCCCTCTCAGCATTTTTCCCAACAACAATAAAGAAACGCGATGATGGAAAAATTTTCCCAGATCCTTCGGCGGATGCCCACAAGTGACGCATCTTCATCTGGGATCCACTCTAGAGGCGCCATGCTCTTTAAGTGTTAGGATATTCTAACACATAGGAAATAGTTAAGTATAACATGGTCTAGCATAAAGTTAGCTAAAGTGTCATTTCCATTGTTTCTTATTTTCAGAAGTGTCGCTTTTAACCACTTGTACTCTTGCATGTGTCACACCATAGCACACTTCTAGAGCCAGCTCTCGCACACTTTTCTGCATTAGTTGATCATATATATCATAGGAATATGCGCTAAACACTCTCCTACATATTAGCACACTTTACAGTTGTATTCAACACTTTTGTTGTAACCTGTATTCTAAGTGTCGCAAAGATACGTTTCAATTGTCACATTTAGAAATACGTGTCGCTTTGTTGTCACTTCAAGGTATGCATGATGATTTTGAGTATTGTGCATTCTATTGGCTTGTGCTGATGTTATATGAGTGTGATATCACTATTCCAGTAATTGTTTACATGTCTTGCTCTTTCTTGTCTTACTGATCCCATAGTTAGTCATTTTTCAGAGCTTTCACTGTTTGTGCAACTTGCCAACTTTTCTCCCTCCTGGAACTATGCAATGCATAGTATTAAGTCACATTGAAGCATATTTTCCTCCTGGAACCGCACATTGTGCAGTCTCTACCTCTAAGAATTGCACATTGCAAAATTCTGATGCTTATTCCTTGCCTCCTGCATATGCAAACTACACAATCACTACTTAGTCAAGCTTCCACTGCGCATTGCACAATCACAGTCAACATTCAAGCCTGTCTCATTCCTTGACTTGCCAAACTTTGCAATCTCCCAAGCCTTCTCTTTAGTTACGTACATTGCGTAGTTACAATGTGAAACCTTGCCTCCCTGCCTCCCTAACTTTCCCAATTGCACAATCCATTCATTTTGTGGGCCTCCTATTTCAAATTTCATAGTTCTAGTGAGAAATAGGTCACTTCTACATCACTGAGCCCCTCAACTGCACAATTCACTAAGTTTTTCCCTCAGTCACTGCATATTGAGAAGTTACAGTGGCTAGTATTTTACTCTTGCTGACTGAAACCCATCACTACAAAATACCTTGTCCTATCTTGCCTCCTAATACACATTGAATAGTTCCAGTGGAAACTCTCGGCCCCTATGATGCTAAACTATACAATTTTCATCCCCTTTCTCTCAAATCCCTTTCATGTGGCCTCATCAAAATTAACATCTTACATGAGTAAGAAAATAGAGAATAGGTGCTTTCTAGACTGATGTTGGATTTCATCTATATGTGCTATCATTTCAACATGGCAAGGTGGTCCTCAAGGGAGGTCATCAAGGGATGTCATCAAGGAGAGGCTACAAGAGTTCACTTTTGAAGAAGGCGCAGAAGTAAGAACCATCATGGAGGACATGAAATAATCTTGGATCGAGGCAAATATATGGAAACTCATGCTGACTTGGAAGGTTCTGACACTCGACCATTTGGAGGGTGAAGTTGTAGAACAAGCAAATATCCATCATGAAGAAATCAAAGTGATAGCAGCAAGAAGAAGAGCTTTGCATTGATGAAAGGAAGCCTTATGTGACCACCATCAAGTCATGGCTTATCAAAGTGTCATTACAAAATTTATATGAACCAATATATTTTTCCACATCACATGTGGAATTTAATTATGTAATTTTCAAAAATGAGAAAATCTAAAATGTATGGAAGCCCAAGGTTCCCACATGGAATGTGAAAAGTCACTAAAAATTTCTAACGTCATGTAGAAGCTCAAAGATCACATAGGAATTTGAAAATTCATAGTAGGAGCTCAACAATCATGAGGGAGGTCAAGAGTCACATGGGAAGTGGAGAGCGGATATTTTTCTTTGGAGGAGAAAGTAGTGAATTAATGTTTCACTATTGCGGCTAGTGTGGCAGTGTTGTAATTGTATATCTTGGAATTTCAATTAATATATGAAGCTCTTAGATCCAATGCATTTTCAAGCATATGTCATGAATGATTGTGAGATAATTCTTTCATTTCTTTCTGTGTATGTTTATGTTAACACATACTAATGAAAAGGAACTATTTCATTGGATTTAGTATGAATTTTGTTGAATGTGTTTTGTCACTTTCCTTTATGATTGTTGTTATCTTATGAATTAATTTGCAGGTTAATCAATGATTCTCCTTTCATGCTCTTGTGTGACTCGTTTAGGATAGTACTATTAATTTTATTCTATAGGCTCACCCTTTCTTTCCTTGTCATGGAAGCACTTTATATACACTGTCATTGTAAGCCTCACAGTGTGAACTTACTTGAATGATTCAAATATGGTTTGTATAATATTTTATGTTGATAACTGTAGCCAAGGGAAATTCCTAATAATAATGGAAATAATCCTTGTTTCTTGGTTGGGGATCCTAATCCAAATGATGTGAGTTCTAATTGGGACTTCATACCAGGGAGACCCTCTTGGTTGATAAATTTCCAACACTGTCAACAATTTGTACTAGAAGGAGAGCTATATGACAAGTTGGGCCCGTTGAGTATATTTTGAATCTCTTACCTTGAATGGATCATTGCCAAATCATTCTCCTGAGATGTTTTTCTAATAGATCCAATATTAAATTTTCAATCCTCGTGGAACTCTTTTACAACTTGTCTTAATTAAAGTTTGATGGCAAGGGTTAAATACCAATAGTTGAACATACATCTCATTTTCTTAAGTTTTGTGAATCTCATGAAATCAATTGTGAATAAGTTTCTTGTAAATTATTCACCCTCACTCTTTAAGGTTGAGTTAAACTATGGTGTCATACATTTCCATCTGCTTCTATTCATTCATTTTAACAAATTTTCAATGAGCTTCATTAAGCCTTTGATAGGTATAATTAAAAATATGTTTATTAAAGGATTAATCAACTTAGAATGAAATATGATGAATCAATAGGGGATTTTTCTAATATATTTCTTCACCTATGTTATGATTTTCCTAAAGACGATATGGATTAGATTTCTTCAAGGAAAATTTTCACCATTTGGCTCAAATCTCCTTGAAACAATATGAATTTTAATCCTTGGTTTATTGTGCTCTCCCAACATTCATAAATCATGAGACACCTCTAATTCTAGAGGAGGAACCTACTTCACATTTTGTTCCTTTTCCTCCTCCCTTTTCATTGTCAAACAAGGTAGTCTCTATTGTTATCGTTGAAGTTGAGAAATATGAAAATAAAATTGATGATCCATTTATTCCAACTACATTTTATCTTCACGGTAAACATTGTACACTAAAAAAATTGGAATGTCCTAATCGGTACAAGCAATCTAAGGTGAAGATTGGTCCCTTGATTCCCCCATATCACATTAATGTACATAGCCAAAATATTGAATCTAACAACATTAAAAGTTTTATTTATTCGAGGGACCCCTGTCATCCTCTATTATCTACATTTCATGCCCTTTGTACATTGACATACTTGATCAATCTTCTCCACCAGCTAGTTCTTTAGACACTCTCAATTGTTAAGTTCTTGATCCAATTGGTGATCATGTACAAGGTGGTCACATTTATTAGGTAGAGGAGCATAAATGTGAATATAATTTTGATCTCTCTTCTCGCTTTAAAATCCTCCATGTCAAGATGATGTTCCTTTGTTCTTGGCATATTTAGAAGCTAGTGATCTCAATAGTCAATCAAATTAAATTAAGATGTTTGATCAATCTAAAGCCTTGGGAAACCATCATCTAGATAACAATGATCTCGCTAATATGCATGGTGATGATTTCCCAAGTACATTGGATGATATATTGTTTTCACATGAAGGATTTTATTTGAAAAGGTTTGATCTAGAATCCGATTCGATCATAGAATAATTTCTCATAAGAATTTCGTCCTCAACTCACCAACCCTTATGTGGATATCCGTGTAGTGAATCAATTGATATATCATGTTATTTTAATTCAAATTCTAATGAATTGAATTTGAAACCCACACAAGGAGATAATTTTTCCCATGATGAAGAAGACGCCGCAGTGATTGTTGAACATCTCTCTTACAATTTTGGTAATCTATTTGGTGATGTTAACACATCCAATGAGATTGATCCCAATAGATTTCATGTGATTCATAATTTTTCCATTGAAATAATTGATGATATTTGTATTCACACAAATTTTGACTTGAACATGCATTCAAAATTAAATCATTCAACATTTTAAAGTTCAAGAAATTGTCAAGAAGTCGAGGCACTTCAACTTTAGTCGATGGTTATGTAAGGATCTCGCAATCCGGATCAAATGTTTGAATTAGGTCATATTTTAATTCTCTCACATTATTCTTTTCTCAAAATTGTTTCATTGGATGTAATCTATTTCTTGAAGGCTTTTCAACATTTTCAAAATCCTCAAGATAAAATCTCTGATCAAATAGAAGATTCATGGAAGATTCATGTTTCGATAATTCTTCTTTATGAAAATCCATTGTATAAAATCTAGGATTGGAGCACATACCTTTCATAGATGTACATAGCTTTGAAATATGCTATTCAGATTATCGAGATAGATATCATCATTCCCCAAAATATTACTTGCCGTCAAATTCTTCCACAAGAAATCAAATCCTCGTCCTTCTTGTCCATGTTTTCAAGCCAATCATTTTTCTGGCACAACCAATCCTTTTGAGTATCATTCAATGCCTGAATCGTTTGGTGGATAAAAACCCTCATGGTAATAAGGATGCTATATTTTATTTGACACATATTTCTAACTTTTTGCTAGCATATTATTCTAATTGGTTTTGTAAATTTACAAGGCCAACAATTGTTTTTAATTCCCCAAGATTTCATATTACTGGTATGGAATGGAATATGATACAAGGGGAACCAATCGATATTCAAGAGTATTTTATACCAAATCATCAATATTATCATAACACCGGTTCTAACAATTGTCACTCGATTAATCATTTTCCCACTAATATATCTGATGATAGTTGCTTTACATCAATTGATCTTTTTGAATCCATTGATATTTATGATTTATCATTTAATTGTTTAGATACTTGTCCAACAGTTGAGCCTCTTCAGCCTCTACTGATGGTTATGTCAGGTCCTCATTATCTTGACAAAGTTTATGAACGAGATCTGGTTATGTTTTATTTGAAATATTCTCCCCATGATTTAAATATGGTTCTTGAAAGTTCATTCTCCCAATAATTTCGAGGTTTTCAAAACAATTGTTTCAAATTCCATGATCAAATCTATGGTTGGATGGAAAAATCTTACTTGGAAATTTTTGTCACTAATAATAAGTTTTGATTTTTCATGATGTTTTCTACGTATGAGAATACAATTGAATGTACATTCATAATAATTTTTCAAGGTTTGTACTATTGTTGTTCTGATAAAAAAGGAAAGGCTGCAGATTGGTTAAATTTAGTTGTTATGGAACATCTTTTTGCTACTAGGAAAGACCTTCATTTTATTGCCCAAGGTATTCAAGTTGTCATCTTCATTTTTTCACATTGTTTCATAATGTTCCTAATTTCTTTCATCTTTTTGTTTGCAGGTCAGGAGCAACTTTAGTGGTTACATCGAAATTTCACTACACTTAACCATAACCTTCTAGTTGGTTGGATTAGGAGTAGGTCCGGTTGAATTTTAGTTTTATTTTTCATTATATTGACCTAGAATTTTTCTCCACAACTAGTTTTTACATTTTCTTTGTCTCTTTTTTCATTGATCTTGCATTTTTCTCCACATCTAGTTTTTGAATTTTCTTTGTATCTTGTTTCCTGTCTTGCATGTTTCTTTTCTTTTAAGCCTTACATTTTCTTTATTCTTTTTATTTTTACTTTCCTATTTTGTGGTTTCTTTTATTTTGGGTTTTGTTTAATAATACCATGCATGAAAACTATTATCCTTAATATCAAAATACAATGTGGAAATTTTTTGAAAATCCAATTGTGCTGACGAGAAAATATTGGCTAATCTATCTTCCTCTTCTGTGTTTGGGCCTACACATATTTTAAAGTCAAAGATGTATAAATGGAAAATAAGATCCATTCAAACGGAAAGACTTAAGTAGAACCGTGCTGCTCGTATCTATTTTAGGATGTTCATTCCTTGAATCAATGTGGTAATCAAATGGTGTTTTTCTTACCAATATAATCAAGTATAGAAGGGAACAGATAAAATTAAGAGCGAGCATATTAATTTCAGAGGTATGTAATAGTCTCTAAAGGAATAACCACTCTTTCTCTCAATAATTCGGGATCCCTCTTCCTCCCTAGTGATATAAATGCCAATAAAATTCAAATGAGCATATTGAAAATAAAATAATGGGTGAAAGAAGAGAAAGGATTCCTGCACAAAGAGGTGAATAAAGCAACATATCCAGGGTACTAAACATGCTCGTTGGCAGTGAAGCAATTCCTGTGTTCTTGTAGTGACTCCGTCGGGGTAGTGAACATGCATGCTTGTAGCGGAGCAATGCCAAATATGGAACTAAAACTATGATCATATTAAACTTGTGAATATATACTATCCTTCTCCCTGATCAACACAATTTATATATGGTAAGCCTTATAAATGTGTTTAGCCAAGAAAGGGTATAGGAGAGTCTATACTTATAACTAGTGTTTTGTAATTAAATTGATGTTAAATTACTACATAAATTATTGACCAGGACTTGTAAAATGATGAAGTGTATGTGCATTGTATGTGCTAGAAGTCCTTATTATTTAAACGATTTCTAGATTAAATTGAAATATAATTATGCACATATTTTCTTAATAATTATCACTCTTACATAAAATTAAATATGTCACTCCTTAACAGAAACGAAACTAAGCTTATCACACTTTCTTAAAAGAAATATTTGCAAAATGAAACTAAAATTATCACATTTTCTCAAAAGAATAGAATTATCACACTTGCTCAAAAGAAAGATTAGACTTGCAGAAATAAATATCACACTTTCTTAAAATAATGAAATTAAATCTAAATCACTCTGACAAAAAAAGATAAATTAAATCTATAGTCACACCAATTGTAAACTGAAATCTTCTTCGCTCAAATGTAATTCAACTCAGATGTAACTCAAACTATACAAAAAATCCTAAATCAATCCAAACTATCTCATACTATTGTTCATCTGCATAAGATATCCTCACTTTACTCATTCATCCTACAACAAAATTATTAAACAAACCTTCTTTAAACTCAATCCTAAACATTCATTCAAAATCTAAATTGATTAGTTAGATGGAATAGTTAACACTGTATAAAATGCAGAATTAAAATGCTAATTAAAAATGATAAAACCTTACAACTCGAGGGGGCCCTCTTGCGATATGTAGGTAAGAACATGACTTCTTCACATGATTATATACGCATTAATATAACACACAACAAGAGAATCAAAAGAAACAGATTTTATAATTTCAAACAAAGTTTTCAAATAATATTCAGTTCTTTTTTTATCATGCTGAGAGGTAGATTTATAACCTCTATGAATAACTGTTTTAGAGAATTACGAACCTACCCTACTCGAAAATAGCTAAAAATAACATAAAATGATAATATAACATGATTTACTCATGATTTTCTATTAGGGAAGAAAATCATGAGGCTAAATATATATGTTCATTAATTTCTCGCTCGCCTAGTTCTCTTTCTTCGCTAGTTGACTTCCGTGTTGACTGGGATGTTATGATGCTCTTATCATCAGTCCAGGTCATGAAGATAGGTACAAATTATTATGCCAACTATTTTCCACCTACCTATATGTCTCATTCGGCTAGAGTTCTGGAACCCATCGAACCTTGAACTGTGTTGTGGAATCAAACATTAGCTGCAGAATCATTGTAATTCAGTATCTCATGTAAATATTCAATTAAATAATAAATAAAAATGACACTTATGGAAAAAATATTATTAATACATGTTATTTCCATGAACCTTGTAAATTGATGCTCAATTAGAATTATGAGAGTAAAAAAGGAGGAGGATGGAGTGTAGGAAGCTTATAAAAAAAGAGACAATTTTTGGGTTCAACATTCCCTTATATAGAAGACATTGCATGTCCTCATGAAAAATATCAAAATTTGTGATCCTTGTCTCTCATTGAGATTATTCAAAGGTTTAAGAAATAACATCCAGCTTATTTCTTCTTTCTTTCCTAATATTGACTGACATCCTTGGTTTCTTCATCAAGATCTTGTGTTGTAAACATATAACCTTTCTCTTAAGAAATTTGTTTTTGGCTTTCAATTTATTATTTTTATCATACCATAAACCAAAATGTAACAATATGTTATCATTATGAGTTCTCTGTATTTAATTTTTCACTTTTAGTGTTTCATGTTCATGTTTCAAATGTTTATTCAATATCTCCAATTCATATATTTCCTTCTTCAGAGTGTTTAAAATTTGGGGTTCTTCTGGAGGATCAAAATGAATGCCTTCATTTAAAATTTCTTCTTAGCTTGAGGACGATTTAATTTTTTTCCTGAAGCTCTTCATTCCAAAGACTCTATGTAGTTGTATATCTCTTTCTTGACATAATCTATTTCCAGAGTTTTTCTAGCTAGATTGAAAACTAGTGATGGAACTCTTGGTTCCTGTTCTTATTCTAAATTGATGAATCCTGGAGATTGTTGATACTATTTATGTGTTGGTTTGTTAAGCCTTATATTTATTCTTATAGTTGGGATTGATTTTCAGTAGTACTGGAATGCTTGTTAAACTTTCTTGTTCTGTTTTCCCTTTTGATGTAATTTTTCCTTTATTGTTGGCTATCTTTCTTCTAACATTTTTCTGTTTAAGAGTCTCCAACACACTTGCAAGAGGGGTTTCATCCTCTAAATATTGCTCTTGTTGTGTTTCTTGTGCATGTGAGTTTTCATTAGGATTTGAGGGACATTTTATTCTATTCTTTCTTGTTTTATCACTAGGTTCTCATTGTCCAACTTCCTTAAAATTATTTCTAATTAGAAAATATTCCCAGTTGTCACCTTTTCTTTTCAAATGGGCTTCAATCAAAAATTTCACTAATCCATGATTGTACAGGGCATTATCTATGGACTATATTTTCCTCTGTATGTTTCCAACCATGTTTCTGAAACTATGAAGCAATAAGTATGGCAACTTAATTTCATTACCATCAAGAAAAATCATCATCAAGCGAGCATGGTAAGAGAACATGTTACCAAACCTACCCTCACAAGTTATAAATTTATGAATAATTAATAGAAAATTTCTCCATTTATTCTTAAAGGTTGTGACTGTGATTCCATTCTTAAAGACATAGATATCCATACCTAGATTTTTAAGGAAGAATTTTCATTCTTTCTACTTAATCTTTTGATTCTTGAACCAACTTTCCCCGATTCTCGAAAATCTGATAACTTCTTCTACAAATGGCTTTTTCAAAACCAATTTAATGTCTCCAATATTCTCTTCTATGTCATCATATGCCCGAGCAAAGGATTTTGTAACTTTTTTCTCATGCCCATCAAATTTTTCCACAAATTCTAACCATTGCGCTTGCTGCAACTGTTGTTTTACCTGTGGGTATCCTTCAAGAAAATTTTCCCTATTTGGCTCTGAGCATACAATGAATCCCATGTTGAAGAATTATTATTCCCTAATTTCTCTTTTGACAGGGTTATGGAAGGATTCAGTTCTGAAGTAGGTTAGAGAGACAGAATTTGGGTAATAGGTGAGATGTTTTCGGAAATGGAATAGGGCTGAGTGAAATGGTTATGATGCAAAGAAAATTATGGTATGTGCATCAAGTGGAATGATATGTGGAAGGAAGGGAGTATATTCAAATGATAAAAATGTTTCATAATGAATTCATTTGATAAGACAAATATTTTCGTTACATCCAAAGTCATGTCACAATGAAAGTAATCAATATACAAAATGGTGGTAACAATGGTAATTCATATTTTAATTTCATAATTCAATGTTTTTACCCTTATTATCTATCTAATATTTACATACCTTATATATTTTCCTTACTGATTTTTGGATTTGTCGTTTTTTAGGTTGTACTCATGTTGCTTTAGTTGTAACCTTCATTCAATTTTCTTTTGCCATGAACTTCATTTTCCTTGGTCATAACCTGTCACTTCAGCTGCATAATTCCATGAGAGCTACAAATTATTGATAATTCTGTAGCTGCCTTATTTTTCAAAAGAGAAAAGAGGAATAAAAATAAAATGGGACAAGAATAGAGAATTAAAAATAAAATCTATGCTGCCAAGAATTCTTGGTTTTAAACTTAGATTTTCTGTACAAACATGCTAACAATGTTGATTTTCATGTTTATACAAAATTTTTATTTCATTTTATTTATTTATTTTATTATTTTCAAACAAAAAGTAGAAGGCTAAGTTGGAGAGGAAGAAGAATTTTCCTTGACAAACTTCAAATTAAGATTATCCTGCAGATTTATTATGAACTCTTCCTTTGTTAATGGTTTATGATATATTCGTAATATATGACCATTTTCAAGGAAAGTTACTTTTTATTCATCAATGGTTCTGATTATGACCACTCCAATATCAAAGAAAATTTCAATATCATAAGGACCAAACCAATGAGTTTGAAATTTTCGTTGAAAATATTTAAACTTTGAATCAAAAAGAAATTCCCAATCACTAGGCTAGAAATATATTTCTTTGATAAACTTATCATGTCACCTGTATCTTTGTTGTTAGACTATATTGGTTCTATGAACAAAATCTTGTTGTATCTCATCAAGTTCATTCAATTTCTCCATTCTTTTTTTTTTGGGATTATGATAGATCAAGACCCAATTTAGCTGTTGTTTTAAAATTCTTTATCTAGAACTCAATAGGAAACAAGAATTGATTTCCATAAAAAAATTCACAAGGTGTGTTGTTGGAACAGGGTCCCCTAGCTGTGTTTGTGATATATTTTTGTAGTAATTAGTCTAGCGCAGGGGCTTTGGGGTGGGTCAAAGCCCCCAATATATTGTAACGGGTCAAAGGGTAGACCTACAATCCGTAAACCATGATTTGCATACAACAGGATAGCGCAGGCTATGATGATATAAATAGATAGATAATTTGCGTCTAGGAAAAAGTAAGATTGATGCTAGGTACAAACTATTGAGATCTGTTTTGGGTAGTATTGGGTAAGGACTCCTGCTGGCTATGTGCGCGGAGATCCTCGGTCCTGCTGTGTGCGGACCCTGCTAGCTGTGTGCGCGGGCTATGATTTGGGTTTGTAGCTTAGTTTTGGATGTTAATGAACACGGAATCTGTTGAAGTATCTCTATGGTATCTGAACTAGTTGTGTTACTATTGAAGTATCTCTACGTTATTTGAATTAGCTGCGATTGTGTCTGTGATATATGAATTAGCTGTGATTGTGATGATAATTACTGATGCGCATGTGGATGCAAAGGTGTTGCTAAGATCTACTTAATAATAGTAGCTTTGTTTATGTTTACAAGTTGTTTATACTGTTAAGGGCACAATTATAAGCTTGTTTTGTGTGAACCTCATAGATCTCAACAAGACTGCCTTAATTGCGCACTTTCTCCCAGGGTGCGGAAACCTGGTTCCAGCACCCACCCATACTACTTCGAGTGAGACATTGGCCTGCGAAAGTAGGTCATCGCTGAAAGGGCCAATAGTATAGGGTTTTGTTGGCAAACCATAAATCCGAACCTAGGTTAGGACCCTCAAGCCAAAAAATGGTTCCATTGCTGGGACCGAGAGCTTTTTGAGAGAGAGATCGGGTAATGCCACAAGGCCATTAGAGACCTGAGAAATTGGAGCTTGAAGACTGGTTCGAAAAACAGATTCAGGAATTTTCTGTAAAATAGAACCATAGCACAAAGCTAACGACTGAAAAGTGGACGAAAAAATATATTTTCACAAAATTATATGAAATTTTATTTGTAAATTTTGTGCATGAGCTACAGGAGTGGCTAGTAAGGCTAGTAGAATTCCAGACGTGTTGGAAAGACGATCAGGTTATGCAGTGGACTCCAGAATTGATTCAACAGTTAGAGAAGGCTGACAACAAAATCACCCAGATTGTAGATCATTGGGTGGATAGTGTGATAAGATGATTTGTAACATAATTCGCAATCGATCAGTTTGTGTTCTACTCTGAAGTGGAGCAAAGGTTCTTCAAAGGATTTCGAGGTAATTTCTTGCGAACATTGCCGCTAATGATTAAAATATTACTGTGCGAAAAAGACCTTTTGTGCAGCCACACCGAATGCATGACCTCTGATCAGGGTGAGAGTAGAACACGAAGTGGTAAGTACTACCAAGTCAACCGAGAAGGGGATAGATCCGTCTACAGCCCATTAAGAGAGCCATCTGCGCACGCAGGAACTATTCCTCTGGCTATAACATCGTCGAGTCAGCATAAGGGAAAGAACTCCCCTACCCCTCTGCCACTACTGGAAGAAGATATGGCCACACACATGAAGCTTCCCACCTTCAAGGGTGTGGGATATGAAGACATGGACCGATTTTGGTTCGTAGTGGAATCAGTATGGACTATGCAGAATTTTGTTAGCTATGCTGTAAAAAGGGCGCAGTTATCCCTCACCTTTGAAGGAAGGGCCCTGGATTGGTTCATGGGGTACGTAGGTCAACATGAAGATCCATCAATACAAGAAATTAAGGAGGCTTTAAAACAATAGTTTCGGAAGCCCAAGTCCTACACTCAACTGGTGGTTGACTTGACTTTAAACAGGAACCCACTGAGTCGGTATGGGAGGCAGATCAACGACTAAAGAAGGTTATCAGAGATGGGGACTTTAAGTATGAGGATAGACAACACAAGGAATGGTTCATTGCCATGCTATTACCTCACCTACGTGGGCCTATGGGTCAAAAAGAAATTGATACACAAGATAAAGCCTTGGAAATTTCCATGAAGCTAGAAGCTGCGCTTAGAGATGATGCCCAGTTTAGGGTACAACAGATCCAGGAAAAAATGGAGTCAATGCACCTCGAAATCTAGAATTTGTGAAAGGAGAGAGGAAAAGAAGCAACTCTAGACATATGATGCATAAGATGCAAGGTGTCAGGCCACACCAAATATCATTTCCCTTTGTTGGTAGACTACATTCAAGCTAGGGGACCTAACCCATTGCACCCTAAGGAGGCTGCGGGACCAAGCACCTCCACATTATGGTGCACTGACTGCCGTGTAGTTGGACTACATGATAGCAACCACTGCCCTCATCTTAGTGCCTATGTTCCAGAGTTGAAGCAACAATGGTTCCAATTATGCTCATCTATAGGACATGACGAACACAACTGCCAGACATATGACTTAATGATAGATCGAGGAAACCTTTACAGGGTACAGGCTGACCCTTCATCACCACTATCTCCCTCGGGATGAGGAGGCTCCCCTGCCAGAGGCTGGGGGGGAGAGGCGGAAGCGCAGGTCGGGGAAGAGGGAAATTGATCTATTATAATTGTGGAGAAGTAGGGAACTTCGCAAGGGACTGTCTGAAACCTGCATGACAATCTTGAAGATATTGCAGGCAATTGGATCATGTGATCAAAGATTGTCTGGTACTGATAGAAAATATGCAAGAAAAACAACAGACTCCAACGTAGAATGTACAAATGGTTAAGGCAAAACCACGTGATGAAGGACCCAGTATTAATGTCATTATGCACAGCGGCATGGCTCCTGGAGGAGTTGAGGAAAGAGCTATGAATGAACCCCTTATCCGAAAAGGCGCTATAAAAAAGGAGAACTTGGACCTATAGAAGGAGAAAGAAACCTTCATAGAAGCTCACAAAGACTTTACCAAGGATGAGGCATCTACTTCCAAGGCTCCAACAAACCTAAAAGAAGACAAAGAAGTTAAACCATTCCTACAGGCATGTATGAAGTTGCTACGTAACCAAAAGGTAGTGGAAAATATTCAAGCACTGATAGACAACTGCGTAGAAAAAAATGACCCTCCAACAAAAGTTAAAGATGTTCAAAAACTTTACAAGCATAAGAAACGCATTGGTCGAGAAATGTGGCTAACTACGCAGATCGATGATTATGAAATGGATCAGGTCATCTTGGATCTAGGATCCGATGCGAATGTCCTTCCCAAATAGACTTGGCAGAGGATGGGAGAACCTAAGATGGAATGGTATACTATACAGCTGCGCCTGGATAACCAATAGAAGATCATACCGTTGGGGAAACTATCAAATATTATGGTAGATATCGCAGGGGTTAAGGTATACACGAATTTTGAGGTAATTCAAATTGTAGAGGATGTAGACCCTTATCCTGCGCTGCTGGGACTGGATTGAGCTATAGACATGGGAGGCATTTTCAAATTGAAGAAAAGGAGCATGGTTTTTGAGAATGAGGGTACTAGAGTAATAGTACCTCTAGACCCAGCAGAAGGAGAATGGTATACAGAACCCATGTGCGAAGAAGACGACATGGATCATATTTATAAACTAACCACCCGGGATGAGGATTAGATTAATCTTATGGCTGATGGCGTGCTTTGCTGGGAGAAAGAGAGTGAATGCCTCACTGACTCTGACGGGGAGATCAAAAATTGGCAGAATCAGTTACATGACGTATCTGCACTACTGTGTCTTGGGATCACAAAGAGCTTCCAGTGTATCTCCTCAGAGGTAAGAGAGTTGCCTTACTTTGATGGTTCTAGTAGTATTAGGTATTTTCTTAGAGCATTTGAAGCAGAAGTCCCAAGGGAGAGAAGAATGTGGGCGCTTAACCTAGCCATGTGTGCGACCCCTGCGCGGTAGTGGGAAACTCATAAGAGGACATTTTAGGATTGGGAGGAATGTCGCCAGATGATGATCCTATGATTTGAACCCCCGGTTCACCTATGCATGGAGACTTTCCTTGGACAAGGATACTTGCGCAAGCACTTTTCCACGTGGATGGAGGTGTGGTGCGGAAGGACCAAGGACGAATGGGTCCACCTGTTCATTCATGCCTTGAGGCCAATTCCCACTGCATGGTATTTGGATGCAGAGCTACATCAATGCACCCACCACTGGGAGACCATGAAGGACGATTTTGTGGGGACGTTCGGGTTGATAGGCATAACTGAGGAATTATACGAAGCCCTGCAGGACATAGATTCCCTAATATTTGATGAATCACGCCCTTGTGTGGAGTATAGGGCACCAGCTTGGGACACGCAGATGGACGATATTGCTAACTGTCGCAATATATCAATGGAGGAATGTGACGAAGACCCACGAAATATCACTATCCTAGAATCAGAGGGTGAACGAGCAATTGCTGGACCCCCACTGTAGACCGTCGATGTGACCAAGCCTCTTAAGCTAAGGGAAGTCAACGTTGGAATAGAAGAACAACTGAAGATACCTAGAATTAGGGACTACTAGGATGATGATACCATTAGGAAAGTTGCGGAACTTCTCACAGAGTACCAAGACCTATTTCCGATGAAATTCTCAAAACTCAAAGGTATCACAGGGGACCTAGGGGTCATGCGAATCACTTTATAATGGGATGCATGCCCTGCCAAGCTGCGCCCTTATTGATTGAACCCCAAGTACAAGAAAAAAGTTAGGGAAGAAATCGAAAAAATTCTAGACGCAGGTATCATCGAACCAGTAGAACAGTCAGATTGGGTAAGCCCTATGGTGGTCCAAGAGAAAAATACTAAAGGAGAAATAATAATATGCGTCGACTTGCATAAGCTGAATGATGCCTGTGTATATGATCCCTTCCCTACATCATTCTATGATGAAATCCTCGATAGTGTGGGAGTGCAGGAAGCATACTTGTTCACTGATGGGTTTTCGGGCTACCATTAGATCCAGATTGCACCTGAATATTGCAGAAAAACTACGTTCGCCACCGAATGGGGATCCTTCTAGTACACCGTCATGTCGTTTGGGCTCAAAAATTCCCCTGCCATCTTTTCGCGAGTAGAGTTCATAGTATTCAAGGAGTTCATTCACAAGTTCTTGGAGGTATGCTTTGATGATTGGATAGTATTTGGATTGGTAAAGAAGCACGTCTTGAACCTGCTCATGATGTTGGATGCTTGTAGAAAGCACCATATTTCCCTAAATATTAAGAAGTGCATATTCTGTGTACCTTTCGGGATCTTGTTAGGCCACATAGTCTATCGGTAGGGAATGATGGTTGACCCCGCCAAGGTGGAAGTTATCATCAACTTAGCAGTTCCTACAACTGAGAAATAGATGTGCTCCATCCTAAGGCACACAGGCTACTATAGGAAGTTTATTCAAGGGTACGCACTGATCATGACACCCATGGAGAAGTTGCTAAAGAAGGACATTTCATTTTTTTGGGACATGGAGTGTTAGAAGAGTTTTGAGCTACTCAAGGAAAAGATAGTCTCTGCACCTATCCTCATATTTCCTGATTGGGCGAAGGTTTTCCATGTCCATGTGGATGCTTCGGGGATCGCCTTGGGAGTTGTCCTTATGCAGCCCAGGGAGGGGGAAATTGACCACTTAGTTACGTTTTCTAGTAGAAAACTCTATAGCGCGGAGCATAACTAGTCCACTACTCAACATGAGGGGTTGGCAATGGTGTATGCCCTACAGAAATACTGGCATTATCTGCTGGCAGGGCACTTCAAGATGTTCACGGATCACTCAAATTTGAATTACCTAGTTAATAAGCCTGTGTTGGGGGGAATATTTGCCGATGGTTATTGCTATTTCAAGAATATGACTTGAGATAATTATGAAGTCGGGGAAACTGAATGTTGGACCAGACCACTTGTCTCAGGTCGAGAGTGGTGAAGAACCAACCAACCTAGAGGAAGGATTTCCCGACGCACAACTATTTTCTATTAAGGTGGTTGATGATCACTTTTTCGATATGATTCAATTCTAAAGTATAGGGATGACACCTACAGAATATTTGGTACAATAAAAAAAAGAGCTGGTAACCCGTGCAACTGACTTTACCATCATCGCGGGCCTCTTGTATAAGTTGGGAGCTGATGCAGTACTGCGAAGATACGTACTGGAGCATGAAAGACAAGCCATTTTAGAGGAAGCCCGTGGAGGCGTAGCAGGACGTCACTATGTAGGAAAAGGAATGAAGCAGAAGATCTTATGAGCTGGGATGTGGTGGCCCACACTACATAGCAATTCTCACAACTATTTCAAAGCCTGCGACACAAGCCAAAGAACAAGAAGACCAAGGGATGAAATTCCCTTACAACCATAGATGGACCTGCAACTGTTTGATAAATGGGCAATAGACTTCATCAAGCCCATCAACCCACCAAGTAAGAAAATAGGTGCCTGCTACATCCTCACTACGATTGATTATGTAACTAGATGGGTGGAAGCACAAGCTGTGAAGGATTGTACTGCAAATTACATTGCACACTTTCTTTTTGAGCATATTCTAACCAGGTTTTGTTGTCTGAAGATATTGATGAGCGATAGAGGTACGTATTTCATTAATGACACAATACAAGCTTTGACTGAGGAGTTTCAAATCCGCCATGCAAAAGGTACCCCATATAACCCGCAGGCAAATGGAATGGTAGAATCTTCTAATAAAATTCTGGAACAGGTGCTTATTAAGGTCTGTAATGTCGATCGAAGCAATTGGGATGTGCACATCTCATCGGTCCTTTGGGCCTATCGGAACACATGCAAGAAATTAACTTCGAAAACACCATTTTAGATGGTTTATGGAAAGGAGGCCATTATGCCCATGGAGTATATCATTCCTAGCTTGTGCATCGCGACCTTTACGAACATGGTGGAGCCTGATATCATGGAGGAATGATTAGTGTAGCTATTTGCCTTGGAGGAAGATCGATTCATTTCTAAATTTCATCAGCAACTTCAGAAGGCCCGAGAAAAAGCATGGCATGATAGACATATTCGGCAGAAGGTCTTTTTGGAAGGAGAATTGGTCCTGTTATACGATATCCAGTTTGTGAAACACCCAGGTAAGTTCCATTAGCACTGGCTAGGCCCCTATATGGTAAAGGAAATCATCGACGGAGGGGCCATCCGGTTAGCTACATTCTTCGGTGATCTCATGCCAGGATATGTTAATAGAAACCAGTTGAAGCCCTATTGGGACTCCTCCATGCCGATCAAATGAGTATCTGGCCGGAGTAGCTGTATTGGGATGGATATGTGCAGGCAAGAGGAAAAATGTAGGCAGGCCTGTTATACGCACAGGAGTCAACCGTAGGTCAGGGAGCTCAGGAAGGTGTGCTTAGTGCGTAGGGGTAATCCACAGCTGTGAAAACTAACCATTGAAACAGTGTCGCTGGGTAAAAGGTTGACTTTACCATTGGAAGGAGCAGGCAGTAGGCAATTAATGTGGCGATTTCTGAGGATTTTTTACTGTTTGATGGTAGTTTTCAGATAAGTTTCATCCTATTATCACTCAATAATTTCTCCAAGTTCAAGGGAGAACTCACCGAGGTAACCACAAACCAACTTTTAAACTCTAGGATCTAGCCTTCCTAGGGTTCAGAGAGAGCTCTCTCTATAAGCTTTAAATTTGTTTGTTTTATAAAATATTAGGCTAGTTATGATTGTGCAATTGGTTTTTGTTTTGATTGGTTTGGTGGGAAAAATCACTAGAAGAGATTGATAGTGGGAATATATTTGTCCATTGGGCTAAAGAGTCAAAAGTCAAGCAGACAGAACTGGGATCAAGGCCAAAAAGTAAAATGTTTTCAGTGCACGATAGATAACCCTTGGATATTTTGGAAAGTTTTTTGTAAGGTGATAAGATCGGGATAAAGAGCAATGAAGGGTTATTTGATCCGGAAAAGGGAAGCGGTAGGCAGAGGTCAAACGAAAGAGGGAGCAATTAAGGGTTCCCTACTCTGGAAATCAAAAGAAAACATAGAAATGACAAATATCTAAGACAGGGTGCTTTTAAAAAATCCTGAAGTAATCCTCCTATTCATTCATTCAAATTTAGAACACATAATGGATTGCATGTAACAAAGAAATATAACAATGACAAGTAGAAAATACTTCACTCCAAATATCTCATCACATGAATCCTGAAATATGATGCTAGTTGATTTGATCCAGTCTGCTACTTGAAATTTGAAACACAAAAAGCCTTCAAGTCCAAAAAAATGACTATAGAAATCTTCAGCAATTTTTTCCACAATAATACTTCAAAGAGTGAAGTGTTTGTACAAATTCTAAACTAAATTATCTTGAAAAAATATCAAGATTGGTTTACAAATATCTCAAAATGTTTTACATAAATATAACTCAATAAAATGACACTCAAAACTAATGAATCTATTTGGAACTATACTTATGGATTTATGGTTACAAAGACGAGAATTCGAATTTGATCTCAACTCTTAGTTGATGATGAGGCATCCAAGTCACGAAATGTCTCATTTCTTTGTGCATTCTGCCCCAGAAATTCTGCAAACTTTGGGTCCAATGATACCTTTTTATATCTCAATCCGAAATAGATATGTAAATAGTGGAAGATTTTTTTGTAAATAAATGTGTTATTAAGATAAACCTCTCTCAGTTTCCCAAAATTCAATTCTAGCTGGTCACAATAGGCTCTGCAAAAGGATGTGTAAAACAAAGCTTTGCACAGTCTGAAAACTAGGCTATAAATATGTGCATGTATCTCTCATTATATAATACCTGTGCAAAAAGTGAGATAGGTTTTTATATATGGTTATCTTAGGAAGAAAAATTTCCTTCCGTTTTGTAAGATGTATTTCTGATTGGCCACAATACTCTCTGCAAAATGATGACTTAACAGGAATTTTCTGTAAACAGTGCTTTCAAATATTGTTTAATATTTCCAAACCCATAATGGCTGTTAGAAACATGAGAGAGGTTTTTCTAGTTGGACATCTTAGGAACATAAACCTCATTCCGTTTTGAAAAATTCATATTGAATTGGTCACAATAGTTTCTGAAATACAATGACTTAAACAGGAAATTTCTACAAAAATATCCCTTCTTCCTTTGCTTTCATCTTTTAAACTTTTTGTTCTTTTAACTGTTTTTCTTTTACTTTGGATAAAATTCATTTTTTTTGGTGAAAGTATTTTCATCTTGGTTTAACCATTATCGTCTCTGTATTTACTTTTACTGATTTGACTTTCACTCTGACTTTTACTGATACACTTTAACTGTCTTTGTTTTCATTGCAAACTGTTACTGCTCTGTTTACTGTATGAAATCTTATTCTTTTAGGAAAACCATTAAAACTCATTTCCTTGTGAATTCTTGGATTAAAACTGATCTTTAACTAGTATTTATATTGTTTTATCCAAATTCTCCTTTTTCTAATAACCTGCAACAATAAAACAATTTGTTAAATCAAACATTAACTGCAGGGAGTATTTCTCTGGGACAACGAAGGTTTTCTGAGGGTTGTTTGAAGTCTTTGGAAGTAAATTGGAAGCTTTAAGCGGTTTTAACAGTAGTTGCAATGGCTTTTTTTAGGTCCTCTAGGCATAAAATAGGTTTCTGGTACTTTTCGGGTCTTTGAAGCAATTCAGGGCTTCTTGGCAATCTTCAATGGTTGCAGTTTGAAATTTATAGTCTTTTGGCTCGAAAACGATGTAAAATGCTTGTTTCAAAGTTGGAAAGGCTTATACAGTGGTTATGCGTAGAATGATAGGAAATCAGTGCATTTCCAAAGTTATTTAAGCAAATTAGGGTTACATTTACTCTACAATGAATAACGATCACATCGGGCGGGAAATGGTGGTTTCAGGCTTCAAAGGGTCTAAAAATGGAGTGGCTATCATGCGCCATTTCAGTGGTAAGTAGTTTTGGAGCAAACCCATGCGATCCAATGAGAATCGAGCACGTGGAGGAGAGAGGAAATCCAAATACCACCTATTTCGCGTGGAAACGAGATGGGGAATATCGCGCAAGTTTATTTGCGATATGGAGTTTCTGCCGTCAGATCTTGGGGTTCGATTGCGAATGGCCCAGATTTATTGGGAAAGTAGCATCGAGATTTGGTAGTGGGGCTAGGGTATATTATATGTGAGGATGGGTTTTAAACCTTAGAAATAAGCGTTAATTGAAGTTTTAAAACCTTAGGTTTTATATGATGCGACACGTATAAGGTTTAAATTTTAAGTTAAAATATTTACCAATGTTTCAAACAATACATGGGTGCGGGTCTAATATATAGTTTTTCAAACGTTTTTGACATTTATTTAAAACTATAGGGGGCGGGAATTAGCTCTTATAGATAGGTTTAAACCAATGGGATAGAGGCGAGGTTTATATTTAGTACGTGGGTTATTTAAACATTGGTTAAAACATAAAATAGAGGGTTTTGAGGGTTATTTAGAATAAAAGGATTTAATACTATATGGGACGGTGTAATTAGGGATTTAATAAATAAATTATAAATTAATATGAAAAAAGGGATAATGTATGAATAAAAATATATGTTTAACTCTAAGTAAAGTGAAAATAAGCATAGCTTTTCTTTTATGTATTACTTCACACTTTAACTTAGGATAACTGCATTTTGAGTGTTTATGAATGATTTTTGAAAGGGAATGAAATTAGTTATTTAGGGTTTCACTTTTACTAAGTAAAAATGGGTTTTTACTTAGGAAGAAGGGATTATGATTATGAATTAAGGATAAATGCTGATGAATATGGGTTTTGTGTAGGAATTCAATATTTTTTAACCAACCAGTCATCAAGCCTTGGGTCCAGTCCCAACAAAAGTCATAGAAATGCTTTGAGCCTTTTTAACTGATAGTTTAGAATATTGAATAATTGTAGGAGAGGGGAAATTAGTGATTTTTGCCCAATGATGCTTTAGTACATGCTTGCACAACTTCTTTCTACCTACCCATCATTATTTCTAACAATTTTTCCTTCATTTTCATGGGTGCATTTAAGCTTGCAACCCTAAATCAATTTTTATTTCAAAGCATAAAAACTATCTAAGTCTAACCTTCTTTCATTTGAAGGCTTAGATTAAACTATTGAGCTCCTCATTTATTATCTAACTATCTACTGATATGTCAAGTTTAAATCGTTTGACAGATCTTTATTCTCTATCTAACAACGTGAAATTTAAAGAATGAGAGGTCAAGTTTAAGTTGTTTGACACTCATGGATTATGGAATTTAGGACAAGCTGAACACAATCTTATTTGAAAAAAGTAAACTAAAGTAGTGGCATTTAAAATTGCAACATTTTCATGATCTATTTTTGATGGGGTTCATATTTAATATTCTTTTGATCTTTGTTTCTTTTTGTCCTTTGATTGTTCTTTTAGGACATACCCTCTTTTCATTTTTTAATTTGGGAATACATTTGCAGAAAGCAAAGGTATGTACAATATTTCAAGATTTTAACAGATTCAATTCAAAATTCTGAATCCTATATTTATAGGACCCTAACAGTGACTTCATATGGGGATGGAATCTCCTTGTGAGATGTCAAGAACACCATCGACTAGTAGCCTAATCCATTGGGACAATCCCAAACATGCATTTGTTTTTTTATAAAATCTATGTGACTAAAACTCTTGAACTAAAATTTAAACCCTTTTCTACAAACTGAAATCTGATCTAAGACTTAAATGTGCTACAAATTTCAAACCAAACTATTAAATCATAAATATCTTAGGGCCTTTTCCTTGGCTTCAAATCTTTAATGAATTATTTCAAAACTAGTTGAAAACTAAAAACTGAAATAAGCTGAAATCCTACCTACTTACTCTAATTAGCTGTCCAACTGCTGGTTAGGTGATGCAGGGCAGTCCCCTGCAATACCCAGAATATTTTCTATCTCATGCATATATAAATGTTCCTCCAAGTCTCTGAAAAATAAGACTTCAATCTGGCAATTTCACAACTATCACTTGCGGAAGCTTTTCAAACCCAACAATCTTCAGTGGAAAGGTTTCAAATAGCATTAAAAACCCCTTATAAAAAGTCTCACAAAGACTTTAACCAACCATCAGTTTCATTGTTTAATTTCCAGGCTTTTATAATTTAAAACCCCCAATGCTTCTCATTTAGTCATGCGCTCAATTCTCATATGTTGCCAATTGACATTAAACATATTACATTTGATTTAAATCTCAAAACATCAACTGGCTCGTGAAGTTTTAATTTCATTCAACACAATAAGAGATATACCATGGTTTTAATACAAATGTGCTTACCTCCAACACTTACACAAATCCATAATGCGCCCTCACTTTTCCCAAGTTTGACTAACACTTCCATACTTCAATTTCTGCTATAGCAATTATAAAAACGCAGGCTCTGATTAAAATAAAATACTAACAACAGTTTTCCGTGCATTAATTTACGTTCTACATCATCGAATGGACGCAATTCATTGACTTCCAAACGTTGTTCACCACCTTATCGACTTCCAAACACTGTTCAACACCTCTGCGCCAAAGATTGTAATCGCCTTCAATTTCATTCGTATTCAAAATGAATTTCAACCAACATTCTTCTCCAGCACTGTGAATTCTTCAACAAACACCACAGCTATTTCTCTGCATTCAACGTAATAATGTAACTTCGACCATGCTGAGCGCTGTCTTAAAACTTTAATCTCTGTAATATCACTTTTCAGAATTCCATAGTCAATGTTACCAACGTGTAAGAATGCTGGGAGCCCATAGCATTTTATTTAATTCTCAAATTGACTTTAAAATGTTGCTATACATCCCTGCTGTCGATCAATTCACTGTTATGCACTTCATTCATGCTAATTACAATGTTATATATATGTGAAACAAACGAACTAATATTTGCATTAAACTAACAATGCTTTCATTTGAAATTAGCGCATAATTCTGAACTCAACTTATCACATTGAATTTAATAACGTTGGTTTACTGTTTGATCTATATAAAATAGACACAACTCAAAAAATCTCTGCGCCCTTTTTAATTCCGCAAACAGAGGTTTAAAACAATGATTTATCCATCACTCAAAACCTTTCCGACTTCTGATTGCTTGAATGGAATTACAGCAGACATTTAGTTCGATCTGCTCCAATACTCCCTCACTCCTCTTGACACACATCTCTCCCTACATTAAAGATTAAAATTGACTTCCAACAATGTCAAATGAACCCGTTAGCATACAACACAGCTCACTTTTGGGAATTCGATTCCACACAGCGAATCTTATCACAAATTTAAATTGATAACAATGAAATCCACAAGAAACAGAGTCTTACAAAAAACTACGGACTAAAATGCGCTGGGATACAATCCTTCTCGTAGAGATTCACGCTTTCTTATAATCAACAATTATGTATTGTGATTCTCACACAGGACCGATGTGGATTCAGACATATCAATCAATCTTTTCATGAACACAAATTCAATAAGGGCGTAAACTCCAGAAATCAAATTCTGCATTAATACATAGTACTTACATAATAGTTTTCCTCCTTGGCCTAATTTTCAACAATTGGCCCTTTAAAATTGCACGAAGGCTTCCAAGTAGAACCCTTATTCTCTACTCACATTCTCACTCTCTCAATGCCCTTTGAGGCTTGATAATTTATACAAATTTTAAAATGATCTAATTTAATGCTTCAAATTCTAAACAAACCCTCAAATAGCTCAACAAATCCTAAAAACACTCTTGAATCCCTAAGGATCCTCTCTCACCCAAAATTTATGAAACTAATTTCTAAATTAATATTTAGAAAAATCTCTCATCCCCTACATCCTCAACTGACCAATCCTCTCCTATTCTCAATTATTTACAATATTTAATTAAAAATATTTAAAACCCACACAAATCATTCATAAAAACCTAACCCCTCTAAAAACTTAAAAACCCCTAAGTACAAAGTATTTTTCTCTTCGTCTAATGCTCCTGCATCATTAGGTAAAATGAAATATCCGATCCAACCATTCAAGCATTATATACTTTGATAGATTTTGTTACATGTGCTTGTTGATTTTCAAAATTGTAATTCTACAACCTATTAGAAGCTTGTCAACAAATGAGAGAATAAGGAAATACTTGATTTCCTTGGTTGACTCTAGAAAATTTTCAAAAGGATCTTCCAAGATATATACACTAATGTTTAACTGATCTAAAAAACTGTAAATCTGTTTTGGATGACCTCCATGCCATGAAATTTAAATGTTATTTTCATCTTTATCTCCCTGCAAACTTTCTGATAAACTTTCTGATGATATTTCTACTCATGGAAATGTCTGTTTGAGGAAAATTTTATCATCTTGATTCTAAAACTCATAGTAAGTTAATGGAGGCAGGCTTTGAATACATTTATCATTCATCACATCAGCTACTTGATCATGAAAAACTTTGAAAGATTGCTACAATTTATATATGGGTTTTAATGGAACTTCATAGATTTCTAGGGGTTGTTCATCCTTTAAAAACTGGAATGTTTTAGAGCATAATGTTATAGAACTTTCTTTCAAAATTTATGAACTTTCTTCTTCACTTCCATATCTGATGTGTATTGTCTGATCACTGTATTTGAGCTACTAAAACTGAACTTCCTCATCCCACAAACTAGCTAGTGATTTCTCTGTGAAGTTAGCTTGAATTTGGAGAACAAAATTATCATCATACTAATCATACTTAGGCAAATCTGCAGAAGAAGGAATGTCATCAATTATACACATTAGATCAGTAGTTTGGTTTTCCAGTAATCCTGATATATTTTGATTAGATTGGTTGCATTATATTCGAAGGTCATAATTTTTCTCAATAGAAGTACTATCAGGCAATGGGCCTTTTTGGGAAGGTAGAACAACATGAGCATCAACCTGTTCTTCTGTCCCTTCATGGATAAAAACTTTAGTACATACATCAACATTAGAATAAGTAGAAACAATTTCTTAATTATGTAAATATTTTGAGGATGGTTTCATGTTTAGAAGCAAATTGATTTCTTCTTCGGTGAGGGGGGGTGGGAATCTTTGAATTCTTAGATTTGAATAAGAATTTTTTTTTTCTCTTATGTAAAAACTGATCATGAGGTTGAATATTTTCTTTAACTTCATTCAAAACATTATATGAAACATCATTTGTTACTACAGAGGGACTTTGTGGATCTTGATTCATCTCCTGATCTATTTCGTATTTGATTAAATCCTCTTGATTATCATGACACTTAACTTGAGAATGAAAGTTATGGACTGCTACTAATAAATATTCAGGATGCCAATTTCCTAAATCTTCATCAATATTTTTAAGTTAATGTATGAGATCTTCAGCTTGATTACAACAATTTTCAACTAATGATGAAGATGAAAAATCTTCTTTGTAATGCTCATAAAATACCTTGTGAAAATCCTTTAAAGAAAATAAACTAGCAAGCTTGAGAGCTTCATACCATTCCCTTGCTTGTCCCTCTAAGGTTTCCATGAATAGCTTCATGAGGCAATCCTCATGCCAATCACCCTTTAATATCCATGAGTGTATATGAAATTTAATAAGATGTAACAAAGGATCATCAATATTCTCATCTTGAGACATAGGAAGATTTTTATCCCAATTTAACTTTGGTAGTTTGTGTGGGAATCCAGGTATGTGATCTCTGCACATGGGAGCATACCTACGTTGTATTCCTAGGTCATCTTGTAAATTATTCATAAAGAAGGGCCACTATATCTATACAACCAAGCTAGATCCTTCTATAAAATACAATATACATTGAAAAAAATTCTTAATGAGAAAGAACATAAAGTCTTGGATTAAGATCCAAGTTGAAAGCCTGATCTTTCCATATTGTTCTTTCAGGTTCATTCCTCCAGTGGAGTCTTGATTGTGAAATTGATTAGAGTCGCCAGGTGGATGATTTTAACCTTTGTGTGTCTGATCACTGTCCACCATCATAGATCAAATCTGAACCTGTAAAACATTTCTAAAGAAAATTTTAGTCTTCCCCAATATGGTCGCCATTATGTTATCACTCAGTAATTTCTCCAGGTTCAAGAGAGAACTCACTGAGGTAACCAAAAACCAACTTTTAAACTCTAGGATCTAGCCTTCCTAGGGTTCAAAGAGGGTTCTCTCTATAAGATTTAACTTTGTTTGTTTTATAAAATATTAGGCTAGTTATGATTGTGAAATTGGTTTTGTTTTTGATTGGTTTGGTGGGAAAAATCACTGGAAGAGATTGATAGTGGGAAATCTATTTTTCCATTGGGCTAAAGAGTCAAAAGTCAAGCAGACAGAACTGGGATCAAGGCCAAAAAGTCAAATGTTTTCAAGGCAAGATAGATAACCCTTGGAAATATTGGAAAGTTGTTTTGTGAGGTGATAAGATCAGGATAAAGAGCAATGAAGGGTTATTTGACCCAGAAAATGGAAGCAGTAGGAAGAGGTCAAACGAAAGAGGGAGCAATTAAGGGTTCCCTACTCTGGAAATCAGAAGAAAACATAGAAATGAAAAATAGTTAAGACCTAAGATAGGGTGCTTTTAAAAAATCCTGAAGTAATCCTCCTATTCATTCATTCAAATTTAGAACACATAATGGATTTCATGTAACAAAGAAAGATAACAATGACAAGTAGAAAATACTTCACTCCAAATAGCTCATCACATAAATCCTAAAATATGATGTTAGTTGATCTAATCCAGTCTGCTACTCGAAATTTGAAACACAAAAATCCTTCAATTCCACAAAAATGACTATATAAATATTCAGCAACTTGTTCCACAATAATACTTTAAAGAGTGAAGTATTTGTACAAATTCTAAACAAAAATATCTTGAAAAAATATCAAGATTGGTTTACAAATATCTCAAACTATTTTACATAAATAGAACTCAATAAAAGGACACTCAAAACTAATTAATCTATTTGGAACTATACTTATGGATTTATTATGACAAAGACGAGAATTTGAATTTGATCTAAACTCTTAGTTAATGATGAGGCATCCAAGTCACTAACTATCTCCTTTCTTTGTGCATTCTGCTCCAGAAATTATGCAAACTTGGGGTCCAATGATACCTTTTTATATCTAAATCTGAAATAGATATGTAAAATGTGGATGAGGTTTTTGTAAATAAATATGTTACTAAGATAAACCTCTCTCCGTTTCCCAAAATTAAATTCTAGCTGGTCACAATAGGCTCTGCAAAAAGATGTGTAAAACAGAGCTTTGCACAGTCTGAAAACTAGGCTGTAAATATGTGCATGTATCTCTCATTATGTAATACCTGTACAAAAAGTGAGATAGGTTTTTGTAGATGTGTCTCTTAGGAAAAAAAAACTTCTTATGTTTTGTAATATTTATTTCGTATTGGCCACAATATTCTCTTCCAAATTATGACTTAACAAGAATTTTCTGTAAAAAGTGCTTTCACATATTGTTTAATATTTCCAAACCCATAATGGATGTTAGAAACGTGAGAGAGGTTTTTGTAGTTAGACATCTTAGGACCATAAAACCCCTTTAGCTTTGCAAAATTAATCTTGGATTGGTCACAATAGTTTCTAAAAAACAATAAATTAAACGGGAAATTTCTGCAAAAATGTCCCTTCTTGCTCTGTTTTCATCTTTTAACTTTTTTGTTCTTTTAACTGTTTTTCTTTTACTTTGGATAAACTTCATTGTTGTTGGTGAAATTATTTTCATCTTATTTTAACCATTACTGTCTCTGTATTTACTTTTACTACTTTACCTTGACTGCTTTGTTTTTACTGATTTGACTTTCACTCTAACTTTTACTGATACACTTTAGTTGTCTCTGTTTTCACTGCAAAATGTTACTGCTCTATTTACTGTATGAAATATTCTTCTTTTAGGAAAACCATTCAAACTCATTTCCTTGTGAATAATTGGAGTGAAACTGATCTTTAACTAGTATTTAGATTATTTTATCCAAATTCTCCTTTTGCTAATAACCTGCAACAATAAAACAATTTGTTAAATGAAACCTTAGCTGCAGGGAGGATTTCTCTGGGACAGCGGAGGTTTTCTGAGGGCTATTTGAAGTCTTTGGAAGTAAATTTGAAGCTTTAAGTGGTTTAACAACAACTGAAATGCCATTTTTCAGGTCCTCTAGGCATAAAACAAGTTTCTGGTACTTTTCAGGTCTTTGAAGCAATTCAGGGCTTCTTGGCAATCTTCAATGGCTGCAGTTTGAAATTTGCAGGCTTTTGGCTCGAAAATGGTGTAAAATGATTATTTCAAAGTTGAAAGGGCTTATACAGTGGTTACGTGCAGAATGATAGGAAATCAGTGCATTTCCAAAGTTATTTAAGAAAATTAGGGTTACATTTACTCTACAATGAATAATGGTCACATTAGGCAGGAAATGGTGGTTTCGGGCTTCAAAGGGTCTAAAATTGGAGTGGTTATAGCGCGTCATTTCGGTGGTAAGTATTTTTGGAGCAAACCCACGCGATCCAATGAGAATCAAGCACGGGGAGGAGAGAGGAAATCCAAATACCGCCTATTTTGCGTGGAAACGAGATGGGAATATCGCGCAAGTTTATTTGCGATATGGAGTTTTCGCTGTTAGATCTTGGGGTTCGATTGCGAATGGTCTAGACATATTGGGAAAGTAGCATCAAGATTTGGTAGTGGGGCTAAGGTATATTGTATGCAGGGATGGGTTTTAAACCTTAGAAATAAGCGTTTAATTGAAATTTTAAAACCTTATGTTTTATATGATGCGGCAAGTATAAGGTTTAGATGTTAAATTAAAATATTTACCAATATTTCATACAATACATGGGCGCGGGTCTAATATATAGTTTTTCAAACGTTTTTGACATTTATTTAAAACTATAGGGGGTGGGAATTGGCTCTTATAGATAGGTTTAAACCAATGGGATAGAGGCGGGGTTTATATTTAGCACGTGGGGTATTTAAACATTGGTTAAAACATAAAATAGAGGGTTTTGAGGGTTATTTAGAATAAAAGGATTTAATACAATACAAGAGGGTGTAATTAGGGATTTAATAAATAAATTAGAAATTAATATGAAAAAAGGGATAATGTATGAATAAAAATATATGTTTAACTCTAAGTAAAGTGAAAATTATTATAGCTTGTCTTTGATGTATTACTTCACACTTTAACTTAAGATAAATGATTTTTGAGCGTTTATGAATGATTTTTGAAAAGGAATGAAATTAGTTATTTAGGGTTTCACTTTTACTAAGTAAAAATGGGTTTTTACTTAGGAAGAAGGGATTATGATTATGAATGAAGGGTAAATGCTGATGAATATGGGTTTTGTCTAGGAATTCAATATTTTTTAACCAATCAGTCATCGAGCCTTGGGTCCAGTCCCAAAAAAAGTCAGAGAAATGCTCTGAGCCTTTTTAACTGATAGTTTAGAATACTGAATAATTGTAGGAGAGGGGAAATTAGTGATTTTTTCCCAATGATGCTTTAGTACATGCTTGCACAACTTCTTTCTACCTACCCATCATTATTTATAACATTGTTTACTTCATTTTCATGGGTGAATTTAAGCTTGCAACCCTAAATCAATTTTTCCTTCAAAGCATACAAACTATATGAGTCTAACCTTATTTCATCCGAAGGCTCAAATTAAACTATTGAGCTCCTCATTTATTATCTAACTATTTACTGATATGTCAAGTTTAAATTGTTTGACGGATATTTATTCTCTATCTAACAACATGAAATTTAAAGTATGAGAGGTCAAGTTTAAGTTGTTTGACCTTCATGGATTATGGCATTTAGGACAAGCTGCACATAATCTTATTTGCAAAAAGTAAACTAAAGTAGTGGCAATTAAACTTGCAACATTTTCATGATCTATTTTTTATGGGGTTCATATTTAATATTCTTTTGATCTTTGTTTCATTTTTGTCCTTTGATTTTTCTTTTAGGACATACCCTCTTTTCATTTTTTAATTTGGGAATACATTTCTAGAAAGCAAAGGTATGTACAATATTTCAAGATTTTAATAGATTCAATTCAAAATTATGAATCCTATATTTATATGACCCTAACAGTGACTTCACATGGGGATGGCATCTCCTTGTGAGATGTCAAGAACACCGTCGACTAGTAGCCTAATCCATTGGGACAATCCCAAACATGCATTTGCTTTGTTATAAAAACTATGTGACTAAAACTCTTGAACTGAAATTTACACCCTTTTCTGCAAACTGAAATCTGATCTGAGACTTAAATGTGCTGCAAATTTCAAACCAAACTATTAAATCATCAATATCTTAGGGCATTTTCCTTGGCTTCAAATCTTCAATGAATTATTTCAAAACTAGCTGAAAACTAAAAACTGAAATAAGCTGGAATCCCACCTACTTACTCTAATTAGTTGTCCAACTGCTGGTTAAGTAAAATGAAATAGCTGATGCAACCATTCAACCATTATATACTTTGATAGATTTTGTTGCATGTGCTTCTTGATTGTCAAAACTATAATTCTGCAACCTATTAGAAACTTGCCGACAAATGAGAGAATAAGGAAATACATGATTTCATTTGTTGACTGTAGAAACTTTTCAAAAGGATCTTCCAAGATATATACACTAATGTTTAACTAATCTAAACAACTGTACATATGTTCTCGATGACCTCCATGCCATGAAATTGAAATGTTATTTTCATCTTTATCTCCCTGCAAACTTTTTGATAAACTTTGTGATGATATTTCTACTCATGGAAATGTCTGTTTGTGGAAAATTTTATCATCTTGATTCTGAAACTCATAGTTAGTTAATGGAGGCAGGCTTTGAATGCATTTATCATTCATCACATCAGCTATTTGATCATGAAAAAATTTGAAATATTGTTGCAATTTATATATGGGTTTTAATGGAACTTCACAGATTTCTAGGGGTTGTTCATCCTTTAAAAACTAGAATGCTTTAGAGCATAATGTTATAGAACTTTCTTTCAAAATTTATGAAATTTCTTCTTCTTCTTTCATAATGTTAATTGAAGTTTTAAAACCTTATGTTTTATATGATGCGGCAGGTATAAGGTTTAAATGTTAAATTAAAATATTTACCAATATTTCATACAATACATGGGCACGGGTCTAATATATAGTTTTTCAAACGTTTTTGCATTTATTTAAAACTATATGGGCGGGAATTAACTCTTATAGCTAGGTTTAAACCAATGGGATAGAGGCAGGGTTTATATTTAGCACGTGGGGTATTTAAACATTGGTTAAAACATAAAATAGAGGGTTTTGAGGGTTATTTAGAATAAAAGGATTTAATACTATACAAGAGGGTGTAATTAGGGATTTAATAAATAAATTAGAATTTAATATGAAAAAAGGGATAATGTATGAATATAAATATATGTTTAACTCTAAGTAAAGTGAAAATAATTATAGCTTGTCTTTGATGTATTACTTCACACTTTAATTTAAAATAAATGCGTTTTGAGCGTTTATGAATGATTTTTGAAAGGGAATGAAATTAGTTATTTAGGGTTTCACTTTTACTAAGTAAAAATGGGTTTTTACTTAGGAAGAAGGGATTATGATTATGAGGGTAAATGCTGATGAATATGGGTTTTGTGTAGGAATTCAATATTTTTTAACCAAACAGTCATCGAGCCTTGGGTTCGGTCCCAACAAAAGTCAGAGAAATGCCCTGAGCCTTTTTAACTGATAGTTTAGAATACTGAATAATTGTAGGAGAGGGGAAATTAGTGATTTTTGCCCGATGATGATTTATTACATGCTTGCAAAACTTCTTTCTACCTACCCATCATTATTTCTAACATTTTTTACTTCATTTTCGTGGGTGCATTTAAGCTTGCAACCCTAAATCAATTTTTCTTTCAAAGCGTAAAAACTATCTAAGTCTAACCTTATTTCATCCGAGGGCTCAGATTAAACTGTTGAGCTCCTCATTTATTCTTTAACTATCTACTAATAAGTCAAGTTTAAATTGTTTGATAGATCTTTATTCTATATCTAACAACGTGAAATTTAAAGCATGAGAGGTCAAGTTTAAGTTGTTTGACCCTCATGGATTATGGCATTTAGGACAAGCTGCATAAAATCTTATTTGAAAAAATTAAACTAAAGTAGTGGCATTTAAACTTGCAACATTTTCATGATCTATTTTTGATGGGGTTCATATTTAATATTCTTTTGATCTTTGTTTGTTTTTGTCCTTTGATTGTTCTTTTAGGACATACCCTCTTTTCATTTTTTAATTTGGGAATACATTTCTAGAAAGAAAAGGTATGTGCAATATTTCAAGATTTTAACAGAGTTAATTCAAAATTATGAATCCTATATTTATAGGACCCTAACTGCGGCTTCAAATGGGGATGGAATCTCGTTGTGAGATGTCAAGAACACTGTTGACTAGTAGCCTGATCCATTGGGCCAATCCCAAACATGTATTTGCTTTATTATAAAATCTCTGTGACTAAAACTCTTGAACTGAAATTTACACCCTTTTCTGCAAACTGAAATCTGATTTGAGACTTAAATGTGCTGCAAATTTCAAACCAAATTATTAAATCATCAATATCTTAGGGCCTTTTCCTTGGCTTCAAATCCTTAATGAATTATTTCAAAACTAGCTGAAAACTAAAAACTGAAATAAGCTAAAATCCTACCTACTTACTCTAATTAGCTATCCAGCTGTTGTTTAGGTAAAATGAAATATCCAATGCAACCATTCAAGCATTATATACTATGATATATTTTGTTTCATGTGCTTGTTGATTGTCAAAACTGTAATTCTACAACCTATTAGAAACTTGTCAACAAATGAGAGAATAAGGAAATACTTGATTTCCTTTGTTGACTCTAGAAACTTTTCAAAAGGATCTTCCAAGGTATATACACTAATGTTTAACTGATCTAAACAACTATACATCTGTTCTGGATGACCTCCATGCCATGAAACTGAAATGTTATTTTCATCTTTATCTCCCTGCAAACTTTCTGATAAACTTTCTGATGATATTTTTACTCATGGAAATGTCCGTTTGAGGAAAATTTTATCATCTTGATTCTAAACTCATAGTTAGTTAATGGAGGCAGGCTTTGAATGCATTTATCATTCATCACATCAGCTATTGATCATGAAAAACTTTGAAAGATTGCTACAATTTATATATGGGTTTTAATGGAACTTCATAGATTTCTAGGGGTTGTTCATCCTTTAAAAACTAGAATGATTTAGAGCATAATGTTATAGAAATTTCTTTCAAAATTTCTGAAATTTCTTCTTCACTCCCATATTTGATGTGTATTGTCTGATCACTGTATTTGAGCTGCTGAAACTGAACTTCCTCATCCCACAAACTAGCTAGTGATTGCTCTGTGAAGTTAACTTGAATTTGGAGAACAAAATTATCATCATACTGATCATACTTAGGCAAATCTTCAGAAGAAGGAATGTCATCAATTATACACATTAGATCAATAGTTTTCTTTTCTAGTAGTCCTGATATATTTTGATTAGATTGGTTGCGTTCTATTTGAAGGTCATAATTTTTCTCATTAGGAGTACTATCAAGCAATGGGCCTTTTTGGGAAGGTAAAACAACATGAACATCAACCTGTTCTTCTGTCTCTTCATGGATAAAAACTTTAGTACATACATCAACATTAGAATAAGAAGAAACAATTTCTTCATTATGTAAATATTTTGAGGATGGTTTCATTTTTAGAAGCAAATTGATTTATTCTTTGGTGGCGGGGTGGGAATCTTTGAATTCTTAGATTTGAATAACAATTTTTTTTTCTCTTATGTAAAAACTGATCACGATGTTGAATATTTTATTTAACTTCATTCAAAACGTTATATGAAACATCATTTGTTACTACAAAGGGGCTTTGTGGATCTTGATTCATCTCCTGATCTATTTCATCTTTGATTAACTCCTCTTGATTATCATGACACTTAACTTGAGAATGAAAGTTATGGACTGCTACTAATAAATCTTCAGGATGCCAATTTCCTAAATCTTCATCAATATTTTTAAGGTAATGTATGAGATCTTCAGCTTGATTACAACAATTTTTAGCTAATGATAAATATGGAAAATTTTCTTTGTAATGCTCATAAAATACCTTGTGAAAATCCTTTAAAGAAAATAAACTGGTAGGTTTAAGAGCTTCATAACATTCCCTTGCTTGTCCCTCTAAGATTGCCATGAATAGCTTCATGAGGCAATCCTCATGCCAATCACCCTTCAATCTCCATGAGTGTATATAAAATTTAATGATATGTAACAAAGGATCATCAATATTCTCATCTTGAAACATAGGAAGATTTTTATCCCAATTTACCTTTGGTAGTTTGTGTGGAAATCTAGGTATGTGATCTCTGCTCATGGGAGCATATCTGCATTGTATTCTTGGGTCATCTTGTAAATTAGTCATGAAGAAGGGCCACTGTATCTATACAACCAAGATAGATCCTTCTATAAAATACAATATACATTGAAAAATTTTCTTAATGAGAAATAACATAATGTCTTGGATTAAGATCCAAGTTGAAAGCCTGATCTTTCCATATTGTTCTTTCAGGTTCATTCCTCCAATGGAGTCTTGATTGTGAAATTTATTTGGAGTCACCAAGAGGATGATTTTAACCTTTGCGTGTCTGATCACTTTCCACCATCATAGATCAGATATGAACCTGTAAACTATTTCTGAAGAAAATTTTAGTCTTCCCCAGTATGGTCACCATTATGTTATCACTCAGTAATTTCTCCGGGTTCAAGAGAGAACTCACTGAGGTAACCACAAACCAACTTTTAAACTCTAGGATCTAGCCTTCTTAGGGTTCAAAGAGGGCTCTCTCTATAAGATTTAACTTTGTTTGTTTTATAAAATATTAGGCTAGTTATGATTGTGCAATTGATTTTGGTTTTGATTGGTTTGGTGGGAAAAATCACTGGAAGAGATGGATAGTGGGAAATATATTTGTCCATTAGGCTATGGATTCAAAAGTCAAGTAGACAGAACTGGGATCAAGGCAAAAAAGTCAAAAGTTTTCAGGGCAAGATAGATAACCCTTGGAGATCTTGAAAACTTGTTTTTTGAGGTGATAAGATCAGGATAAAGAGCAATGAAGGGTTCTTTGATCTAGAAAAGGGAAGAAGTAGGTAGAGGTCAAACGAAAGAGGGAGAAATTAAGGGTTCCCTACTCTAGAAATTAGAAGAAAACATAGAAATGATAAATAGTTAAGATAGGGTGCTTTTAAAAAATCCTGAAGTAATCCTCCTATTCATTCATTCAAATTTAGAACACATAATGGATTGCATGTAAAAAAGAAATATAACAATGACAAGTAGAAAATACTTCACTCCAAATAGCTTATGACATGAATCCTGAAATATGATGCTAGTTGATATGATCCAGTCTGCTACTCGAAATTTGAAACAAAAAAAGCCATCAAGTCTACAAAAATGATTTTACAAATCTTCAGCAATTTATTCCACAATAATACTTCAAAGAGTGAAGTATTTGTACAAATTCTAAACTAAAATATCTTGAAAAAATATCAAGATTGGTTTACAAATATCTCAAACTGTTTTACATAAATAGAACTCAATAAAATGACACTCAAAACTAATGAATCTATTTGGAACTATACTTATGGATTTATGGTGACGAAGAAGATAATTCAAATTTCATCTGAACTCTTAGTTGATGATGAGGTATCCAAGTCACTAAATGTCTCCTTTCTTTATGCATAGTGCTCCAGAAATTCTGCAAAATTGGGGTCCAATGATACCTTTTTATATCTCAATCCGAAATAGATATGTAAACAGTGGAAGAGGTTTTTGTAAATAAATATGTTACTAAGATAAACCTTTCTCCATTTCCCAAAATTCAATTCCAGCGGGTCACAATAGGCTCTTCAAACAGATGTGTAAAACATAGCTTTGCACAGTCTGAAAACTATGTTGTAAATATGTGCATGTATCTCTCATTCTATAATACCTGTGCAAAAAGTGAGATACGTTTTTGTAGATGGTTCTCTTAGGAACAAAAAATTCATTTCGTTTTGTAAGATGTATTTCTGATTAGCCACAATATTCTATGCAAAATGATGACTTAACAGGAATTTTTTGTAGAAAGTTCTTTCAACTATTGTTTAATATTTCCAAACCCATAATGGCTGTTAGAAAAGTGAGAGAGGTTTTTTGTAGTTGGAAATCTTATGAAAATAAACCTCCTTTAGTTTTGCAAAATTAATCTTGTATTGGTCACAATAGTTTCTACAAAAAAATGACTTAAACAATAAATTTTTGCTAAAATGTCCCTTCTTGCTCTGTTTTCATATTTTAACTTTTTTGTTCTTTTAACTGTTTTTATTTTACTTTGGATAAACTTCATTGTTGTTGGTGAAAGTATTTTCATCTTTTTTTAACCATTACTATCTCTGTATTTACTTTCACTGTTTTACCTTGACTACTTTGTTTTCACTGATTTGACTTTCACTCTTACTTTTATTGATATACTTTAATAGTCTCTGTTTTCATTGCAAACTGTTACTGCTTTGTTTACTGTATGAAATATTCTTCTTTTAGGAAAAAAATTCAAACTCATTTCCTTGTGAATTCTTGGAGTAAAGCTGATATTTAACTAGTATTTAGATTGTTTTATCCAAATTCTCCTTTTTCTAATAACCTGCAACAATAAAACAATTTGTTAAATGAAACCTTAGCTGCAGAGATGATTTCTATGGGACAGCGGAGGTTTTCTGAGCGTTGTTTGAAGTCTTTGGAAGTAAATTGGAAGCTTTAAGCGGTTTTAACAGTAGTTGCAATGGCTTCTTTCAGGTCCTCGAGGCCTAAAACAGGTTTATGGTACTTTTCGGGTCTTTGAAGCAATTCAAGGCTTCTTGGCAATATTTAATGGCTGCAGTTTGAAATTTGCAGGATTTTGGCTCGAAAATGGTGTAAAATTCTTATTTCAAAGTTGGAAAGGCTTATACAGTGGTTATGCATAGAATGATATGAAATCAGTGCATTTCCAAAGTTATTTAAGCAAATTAGGGTTACATTTACTCTGCAATGAATAATGGTCACATCGGGCGGGAAATGGTGGTTTCGGGCTTCAAAGGGTCTAAAACTGGAGTGGTTATCATGCGCCATTTCAGTGGTAAGTAGTTTTGGAGAAAACCCATGTGATCCAATGAGAATCGAGCATGTGGAGGAGAGAGGAAATCCAAATACTGCCTATTTCACATGGAAACGAGATGGGGAATATCATGCAAGTTTATTTGCGATATGGAGTTTCTGCCGTCGGATCTTGGGGTTCAATTGCGAATGGCCCAAATTTATTGGGAAAGTAGCATCAGCATTTGGTAGTGGGGTCGGGGTATATTGTATGCGGGGATTGGTTTTAAACCTTAGAAATAACCGTTTAATTAAATTTTTAAAACCTTAGGTTTTATATGATGCGGCAGGTCTAAGGTTTAAATGTTAAATTAAAATATTTACCAATGTTTCAAACAATACATGGGCACGGGTCTAATATATAGTTTTTCAAACTTTTTTGACATTTATTTAAAACTATAGGGGGCAGGAATTAGCTCTTATAGATAGGTTTAAATCAATGGGATAGAGGCGAGGTTTATATTTAGCACGTGGGGTATTTAAACATTGGTTAAAACATAAAATAGAGGGTTTTGAGGGTTATTTAGAATAAAAGGATTTAATACTATACGAGAGGGTGTAATTAGGGATTTAATAAATAAATTGGAAATTAATATGAAAAAAGAGATATTGTATGAATAAAAATATATGTTTAACTCTAAGTGAAAATAAACATAGCTTGTCTTTGATGTATTACTTCACACTTTAACTTTGGATAAATGCATTTTGAGGGTTTATGAATGATTTTTGAAAGGGAATGAAATTAGTTATTTAGGGTTTCACTTTTACTAAGTAAAAATGGGTTTTTATTTAGGAAGAAGGGATTATGATTATGAATGAAGGGTAAATGCTGATGAATATGCATTTTGTGTAGGAATTCAATATTGTTTAACCAATCAGTCATCGAGCCTTGGGTCTGGTCCCAACAAAAGTCAGAGAAATTATCTGAGCCTTTTTAACTAATATTTTAGAATACTGAATAATGTAGGAGAGGGGAAATTAGTGATTTTTTCTTGATGATGCTTTATTACATGCTTGCACAACTTCTTTCTACCTACCCATCATTATTTCTAACAATTTTTACTTCATTTTCATGGGTGAATTTAAGCTTGCAACCCTAATTCCATTTTTCTTTCAAAGCATAAAAACTATCTAAGTATAACCTTATTTCATCCGAGGGCTCAAATTAAACTGTTGAGCTCCTCATTTATTCTCTAAATATCTACTGATATGTCAAGTTTAAATTGTTTGACAGATCTTTATTCTCTATCTAACAACGTGAAATTTAAAGCATGAGAGGTCAAGTTTAAGTTGTGTGACCCTCATGGATTATGGCATTTAGGACAAGTTGCACATAATATTATTTGCAAAAAGTAAACTAAAGTAGTGGAATTTAAACTTGCAACACTTTCATGATCTATTTTTGATGGGGTCCATATTTAATATTCTTTGATCTTTGTTTCTTTTTATCCTTTGATTGTTCTTTTAGGACATACCCTCTTTTCATTTTTTAATTTAGGAATACATTTGCAGAAAGCAAAGGTATGTACAATATTTCAAGATTTTAACAGAGTCAATTCAAAATTATGAATCCTATATTTATAGGAACCTAACACATCCGACCGTTGCTTACTATTCCAAACTATAAATGGAGGAGGGCAACTCATAATTGGGTTCTGCATGTCCTGAAAGTATCGTGCCTTGAAATTTTTGATAACTATTGTACATTGTTCATGTTTGGGCGTGCTACCCCCTCTGATAGTAGCAACTCTGAGTTCATCTTCCGAGCGAGAATGACTGCAACCAATCCCACTAAGGTCACCCCTGAAGTCGAAGAGGTCGTGTCCACACCAACCAAGGAGAAACAGGTTGAGAAAAAGAAGAATAAGGGGAAAGGCTAGGAGCAAGGGCAGGGGAGGGCTACGAAATGGGTTGGGGGGAAGCCGCGCACCTCCCCTCGGAACGTGCAATCTCCCCAAATGATGCCTAAGGCACGCTCGCCTAACCCGTCAAAGTGACCTCTGTCTGCTCAGGAAGAAGCTCGACTTGCTGCCCCACTAACTTGGTTACCACCCTATGTTCAGCCTCGAAGGCCCTCGATGCGCATGCCCTAGAATATCGAGGGTTTGCACTCCTATCTAAAAATTCCGCTAATTCCAAAATTCCCCATAATTGGAGAAGCATTCGGAAAGCTCCCCTCAATTAAGTTCGATGATCATGACCTTTCCAACCTAGAGGCCTTCCCAGAATTGGAACCTGAGCTATATCTTGAAAGAGTACTGGAGGATGATGTGCTAAGGGTCGTACCTATGTCGTGGGCGTGTGGGTTAGAAGGATCTAGATTACTAAACTTGTTGTGGATACCTTACGTTGGCCGATACAATATAACTGACCAAGTTGTGCGACAACTGCTAGCCCTGATCCATGATGGCAGCTTGTGGATCCAGGATCACATTCCCATCAATGCCACCATAATTCACCACATTATTGGTCTTCCCATGGAAGGGACGAATCCCATGGAGTGCGTCAGCAAGATATGAGCAACATATCACCGACAAGATGTAGGAAGACTACCATGTTGAGCGAAACACTAAAGGGTTCCTAATCAACACCATTTCCAACCCTGGAGTGCGCATGTGTACCCTGATACTGTCTTGTAAAATTATGCGCAAGTGCTAGGCCACAACTGTCCCCACCTATGTAATTCAGTTGGTTGGCCGCTACAAAAAGGGGGTCTTCTTTAATTGGTCACAGTTCCTCTGCAATGAGTTTTTGGAAAATGTGCGCGAGGCCCAGGATCACATGAAGGCGTTTTGTTACTCCTGGCTGCTGCTCCTAATTGCATTGGTTGAATGGGAAGACCCTGAAGGATCGATCCTCCCTGAGCTTGAACCAGACATGTGTGAAGGGGCGAAATACGCAAAATTATGGGATTCAAAGGATGCACAACATATTAAGGAAAACAAAGTATTTTGGGTACTATTTCAGGCAGTGCTCGTAGCAGCAATTCACTCTCGGCCACGCTTGTCACTGACGGTCTACGAAAAATATAAGTGCATCGCAGCATTCCATGTTACGATGCACAACGTGCAGATTCAGGGCCATAAGGATCCAGCTTGGATGTTGATGCCTTACATGGTCGCCAATGAGGAAATCGATCAACTCATCACGACTTGGCCACCGCACTGGAGATTGGGATTCAAATCGAAAACGACTGACACTGTTGGTACAAGCGCAGTCCCAAAGACCCCCACCCCACTTGATACCGCCAAGAACTTATATGGTTGTGGCCCGGAAGACTCCACCAGGACGAAGGTTCCCTAAGATGCAGCGCAGGGCATGGAGACATAATCGTAGCAGGACATGGAGACTGAGGGTCTGGATGAGTAGGGTGCTAGTTCCCCATGTGGCATGAAACAAACAGATGAACCTCTCAAAGGCCAGCGAACGAAACGACGGGCTACGAGGCCCGGTAGGGAGATTGAGGGTACCTTAACCGAGGAATATTTGGAGTAAATTGTAGATCCGGTCACCCTCGCTTCAGAAGACAAATGGCTTTCCTTGGAAGAGCAGCAGAGGGTTGTAGTTTCCAAATTACAGTCTAAGCTCCAAGCTCTTCAGCTCAAGGCCGATACCCTACAGACGAGCGTGGTTCAAGCGAGGTTGCCTCAAGAAACCAACACTGAGTTGGTCTCCATGATCGAGAGTCATCTCTGCCCCCTGCCATGTGCAAATATCACTCTGAGTACGCCTGCCTTATGTGCACAAATCCAGGTCTACGCAGAAGTACATCTAGACTTGGCCCGTCTTCCGCACGAGTTGCTGCAGGTTCTCCACACATCCCTCTTTGAGGAAATCCATCACAAAGACTGTCGGATGCAGCAAAAACTAAGTACAACCATAGAAACAACTACTAAGGCATCCTAGGCATAGGCCGCGTGCATCCTTGCTACCACACAATAGACTGGGTTGGAGTGTCTGATCAACAAACTTTATGCAAATTTAACTAAAGACATTCCAGCCTCTGCCACCCCCCAGGCTAAGATTGCGTGACTCGTCGCAACCCTGTAAGCTTCTCGGACCGAGATCTAGAACGTTAAGACTGAGATGGAGCAGCAGATTGATGCGTTGCAAGATAAGTTGCAGCCGAAAACTCCTCCTAAGGTACACACCTAGAGAGCTGCGCTGGTCACAGAAGCTACTGTTAGAATTTACTGCAGAAATAAAATATTTACTGAGAGGAATAATAATCATGAAAAAGAACCAGCAACAAAACATTAGCATAAACACAGATGTTTATCCAGGAAAACCCCAAACACTGGGGAAAAACCCAACCAATGAAATTTCATTAAACATTGGAAAAAACCCTGGCCAATCCGACCAAGTGAGCCTTCACCGCTCACCTCCAGGCCTACATTACAATGAAGTATTCCAGAACCTGGCTCCTTCACATAAATACCATGGAGTTAATGCAGGTGCACAATCTAATATGCCCCAAACCACTATTTACCTAATTCTTGTGGCTCTAACAAAGTCAATTTTACCTAACAATTCCCCCCTTAAACTTGACTTGGGGATTATTGACTAAATCTAGCCAAACCTGCTAGATGAGACAACCCCGCTCACTCTAGCTCTTCCCCCCTCAAATTTTTACCCAGGGTAATTGTTAACTTGACATCCCCCCTATCACCTAGGTCTAACCCAGACTTTACCAGTGATTACCCAGGGGTACGCATGCCATACCAAGTCTTATAGCAGTATGCCCATTTACATGTAATAAAATTAACTCCATTATGATTTTTTTTTTTTTGTTTTGTTTCAATGTTACTGTCTTTATACATACAAAATCAATGTCCATATAAAAAGAATCCATCTACCGGATTACATGGGTCACCAGCCTCTGTAACCGCTAGTCCTCTAGGAATTCTCTTCAGATACATGGTTCATCAATTAATTTATCCACGTGCTTGTATCCTCTCTCATTTTCTACATTCATTCATGATGTCCTCTCCAAAGAGGACATCATAGTTGTATATAAATCTGCCCTCTACGCTTTTGCTGGTCCATTCTAATTTTCTACTTGCTTGCTTGGTGAAGCTCCTCTTCTCCACCCTCGACCACAATTTTCCTCTTTGACATGGCCCACTAATAACCTGCCACAAAGAAAGTCTCGCTGGAAATGCACCTTCCAGCGCCCATGCCATCTTTGTTCCATTTACTTGTTAGAATTTACTTGCAAGCGGCAGTTTCACTGCAAACGCAGATCCACCATCTTACACGCAGTGTCTCCAGATCAAACCAGTGAATAGCCTGTGCCAAAGGTGACGAGATCCACCTTTGCTGAAGGAAATATGGCCTCATGTCCCCTGGCAAACTCGCTCTCCTCCGGCAAAAAACTCGGCCTTCCCTGGAATAATTCGACCCCTGCACACCAAATGGATATCTTCACCTCCAAACATTTTTCCACAGTTCTACACGCACAGCAAAAACAACAGCTCCTCCGTTCTTCCTTCACTCTGGATCTCTGCGCTCCTACTACGACATCCAGTGCGGCCTTAGAAGCAGTGCTCACGGTATTTCTCGGCCTGAGCACATTAATCATTTCTTCTTGGGACTTCAACAACTTATACACCTTCCCTGAACAGGCTCTACATCGATCAAATAATTTCTGGATACGTTTGAGCAACAGTTGTTATACCGCGACCCAATAGCGCAAACAATGACACTAGTGGCTTCGTATTCTCGTCATTATGAGCAGCCCCGGGCCTCAAATCAAACTCACCTTTTATCTGAAACGTAGGAGGTAACAAATATTTACATTTTTCGCCTTTGTGCCACATCCCTTTGATCCTGCAGAAGAGGACGTCACGTGCCAAAGGGGAACCATGGATACCAATTGTTAGAAAATTATATATTATGGAGCAATGCAACACATAAAATATGCAGAAAAATACAAGCACACTAAACACATAAAACCAAAGAGACACAGATATATGTGGTTCACCCAGTTTGGGCTACGTCCACCCCAACAGCCAGTCCTTCCTTTCTATTATCCAGCAAAATGAAGAGACAAAACCTACAACAAATCTGCTATAATATCCTTTTTTATCTCTCACAGTCTCCCTATCTGTTTCCCACTCAGAGAATACACATGTAATACACAACCGCAATACAATACCCTCATACAAAGAGAGGGGTTGCCTTCTAGGGCAAAAAACCCTAAACTAAACATAAATTCTACCGTCAGATCATCTGCCTAATGAACAGCCCAGATTGACTAGAAATTACTATACTTTTACAAGGAAATTTTACATCCATTTTTAGCTTCAGAGGCGCTGCCCCCGAAACCCCCCACCAGGGGGGGGGCTCCATAAAGTCGCTTCCGTCCCCCCCTGGACCCCCCACGACAACGATTAATTTACGGGCGGCGTTGCCACCCCATTTAAGGTACATGGGTCCAATGCTATGATACAAAGTAAACAAGATAATCAGGCTCCACACCCAACAGCTACGAACACCATTACAACTCATATTGCTCAGGGCGCCGAATTGCTTGGGACAACTATGCAGTTGTGGTCTAGTGTTAGGTCCCTATATTACTAGTATAGTCCCTTATTGTTGTTAGTGTAACCCCCTTATTGTTATTATTCTACCCCTGTAACCCCCATACTGTTATTATTGTGCCCTTAAATTATTATTGTTAGGTTGGCTAGGATTACATTGTGGCCCCACTAGGATTACATTGTGGCCCTATGGACTCCTATATATAGAAAGGAGGTTTTATAATTTGTATAATCCAAGAATTGTTCATTGAGGTTTCCCCCTAGAAGTGGCTTATTTATAAGGCATTGATATCTCTTTTCTTCTCTTTTTGGAGCTGGTTTCACAACATTTGGTATCAGAGCTTTGGATTCTAGGGTTTCACTGCTCCAAACAGGTCATCATGGCATTTTCGCTATAACTTTTTTCTATGAAGGTTCAGAAGCTAACAATTTTAGAGCGCGAAGCCGAAATCCTAATGAACGTCATCGCAAAAATTCAAATATTGGTTCGTAATATTTGTGGAGCTATGATCTGTGGAAGTTATGGCTTTTTGCAGGCTCCTGAATTTCACTTAAAAAGGTCATCACAAAATTTTCACTATAACTTATTTTCTACAAAGCTTCAGAAGCTAAAAATTTTAGAGCATGAAGCCGAAATTCTGAGGAACATCGTCGCAACATTTTAGAGGTTGGTTCGCAATATTTTTGGAGATATGATCTATTGAAGTTAGGTATTTTTTAGGCTCTCAAATTTCATCTAAAAGAGGTGATCGTGGGAAAATATTCATAACTATCTCTCTGAGCATCGGATTGGAATTCTGCAAAAATTGACTGGAAGTACATGGACTGTAGTTTCTTATCTATAAATTTCAAATCCAAAGGAGCAAACAGTGACACATGGAAAGTTGTATAAGTTCGCTCTACTGAACCAGTCCATAATTAGGTCATTGTGGGAGATTGGACATAAATTTGCCTTGAAGAATCCAAATCAAGTGAGACCTATGGCATTTGGAAGAAGCTTCATAGGACTACTATATGGCCGAATTTCAGATATTGAGGATCTGCAAGTATAGAGATAAGTCAATTTCAATATCGAGCTCCTCAAAAGCAAGTAAAAGGTGTGTATTGTTTTTTCCAAATTGCATGTCTTGTTTGAAGAATCAAGTTGAATTGATTCCAAGGGCATATTGTAGAATAGATATCAGTATTGGATTCTAAAATGGCCCCTAAAAAGAATTCAACACCCATTAATCCTTTAGAAGGCTCTACTATGACTCATGAAGACGAATAATGGCAACATGACATATCAAAATTACAAGAGCAAGTGCAACAAATTTCGCTCTTGCAAAGAGCAACAAAAAATGACATGGAAGTTTTGAAGAAAGGTGTGGAATCTAAGATGGATGGTTTGAATAATGGCGTGGAAGCTAAGATGGATGGCATGGAAGCTGGCATGGAATCTAAGATGGATGACATGGAAGCTAAGATAGAAAACATGAAGAATGATATAAAAGCAGACATGGAAGGTTTGACAAAGTTGATACAAGAAATGTTTCCTATTGGTGAAAAGATAGTAGAGGAAACTCATGATGAGAACAAAGTAAATGTTAATCGTGATTTCATAAACTATAATGTTGGAGGGAAGAACCACCATATTCCAAAAATGGATATGAGGAAGTTTGATGGAAAGGATCCTGTAACATGGATACTACAGATGGAGCAATATTTTGATCTCAATAATGTGCAAAACACACAAAAGGTACGCATTGCAACTTTACATTTAGAAAAAATACATTTGTATGGTATCGATGGCTTTGCTCCCGTAAAAAAATTGTCACTTGGTCAATTTTTACGGAGGAAATGATAGCACATTATGAGGATACAAAGAGCAACACCTTCTTTAGCCAATTGATAAATCTCAAACAAAAGTGTTTAGTGGGGCAGCACATTGAGGACTTCCAAAAATTGAATATAAGGGTAACTGATATTCCAGAGGAACACAGGATTGATCTCTTCATAGGTACTCTAAAGGATAACATCCAACATGAAGTTCATGTGTTGGAACCTAATTCATTAGAGAAGGCATTCAGGTTGGCAAGAAAAGTTGAATGTAAAATTATGGCGACAAGGAAGCCTACCACTCAATTCTATAAAGAAGGAAGTGTTGCTACGCCTAGATTTCCACAACCTACAAGGTTGACACCACAACAATTGGAAGAAAAAAGAGAAAAAGGGATTTGCTATAGTTGTGATAGAAAATACACTAAAGGTCATAAGTGTGCTGAGAAGAAATTATTTTACATAGATTGTTAAGAGGAAGAATAAAATGAACAAGAAGAGGATATACACCAGGAACCAGCCCTAGAAGAGGAATAAATGAATCTGACCATATCGTGTAATGCACTGGCAGGAATTACCACTCAAAATCTCAAGATACAAGGACATATCAAGAAGAAAAAGGTAATAGTGTTGATTGATTCAGGTAGCACCCATAATTTTATTCATTGTAAGGTAGCCAAGGAATTAAATTGTTTCCTATACCCAGCACCGGAATGTCAAGTGATGGTTGCAAATGGAGGAACTATAAATTGCTCTGGAAAATGCCATAATATCAAGCTAACCATGGGGGAATATGTATTTAATAGTCCAATTCTTTCCATTCCTATGGGAGGTGCTGATGTTGTACTAGGAGTACAATGGTTACAATCTTTGGGGACGATAGCTTTTAATTTTCAAGAAATTTTCTTGAAATTTTTTTTAAAAGGAAAGGAAGTCAAATTATGGGATATTGCAAGGAAGATGGGAAAGATAATAAGCTCTAATGTCATGACAAATCTTCTAAAGAAAGAACAATTAGGTGTAATTGCACAATTATGCTCACTAGAAGTTCCAACATCAAAATCATCTATTTCTGCAGATCTCCAAAAAGTCTTGGACAATCATTCCAAGGTGTTTGAAACTCCCAAAGGAATCCCACCTATTCGTGATCATGATCATGCTATTCATTTGATTCCGGGAATTTTTCCTCCAAACATCAAGCCTTATAGATATCCTTATGTCCAAAACAATGAAATTGAACGTATGATTGCAGAAATGTTAGAGGCTTGTATAATTCAACCTAGTCAAAGTTCTTTCTCTGCTCCTGTAGTATTGGTACACAAGAAAGATGGATTATGGCGCATGTGTCTAGATTATAGGGAGCTCAATAAGCTCACCATTAAAGATAAATTTCCCATTCCTGTGATCGATGAATTATTGGATGAATTACATGGAGCAATTTATTTTACCAAGTTGGATCTTCGTTCAGGATATCATCAAATTATAATGAAGACTGAAGATATTCTGAAAACAAAATTTTGAACTCATGAGGGTCATTATTAATTTTTGTTCATGCCTTTTGGCCTTACCTGTTATCACAAAATCTGACCCTGATAGGCTGCTCATCAAGTAGACTCTAAGTAACTCTTTCAAACCAATATTTTGGTTGAGGCTTAGCCTCCTCAACCTGAGACGACTCTCTCAATAGGTTTAAGATTTTTGATTAATGATTAGATGGCTAACTGTAGGAATAAAAAGGTCAAAAATGTATAACTGGTTGAATCAAAGATTAGAAAACACTCATTGGGCCATGGAGTCAAGATATTCTTCAACAAAACATCATAATTTGTCAAACATGGAAGTCAAAGCACTTGGAGTCTAATTCTATGAGAAAAACAGTCACACAGTGATAAAACACAGTCTATTTGCATCTGAAGGAAGTTAGAGCATAGTTAAATGAATTCTAAGTAACACATACAAATATTGCTACAAGTAGGTAATGTAAAAGGCCATAGAAAGATGATACACATTAAACTCCTTGTGAATCTTAAGTAGTCAAAAAAATCTCTGTATTAAGTTGAAAATATCCAGTAAAATATAATAACACAACATATTTGCTAATGAAAAATGCCAACCTTGAGGAATTTGACCTCATGCTTCATATATAGTCTCTAAATTTCTTGGATTCCATGATCCATCATTGGGAGAATTCGAATTTCTAAAATTGACACCTATCTACTCCTAAAACAAACCCTTAATTACAAACTAACATCTAACTGCCTTCTAGGAGTTCTAATACAAATAGGAGTGAAACTCCTTTACATGTCTTAAAAAACCTTATCCAAAATTTAAATACCCTCTTTGACAACTACTAATCCATGTCTTCGACCTTTATGATGCCTCTAGCTTTGTGGTGAACTCTGCTGATTCATGACTTAACTGCCTTAGAAACCAGGAAACAGAGTTTGCTGAAATTTAGCCCTTACCTCCATGCTTGTCTTCAAACATATTTGTTAGCCTTGATGAGCATATTGTATATGTAACATGTGTTACCATCCCATAAACTCTTCAATCCTTCCCACTGTGCAAAAAGAAGCCTTCGAAAAAATGAAAAGGAGAGGGAATATGATTGCACTACGAAAATAGCCTGTTTTTGTAGCGCAACATTTATACTACTGTAAAAACCTTTCCTTGACCATTATTTTCCTTGATTTTCAACCTGGAACTTCATTTATGACCTTTCTCATTCCATTCACAATGCTAAACTCTGAAGACTAGCAGTCCTAACCTCCAAATTTCATGCAAAAATCCCAAAACATCACCTTCAGCAGTTTCGTAGCGCGCTACAAAACTGCAGTGTGTACTCCTTTAACACATTTTTTTCAAAAATCTACAGTTTTGGAGATATTTAGGATATTTTTAAGGATTTATGTCAACAACAAAAAGCTTTAATGGAGATTCTCTTCTTCAAAAATATCTTGATCTTCATGACAAAATTGATTCAAGGATTTACCATTTTTTCCCTGTTTCATTTTTGCTGCAACTGTATTTCTAGGTCTTCAATCTACCTCTTCAGTTTCCTGTTGGTGGCCCTTAACTAAGCATTCATCATTCTCACATATCTAGCCTCTTTAATTGCAGGAACAGTCCAAGTAAAGTTTTGAGCTTCACTAGTTCTTATTTCTAGTTTAGAAACCTTCTCATGTTCCCATAGAGCCTTTGTCCTCTTAAAATTTGTCTTTTCAGTAGCATGCCTTCTTGCTTTCTTCCTTAGTCTAGAAATTTCATAATTTTCTGATTTCAACTTTTGTTTCATTTCTTCATAGCTAGTTTTGTATGTCTGAGTGGAAAGTACTCTGTCTTTGTCACCTTCAATTATTGGTGATGAAAGGTCTATGAACTCTTGCTGAACAGTGGAAGCCTCCTCTGTTTCTCCTAATTCATCATTGGACTCCTGCATCTTTTTTTATTTCCTGGTTAAAGGCTTTCTTGGCTTAAACACAAATGTTGCAACCTCATCCTCAAATTCCATCTTCTTAGAAGATTTCATCTTCTTAAGTTTTCCTTCATCAAATTTTATGAAATCTGCCTGTACCAAAGGGGATTCTTCAATACCCATGGCTTCCAAAATATCATTTAATTTACCCTTTAAGCTTGGAATTTCTTCTGAGATCATTGATTTACCTTTCTCCTTTGCAATTTGACTTCTAGTCAATCTCCTTTGAACTAGTTTATCAGTTGACTGTTCTTGTGTCATTTCTCTAACTTCAACTATCTTTTCTTTTGTAGGTTGAGGAGTCTCAAGAGTAACCATTGATGCTTTACTCACTTGCTCTTTCACTTCCTTTCTTGGTTTCAACTTGACAAATATTTTTGACCTCGTCACTACAGGCTTACTAGTTTCTGATATTTAGCCTTAGGACTAATGCTTCCACCTTGGTTTTCCACTCCAAAACCACATAAAATCAAAAATGAAGACCATTCTCTGTGGATCTTTTGAAGTTCATGTAAAACTATCAGTTTAATTAGGCCATGATGGAAAAGGGAAGTTTCACATCCTTGAGTTCTCAATTGCACTTTATTTGCCATCTTAGCTATACTTCGATACAGGAAGAAAGGAAAATCTAAAGAAATCATGCCAGTAAAATGCAATAGGAGTTTAAAATGATATGAATACACTTTATGATATCTTCCCTCACAATTAAAATACCTTTGAATGTTGAAGATAAAGTTGGCATATATGGCCTTGATGTAATTCCTTGGAGTTGCCTTGGTTAAATCTATTTCTGCAAACTCTGGTTTCAGAAATACCTTACATGGTTCCATATCAAATTTGAAATTTTTGAACCATCTATCTTGCCCCCTAGGAATCTCTGTCACCAAAGCTATGATCTCAGGGGTTACTTCCAAATTTAGAATTCCAACCTTTGTGTTTGAACCAGTGAAATGAAGAGCAAATTCCTTTGACACTTGACTGTGTCCTCCCTGCAATTTTTCACAAAATCTACAACACCCTGTTTTCTTGAAAGCTTCCATAACTGACTTATCTTTGACAAGAGCCTTTGTGCTTTCAAGCTCTGTTCTCAAACAATGAACAGACTTGCGATTTTTCCTTTCTTCTGTCATCTTTGACTTTGAATTCCTGTAACAAATTAGCCTCGCTTGAATTTTTGTTTATCAGCCTCGCTTGCCAATAGTTGTCAGCCTTGCTTGCTAATGGTGATCAGCCTTTCTTGCAAAATCGATGAGAGAAGCTTTGGTAAGAAATTACCATGAGCTTAGCATTAAAAGACAATTTTCTTGGGTGTTTGCATGCAAACTGCACTAAGAAACCTGTCAATCATTTCGAATTTGAAACTACCTATCATGATGACCCCTATATTCGAAATGATGAAATTGAATGGTTGCATGCCTTAGAAATGACTCCTAACTGACACCTAATGATGAAAAAATAATGGAATCTGACTAAATTAGTGATTTTACAAGACTTGATACAAATCTGTGATTTCATAGCGCATTTAATTCAATTTCAGGGTTTTGCGCTACGAAAATAACATCGTTTTCGTAGCGCAAAACAAAAATTTTACACTGTCTGCGCTACGAAAACGTGGTAATCTGGAAATGTAACATTCGGAAATGAAAAAGCCAGAAAAATGAAAGGAAAAGGCACAATCAACCTGAATAATGGAGGAGGAGAGGCTCAGTATGTACTGTTTGTAAATGGCCTGAAAGCCAATCTGCTAAGTGTTAGTCAAATTTGTGATAAAGGCTGTGAGGTCTTTTTTAGAGCCCAATATTGTGAATTAAGGTCAATCACCACATGAAGGACCTTGGTTAAAGGTGATAGAACAAAAAGTAATGTTTATATAGTGGAAGATGAGAATGAAGCATGCCACATCAGCAAACTTGACGAATCTTGGCTATGGCATAAAAGACTGGGACATCTAAATTTTGACCACATCATTAAACTGAGAAAAGAGAAAGCTGTCAGAGATTTGCTGGTAATAAAGAAGCCACCAAATATCATATGTAAGCCCTGCCAATTGGGCAAACAAAATCACACATAATTCAAAGCCAAAGACCAATTGTCTCATTAGGGGAATTTTGAGGTCTAAAATGGGCCTCCTAAGAAAAATGTACCAAAAAAAAAAAATTATAAGAACCAATAAGATTCAAGATGATGATGTCAACCATGGGGGATGATTCACATTTTTAAGTAAAATGGTAAAAATATTAAAAAATAAGAAAATAATAAAACTACTTTTTCAACTCATATTTTCAACTTATCTCTCAAAGTTTTTACTGAAATTTCGAGTGGGATTACTTGTTTGATGCAAAATTTAATTCCTCATCCAAGGAGTACCCATGTTGCATACTTTTGATGGACTCTGCTACATGAAAAATGAGAAATACATAAAAAAACGTGATTGCAATCATGTTTTTCATGTATTTCTCATTTTGTGTGTAGCAGGATCTATCGAAAATACGCAACATGGGTACACCTTGGATGAGAAATTAAATTTTGCATCCAACGAGTACTCCCGCTCGAAATTTGAGTAAAAACTTTGGGAGATAAGTTGAAAAAGTAGTTTTTTCTTTTTTCCCTCTAAAATTTGATAATGTAATCAAATCTTATTTTATTATTTCCACTATTATTTTATAATTTCCTTAGGAGGCCCATTTTATACCTCAAAATTCCCCTAATGACTAATAAACCTCTCCAGCTTGTACACATGGCCCTGTGCGGACCTTCGAGAACAAATGCACCAGGTGGAGAATCGTATTTCATGCTGATAATCAATGATTTTTCCATATTAACATGGATGGAATTTCTCAGATACAAATCTGAAGCGTTTGAGAAATTTAAGATATTCAAGGCACTGGCAGAAAATCAAACTGGATGTAAACTAAAATGCATCAGATTAGACAGAGGAGGTGAATTCACAGGTGATGATTTTTTGGACCTGTGCAATGAATGTGGGATAAAGCAACATTTTACTGTTGCAGACACACCTCAATAGAATGGAGCGGCAAAGAGGCAAAACAAGTATGTACAACAGATTGCAAGAGCCATGACGCAAGAAAGAAACATTCCCCAAACCTATTGGGCAGACGCAATACACACAATTGTTCATATCCTCAACAAAGCTCATCTTAGACCAAATTATGACAAGACTCCATATGACTGTGGCATGGGAAACTGACGTCAATCAAGAATTTTATAGTCTTTGGTAGTAAATGCTTCATAAATAATAATGATGATAAATTGGGGAAGTATGATGCAAGAGTTGATGAAGGAATATTTTTGGGATATGCATCAAAGAGTAAGGGTTACAGGTGCTACAATAAGAGGCTGCATAAATGTGTGGAAAGTATTGATGTGGAATTCAATGAATAACTACCAAACATAACCAAAGGTACAAACTTTCTCAATCATCCAGATCATCATCATCATGATAATCAAGAAAATAAAGAACAGAATGAGACAACATAAGATACAGAAATAAACTCAAAAGAATAATCCAAAAGATCAAATCATTGGAGACAGCTAGTTGAAGAGACCAAGGAAGTGTATCTAGCCATGCTGTCACATATAGAACCGAAAAATTTCGATGAGGCCGTCAAAGAAAAAAATTAGATAAATGCTATGAACGAATAATTAGACTACATTGAGAAGAAAAAGACCTGGGAGTTAATACCAAGACCTGTTGGGAAAAATGTCATTGGCACAAAGTGGAGATTCAATAATAAGATGAATGAAAAGGTCAGGTAATCAGAAATAAAGCCATAATTTTATGTAATGGATACTCTCAACTCGAAGGACTTGACTATGATGAGACTTTTTCCCCTATAGCAAGAATGGGAGCAATTAGAATGTTTCTGGCTTTTGCATGATATCATTATTTCAAGGTACATCAAATGGATTTGAAGTCTACCTTCTTAAATGGAGATCTAGAGGAGGAAGTCTACATGGAACAACTTGAAGGTTTTTCCTTAACAGATAAGCACAACTATGGTTGTAGAATAAAGAAAGCTCTATATGGTATCAAACAAGCACCACGTGCATGGTATTCCAGGCTGGACAAATACATTCAAAAACAAGGATTCAAGAAGGGAGTAGTAGACAACAATCTATATATAAAGTCTGATGAAGATGAACTATTAATTACAGTAGTATATGTAGATGAAATCATGTTTGGTAGCAACAAGAATGATTTAGCAAAAGGATTTTCTGAAGAGATGAAGTCAAAATTTGAGATGTCAATGATTGGAGAGCTTACCTTCTGCCTAGGACTTAAAATTCTACAGAAGAACAAATGCATATTCATTCCACAAGAAAAATACTTGAGAGATATATTAAAAGGATTCCAAATGGAAGAGTGTAAACCTGTGTTAACTCCCATGACTACTGAATGCAAGTTATGTGAAGATGATGGATCTACAGATGTAGATCAAAGACTTTATAGATCTATGATAGAAAGTATGCTATACCTAACAGCCTCTAGATTAGACATTATGTTGGCAGTAGGACTTATGGAAAGATATCAATCAACACAAAAAAAATCACTTTCTAGCAATCAAGAGGATATTTAGATACCTGCAAGGAACTACAAATTATGGTCTGTGGTATCTGAAAGGCAAATACTTCACATTGACAACATATACAAATGCAGATTAGTCCAACTGTGTGGATGATAGGAAAAGCACAAGTGGAGGTGCATTCTATTTGGGAGAAATTATAGTGGCATGGTTAAGCGAGAAGCAAACATTTGTCTTTCTATATACAACAGAAGCGGAATACATAGCAACAATAGCTTGTTGCACACAAGTGATGTGGATGAAACAAAATCTTCAATACATGAAGGTAAGCCTCACTGAACCTATTTATATCAAATGTGACAATACAAGTGCAATAAGCATATCAAAAAATCATGTGCTTCATTCTAAAACCAAGCACATCCTAATAAAGTACTTCCTCATAGAACAAGTAGCAGAGAAAATAGTAAAGATGGAATACGTCCCAACAAAGGAACAAACAATAGATATATTTACAAAACCTCTTGCTACAGAACCATTCGAATATCTAAGACAAACTGGGGATAGTGTCTACAGATGATACTCTCTAATATGATAAAAAAAAGGGATGAAAAAAAATAAAAATAAGAAATGAAAAAATGCACCAGAAGAGGATGTTAGAGTCGGTCTTTACATCCCTCCGTCAGAGATCATTTCTCTTATTGCATTTCATTTTTAGGTGTCTCATTCCACTCATTCATCTGCATTCCGTTAGGGGCATGCCATCATCTGACGGAAGGGTATCTTCACTAGTTTCCCTCATGTTTGTACCTGTTGGGTTGGTCAAAATTTATCAAAATTCATTAAAGTTGATTTCAGTCATTTACAGTCATAGGTGGTATGTTGGTCAAAAAAAAGAGTCTTTCAGTCACTAGGTCTAGGGTTTGGTTTTCAGAATGTCAAATAATGCCCGCAGGCCATGAGGATGTCTTCAATAAGTTTTCATTTCAAGATTTTCATCATTAACAATGCTCAAGGATGTTTCTTCTTCAAAACTCTGTTTTGAAGAAGAAATCGTCAAATTAATTGTTTGTAATAAATATGTATTTTTTAAATTTTTCCGTCATGAAATAATTCAAATGTAGCCCTGGTCATCCTTTGCCGAAATCCAATGCCACCATCCCTGCAAAAAATCAACCAAGAAAGCCATCAATTCAGCCAAAAATCAAAAAGGAAACTGGAAGAACAGAGTTGTATTAAAAGTGAAGAAATGCCAATTTTGAAACATTACAAAGTGGGTCTCTACAAAGAGAAAATCAAAGCCATGACATTATATAGATATTTCTATGTGTATCAATTCCATTTGCATCCAAGACATCAAGGAAAGTAGAAGTTTAGTGGTGAGAGGGCGAAGCTGTAAATTTGAAAGCCAAGACTGTGTTTAGAAGTGCGCGCGGCGCATTGGAGGAAGACGCGGCGCATCCACAAGACGCAGCACATTGAGCCCATTCTGACTATGTTAATTTGCTCTGTCGCGACACACAGAGCCGACGTGGCGCACTGGGTGTGCGCGCGGTGCACAGAGCCAACAGGCTTAAATTCATCAATTCTTCATCAAAAAACCAAATCGACTCACTCTTTTGCTCCAAGTAAGTTTTCGTGCGCCCTTGCCATTGATTTTAGTGTGTGTTTGCTGCGTTTTGAAGAGGAGGATGTAAGATTTTGAAGGCCAAACTTTAAACCCTATATTCATATCAAAATATGCTCCCCTAGGGTTTGAAATTGGTGTTTTGAAGTTGTAATTTTGCTGCCAAGTCCCCTTTCCCATTTATGATCCTTTCCCTTTCATAATTCTATCATTATAGTTTATCCCTAGTGCCCTAAAATCCCAAAACCAATCATATCCCTTGTACCCATTTTCCCTATCACTAAACCATACTAGCCCTCCACCTTTCATACCATTTATAAATTCCCAATTCCCAAAACATTCAAGGACTGTCTTTACATCCTTGATTTCACTTAACTTAAATATATCTTGTCATTTCATTTATCCCTATCTCTAAAAACTACATTTCCCATCACCATCTCCCACTCCCATATCACTTATAAAATCCCCAAATCCCGAAGTCCCCCAAGCAATCAAGTGACTGTCCTTCCACTCAAATTTCACTTGACAGTCCATTATACCCACTGTTTATAATTACCACAGTCCCTCATTTCCTACTTGGTACATATTTGGCACATTTGGTATTGAAAGACAAACACCAATTCACCATTTTCAAACAAACCAAACTCTTATTTTCACCACATATCTATCAGCATATACTTGTTATACACATTTCAAAGCACCATGTCAGAGACAAATTCATCATATGAGCAAGAATATGAGCAAGACAGTGACTCAACCGCAGAGCTAAATGTACCGAGGAGGTCTCATAAAAGTGGCAGGCACGTCAGAGAAGAGCCCACTTCCTTGACTTAATTACAGGCATGCCCGCTTGCAATGGCATGCTTTCAGCAACATTCATGTTTTTAGTATTGTGAGATGATTGCTCAGATTCAGCATCATCAGGAGTTGGTTCGCTTATTTGTCCTACATTTGCGTGATGGTCATGTAAACCTTGCTGGAGTGAACTTCACCTTAACACCAGAAACCATTTCTCAGGCAACCGGGATACCAAACATAGTTGAAGAGTGAAATAAGATACAACAACTGGATAGAGCATATTATGAACCTTACATTAGGCCTGGTTATATGAGGCAGCTCAGCAGGGTGTTTCCTTTCAAATTCTTGAAGGAGTCCTATGCGCCATTAATGAAACTCATCATTAGATACTTCAGTTGCGAGGGTAGATTATCACGCCTTTATGCATACCATATCAGACTGTTGATGCATTTCACGAGAGTGAGACTGATGAATATTCCATACTTCATGTGCCGAAACATAGAGCGGATGACTACTCTTGTGCAGAAGAAGACTCCAGAGTAGCAACATAACAGCATTTATCATTATGCGCTCATCAAGATGATTGTGGTACATCAACTTGGATTGCAGGGCATTGCATGGGAGGAGTTCATTTCCCGTGACTTCTTTACAGCCCCTCAGCCTCCTCCAGAGATTGTTCATGATGAGGGTGAGCCTTCACATCAGTTTGAGGTTCCTGAGATAGAGCCTATCAGTGTTCCAGTGTATGTTACCTATTAGAGAGGTACCAGAGCCTTATTTGTAGCAGCACGACGAGTACTATCTCCACCCGGGGTGGAAGGGGTTTCGTTACCTTCGACAACAGCGCGAGTACTATCTCCACATGGCGTGGAAGGGGTCTCGCCTTCTACATCAGCATAGGTATAGGACAGAGGCAAGAAGCCTATGCAGGATGAGGGCCCCTCAGGAGGCCAAGATACTAATTTTATATTGATCGATGTTGATTCGAGCTCTCCCAACTCAAAGCTAAAAGAGATCATCCAGGAGCAGAAAGCTGAGATCGACACACTGAACGAGAAATTGCAGAGAGCTCAGTGGGTTATAAATTACTTGGAGCAGCGGAATAAACAATTGGAGGATCAGCAGACACTCATAGAGTTACGGTAAATCCGTGAAGACCGTGAATTGGCCCGAAAAAGACCAGGTGACATGACACCGTTTGAGCGGGAGACTTGCCTTACGAGCATCAACATTCATCTTGAGAAACTGTTGGTGAAGGCCAATAGGGACAAATACATGCTCAGACATATGAAGAACCACTATTGGGCCCACACACATGTTTGCAAAGTGAAAATGAAGATCCTGAAAGCAAGGCTGAGAAGGGCACTGAGGAGGCGCAAAAGGCCTGATCCACTGCAAATCTTGGCTGAAGCTTCTTTGGCTGAGCATGGCACATAATGGGGGACCTTCACTCCAAATTTCAGCAAATTTGGAGTAAATTTTTTCATTTTTGAAATTTTGGTCGCAAAACAGATTTTTCCGCTCGACGCGTCGCGCCACTTGGCGCGCGCTTACATTTGGGACATCTTCTGGAGGAAAAATTGATATTTTTGAGTTTTTTATGATAAATTATGCATGTTCAGGAATGGCTGAGAGATTTCATCAAGTTCTGGATGGTCTTAAGGGTCAAAAACACTCCAAAAATGGCATTTCTGCCACTTTTTGCACCAGCAGGAAACAGTCTTGGGAGATTGCAGTTTTGGAGGGGAAAATGAACTCCAAATTGAAAAATTCCACTTGGGTTGGATAGTAGACAAGCAGGGCTTTCCCATGAGATATCATGAGCTCAATTTGGAATATGGGAAGTGCCTCAAAATCACCTCCAAAGTGGCGCAACGCATTGAGTTTTTGGGCGCGGCGCATAGAGAAATTTGGCCTCATTTTGACTCTTCAGCTCAGAAATTCGCCCAGTTTTGACTAGTTTCACTTTTTGATGTAATTATTGATCTATATTGATGGAACTTGATGAATATGATGTAATTTTGGCTCACATTTACTTGTTCTATAGGGTTCATTCACTAAAAAGTGAAAATTAAATGAATGGATCAGTTTCCTAGCATATAGAGGCAAGTTGTTTGATTGCCTAGATTTCAGTTCCTAGTTTAGAATTGGTTGAAACAGCTCCTAGAAGGATGAGCTCGACCCCTAGAGGCATGGGAAGGGGTTAGGATGGTCTATATCATGTATTTTCTGAGACATTTTCAGGGTTGGACTCTTGGGAATAGTTTGGCACCTCATTGTATATTCATTTCAGATTTTTGGCAAAGGAAAGACCAGAGTTTTGCAGCACTTGTTGGGATCCTTGTGGTTCTGAGTTTTGATGATGTTTTTCTCCATGTATCTGTAAGTTTCATTAATGTTATATGTATTCCATTTCCCTTCTCTTTTCTTCTGAATTAAACAAATGAGTAACTAAGGTAGAATTCATTAGTTTGCTGGTGCTCTGCCCTAAACTTTGTTTAGTTTTATATGTTTTCGTCAGTTTGAAGAGGAACCTTGCACCCTCTTGCCCTCTTAAGCTCCTCAGCATTATTTTCTATCCATTCATTGAATCTAAGACATCAAATCCATTTCCTTCCTTTCCCCAACTTGAAATCTGCAAGAATTTGGCCTCATCCCCAAGCCCAAAAATTGCCTTTCCCTTTTTCCAACAAAAACCCTTAAAAAAACATTTCAAACTCCTTGATTAATATACCTAGCCTAAAATTAGCACTCATTTTAGTCATATCAAGGCCTATTGATACATTTTTACTGAGATTGACCCGGAGAGAGCCCTCTCCTGTTCTGGTAGGGCTAGCTACCAGACTGGGCGTGGTTTGGTGTTACCCTGAATCCCGCCTTCCTTCAGCCTAAGGTGGATTTGGGAAATAACAGAGGCTACAATATCAAGAACAAAAACAATGCAGTTGACCAACCAATATCAAACAAGAATCATCATTCCAGGGGGAGAGCAGCCATCAACCATGAACATAGAAGTAAAGAGGAACCCCAACTGCTATTAAAGATCATTACTGATGAAGAAGTTCTCCTGATTTTAGTAAACAAAAAAAAATCAGCAGTCTATCATATCTTAGCACTATACATGCAAACGAAATTATTCCCAAATTGTTCTCCCAACATTACTTATACACCAAATGGAGCAAAAGTCCGAGCTAGGTATGTGGACATAACTCAAGCAATGCAAATATAGAAATTACACCAAATATTTGTAACCCCTTTCCATTGATGTCAAAGGGGAAGGAAATGTAACTAGAGGAAGGAATATTCTTCTCAAAATGAAAGGGGGAGGATGTGTTGCCATCAATGTGAAAGGGGGAGACTATTGGAAATATTTTCATTGATGGAAAAGTAGCAGAGAAGCAACAACAATAAGGCAAAGGAGTAGATTAGAGTCATCAATTATGTATAAAGGAAAAGAAGGCATAAAAGAGAAAAGGAACAACATTAGAAGTGTAATCTAAGCCACAGGAGCAACAAAGAGGCATGGTGTTAGCCACCTATAATATTTGATTATAGCAAAAGGTGACTAAGACATTTTGAGCCTTCAAAGAACAAAGCCTCTTAAGTAACTGTTTAAAAACAACCAAGTGCAGGGCTAACCATTGACCTCTTGGGCAAGTTTGTATTAAAGCAGCTTAATTGACAAAAAATCCAGTAATCCACATAATTACCTTCAGAAAGTATGAAAACATATAAGAGAAGACAGAGTATAAACTTAATATCAGATAAAGTACTTTTAAACCTATTCTGCTTTCAGTTAACACCAAGGGAAACTTTCAGAATCTGCCTTTGGAGAATAAAAGCTAGAAACAGGGCAAACCACCACTTTCTAGTCTAACTTTAATAAGCAAATAAGGAAAATAACTTTCAAGAACAATGTTTAAGGTAAATAATAGGATGAGGGAAATCCAACATTCCTAATTGCTTAAACTGTATTGAATCATTCTTAAATAAACAATTTGGAGGAAAACATTGAGATAAAGCTTTTTAGTCAAAGAAGGTTATTGATGTACAGCAGGTCCTAACTCTATAAATGTTGTTCTTTATCAGAGAATAGTGAACAAATATGACATACATAGAAGGAAAACAATAACAAAGAAAAGGGCACTTCACCAGTGATATAGACCAGGATCCCAAGAAACAGCTTGTTTATTGATGTCAAACCGGTTACAATCTTCAAGTCCAATGTTTCAGTTCAGAAATCATCTTCACTATTCAGCCTAATTAATCTATCACAAGCAGAGCTCCAAGGGCCAGTGAACACTATTTACAACCAAAATTTTAAGCTCAAATGTATTTCAAAGTTCTGCAACCAACAGTTTCTCATCTTCTACAGAAGTATTTATAGAAGGATGAGGAGGTGAGATCTTATAAAAGATCTCTTAAGGCAATTAATACAGATTCAAGACTTCTTGGCCTTTTGAGGGGCTCGATGAAGAAGTTTACAGATGTTTCACTGTATTAACTATTTTACAATTAAGATTTAAGCTCGGTGGGAGCTTTTTCTGACTTTGAGGCTCTGCGTTACGTTGGAGTAACTCTGCAGATATTTTTTAATTTATTCCCTTGCAGAAGTAATTGCTTGGCTGAGATGTGAGGCAGATATTTTCTTAATCAATAACTTCGGCCTCTGTTTGAATGGTTTGAGGCAACAGGTGGCTTTTATGGTAGCTGAGGAATCAATTTGCCTCAAAATGTGGCGGTGGAGGCCCTTATGTCTGTTAAACACTTATAATTTTCTATTGACTGTGTTTTAATTCAAGGAATTAGGCTTTTGATAATCATTTTTAGTCGTAATTCCCCAAATCTGTCTTCAATATTCTTCTCTGCTGCGCTCTATTCTTCAATACTTATACTCTTTAACTGTGCTTTGAATAAAATAGTGTCTTGTCGATGTGCAAGGCCGCGCAGGGCTCTTTATGGTATCGGCTCCCATGGAGCGTTGAATAAACATGGAGTGAAGCCCTTTTGGTCGCTTTCCCTTTGATAACCAAAGGCCGAAAGATCGGGACCTTTGGCTTTCTTTTCCTTTGTAATATGGAAAAAACCTTCGGAACCTGCAAAACAAACAAAATATTATGAAATCCTGCATAATTTAGGTTTTAACTGCTTTGGAGGCTTCGGGGAGGAGCGTAGCCGTTGGATGAAAGCATCCAACGGTGGAGATCCGCGTAGAAAGGAAAAAAAGGAGAGGAGGAGAAGAATAAGGCAGAGTGATTTTGGACTGTCCGATCTGGACACGTGGACGGTTCGGATTCAATCGGAGAATCGCAATAGGCGGGAGGAGAAAATGGGTGTGATGAAAATCTCCGATGCGATTGCGCGATCGGGAGGGCAGAAGCGATTAGGCGATGGCAGTTGATCTGAGGATCATATCAACGATGGGGAGCGAATCGGAGGGATAGGCATTCGGGGGGGAAAACAAATGCATGCGATGGAACTGTGCAATGTGATTTTGCGATCAGAGAAAAGACCGATGCGATTGTGCGATCGAGCCATCGCAATCGATAGTGGGAAACGTTAAACCGCATATAAAATAAAATTTTTGATGCGATGGGTGCCCGGTCGCGGGGCCTTTGATTTATATGGAATGGGAAGGTCCTGGGGCTTTATATGAAAAGGGCCTTATTGCAATCGGAAGGTCAGGGCTTCGTCTTTTTTATCTAACCATTTTGAAAGTTTGCGATGCAATTTAGCGCTTGGGACTTTTAACTTCGGTCCCAGGAATAAGTCATATGAGTAAAACGGGGGAGGGCGAAGTTTATACAATGAAGGGCCAATCGCAATCGGAACTTTGGGCCCATTATTTTCAATCAACCCATTTGAAAGTCTCTGATACGATTGTGCGTCGGGTATTTTTATTCTACCCATTTAAACAATCAACACGTGACTTTGGTTTTTAAGTTTAAACTTTGGAAAAGTGGGTTTTTGGGTTTTACAAAGGAAAAAGCGGATCGGGAATAGATTTTTCAAGGTTTTAAGTGCGGAAGGCAGGTTTTATGATTTATACGAAAAATAATATAATCGGGGGTCTTTAAAACACAAAGGCTAATCGCATCATAAATTTTGATGCGGTCTTATCGATCAACCCATTTGTATTTCTCCGATGCGATTGCGCGATCGGGCTTTATAACGACGGGTTAATCGCATCGAAACTTTTCAAACATGGCAAAGACTTGCGCACTTTGAAAATTTGCGATGTGATAAGCGTCAATACGGGTTAGCACGTGGTTCCAGCCTCAAAACGTGTGGTGGGGAAGTGGTTAGGACTTAGCCCAAGGGGCTTAAGTCCATAGTAATAAAACTTTGTTTTTTATGAAATTTTCAAAGTTTTCAATGGATTTTGGAGGTTTCGGTAAAGCTAAAGAATGAGTCTTTAACCTTGTAAGAGTTATTTTCATGAGGGGAAGCAGAGGAATCATGAAAACAAGGGAGTTTTTATGGAGAAAAGGGGGAGCAAATGAAGGTTTGAGAAGGGGGAAATTGATGGTCTTTCAGCAGTTACTTCTTATGAAATCAACAGAATTTCTGAGTATAAAATGGGAACAGCAAAGAAGATTTTGAGACAAAGGCATGAGGCCTTGTTACACAGTAATTTGTCACCGTCCCTGCAATCCATGTCCCGCACATTGGAGGGCTCATTTTGTGACCTGTGAGCAGTGACATGGCTTGAAACCACTTTCATGACATCCCTCTGAACAAGAGCTTTCATTGCCCTGAAGACATCTCCTTGTGAAAAACCCTGAAATGGCCCTTTTAGCATTGGCGTGAGCAGGCAGTTCAGTACCCACGCCAATGGGGAAAATACTTCAAAGAGGTCGCGCCAGTTGGCGCTCTTTCCCAGAGTTTCACTCGCGCCAGCCAATTTGAGAGGTGTTTTTTAAAAATAAATGGCGGAAGTTTCGTCCTAACTGATCCAGGAACTGATATCTATCTTGAGTTGGGAGGTTTGGCTACGGATTTCCATATAGAGGAAGTGGTTTGCCACCTCTCATGGAAGCTTCCTTGATGATAGGGCCAATCCCACAATTATAGGGATCCCAACTCCCCTTCCTCCATCTATAAAAGCTTGCCCATCTCCATGGCAAGCTAGTCTTCAAGTTCCCAAATTCCCAAGAGCCTTATGCTGCAAGAGCCTCCATAATTCCCTTAAGGCCAATTCAAGCAAGGATACTATTGTCAAAAGCTGAAGAGAGAGGTTTGTCCCATCCTTGACAGGCTTTTTGAGATGTGTTCTGCTGGCGACCCCCTTAGAAGGAGAATTCAGCATCAGAACTTGGTTGTAATTTTCCTTTGATTGATTATTAATGAACGACTATTGGTTATGGTTCCACTCTTGTTGTTTATGATGATGAGTTATGTCCATTCTGACTGACATATAGTTGCATCTACTAGATTTTACGCTTGCGTTTGTTTTGTTTCTTGCATGTGCAGGTGTCCATCACGGAGATCGTGGGGATCGTGATCTTCCAGGGCTAAGGAATGGGAGCGCTACCTCTTCTACAAGCAACAGCGTTGGATTCCAGGTAAGCCTTCAACGCTAGTTGGTTTATTTGCAATTAGGAACCTGCACTGTAGCGTGAACGATTGTTGCTAGACCCGGTCTGGGCTAGTAGGGATCGCCTCTGTCCGCAGAGGGGATTTACCTCCACAACAAATTGGCGACTCCGCTAGGGATTCGTTGGCTTGTTGTCGTTCGTTTTATAAGCTATAGACGGAGCCTGAAGTTGGCCAGATAGCCTTCGAAATGCTTTTGCTCTGCAATTGCGAAGTAGATCAAAGCCGCTTCAGTCAATCTCCGGTTTGGTTTGTAAACTGAACCCTTGGAGCATTGTCTTGCCTTTTTGGTTGATTCTTGATTCTCCTTGCTTGATCCGCTCTTTTGGGCTGGTTCTTTTTGTGGATTTGGGTTTTTGATAGTTTTATCATTCACTGGTCTGCTTGTTGGATTGCTTCTTTTTTATTTTTGACTGGGAAACTCGACTCGCGCGCTTTTCAGCTTAACAGTCGCACCCATTGGCGCATGTTGCTTGTGCATTACCCGCGCCAATTCGTCTTTGGCGCTAGTTTCAACCTCACAGTCGCACCAATCCTGTGAGCTACTAGGGTTTGCTTAGTCTTGAGCTTCCTGAGCCTGGTCTGTGTGTTTGGTCTTGATTTTTCCACTGTTTGAGTGTTTTGGAGCCTGGATTGACTGTTTGTTACCTTCATTCTTTGGTTGTTTGCCCATTTCCATCGATTTTGCGCTTTAGCCCTAGGTCATCTAGGTGCTGTTGTGTGTCGAGCCTTCCTTAGGAGTTTTTGGTCTCTTTCGGTTCAGTCAACCTTCTGATTGCTTCTTTGCATTTATTTGGTGGTTTTTTCTATTGTCTAATTGCGTTGTTTGAGTGATTGTTTACGTCTTCATTCGAATTTCGTTTCGTCTCGTCTTGGGCCTAGATTACACGGCTCATTTTTGAGTCTTTGGGATTCTTTCGCATTGAAGGACTTTTGGTCAATTTGAGGTCTGATTGTGATTGCCATTGAGTGGAATTTGCTTGGTTTTTCTCTCTTGTCATCATTTCTCGATTTTCCTTTTCATTAGTTTTCATTTTTTTTAGTGCACTTTGCTCTGAAATATTGAAAATATAAAAAAATCTCTTTTGCTTTTCATTAGTTAATGAGAATTAGATCTTTTCGGTGTTAGTAGTGATTGGTAACTTTGAACGAAAAGCTTTTTAGTTTTCATTCGCTGCATTAGAGACATCATTGGTTGTTTCCTGTTCATTTCGTCGTTGTGTGAAAAGCTCTCAACTCTCTCATAAGTAGCTTTCATCGAATGAAATGATATATTGTGGCATATAGATTGCATTTAAGAGATTTTGAGACATTACATTCGCTAGGGCCTGAAAACTGAAACGTAATTGAAGATAAACTTTAAAATTTACTCAATTTACACTAAGGCAGCATTGAAATCTAACGAAACACATTTAAAGGTCTAGGCTAGAGACGTGTTCCAGCGTCTTTAAACCTAGTAGCTATCGTTCGCCTCTTGGCTTTAGACAGCGCTAGTACGGACTTGTGCTCCCCGTACTGTCGCGTATATAAAGGGAGACCCCACTAGGTTTCAATCATTTATCCATAGGAAGCCGATTCTGCCACCCTATACCCGTTATACACCGGACACAGCATTCGGGGAGATTGCCTGCACGTACGGAAAGTCCTTGGTTGATTTCTCTTTCATTTTGAAACCAAGGTGTATATTGCAGTTCACGGTTATTTGGTACACCCTTTGCCTAGCATTCCTGAGTAGTCATTTTGATCCTATATGACTCCTTAAATTTGAAATGATCACTAAGCGCTTGTCCTTTCATGCTTGTGTCAAATCTGAAAGAGATAGAGTCACCTTTTCAACCATTTCTCGACTCTCAAAACATGAAACGGTAAAGTTTCTAAAGTTTCAATGTGGTAAAAAATTAATCACCCGCGATCACACGCCCTGTTAGATTATGCTTGTTGGCCATTTGATTGTGTGTCTTGACTCTTTTTCAGCCCGTGTGTATGTTTGATATTTTTCTCTTGTCGTTACTACCACAGTGGCAGAACCTTCGGTTTCGTCAACTGGTAGTCCATATACGGACGATTCATCAGAGGTTTCTCAATCCTCTGCTAAACTGACGACCCATTGTTTACGACGACCCTTTGGGATTGATTGAGTTCAATTGGCCCTTTTCCGACCCTTGGTCTAAATTAAGAGTAGGGGCAGAGTTCCTTTCTCTTACATCGGGTTCGTCTTTTATAGCTGATGTTTTTCCTCCTAGTCCTCACCGTCTATTACGAGATCTAGCGGCAGGCTCAAACATGAGTGATTCCAGTGAGGAAATCCCAACGTCTGGTGAAGATTATTAGCTCTTCCCACGAATATTATTTCCAGGAGACAACTCTAAACCAGTTGTTATGTCATCATCGGTCTCTCATTGCCAGCAGGGTATAGATCCTTGGGTCAGATCATTTCCGCCGCAGCCTCTATGGGAGTGTCAGCTCCTTCTACGAGGCTGGTTGCTCCTTCATTGGGGATGTCTCCTCAGACACCCGTCACTTTTGTACTCGCTCGGCCCACTGTCTGTGTGGCCGCATCTGCACCCGCTGTCACGGCACCCTCCGCGAGGGCTATGCCACCTCCTAAAGACATTTATATAGCGACTGATATGCCGAAGAACATTTCTCCGGAGGAGTATCGGTTGTCCCTACAACAACCGAACCCCGAGGTTGGACCATCCTCCCAAGATCCCAACCGCTCTTATTTTTCGCACTATGCACAGGATGGTACACCCGTGTATGCTTTTCCAGGTCAGTATGATGAGCACGGGGACATTTTATGTCTACCCGCTCCTGAGGCTCACCTCCATGCTCAAGGTTTACCTTATAACCAGGCTTATAACCCGCAAGGGCAACCTTTCCAAGGCCAACCTTCGGGCCAACCTGGCTATCCTTATGACCCACAGGGGCAGCCCGTGCAAGGCTATCCTGCGGGCCAGCAAGGGCCATCGTACGGTCCGCAAGGACAGTATTACAACCCTTCCGGTCAACCTGTGCCGCCTCAGTCGGGGTACCAACCGGGGCCGGTCTATGGTCCTGGGGGGAAAATCCAGCCTTCTCAACCCATGCAACCTCAGTATCCTGTTAATCCAAACGTTGCACACCAGCCAGGACCATCTTATGGTCCTGCTGCAGGTCAACCCGGTTACCAGCCACCACCTGGCTCTATTCCTCCACCAGGCCAACCGGTCTATCCGGCACAACCTGGTGTTCCGCCTCCAGGCCAACCGGTTCATCCAGTACAACTTGGTGCTTCTCAACAGCCAGGTCAACATGCACAACCGCCACAACTTGTTTATCTGGGTCAACCTATTAACCCAGGACAGCCCGCTCACCCAGGTCAGCCTGCTCAACCAGGGTAGCCTGCTCAACCAGGGCAGCCTGCACATCCTATTAACCCTACACAACAGCCGACCTATTCGATGCTGCAACCTAATCCACCGTTGCACCCTAATTATCAGGCTCAGCAGGGTTCCACCTATCAGCAGCCCACTCAACCTCAAGGCGGCTACTATTCTCATGGTCAATACCGACCGAATTATAGCCAGCCCCAAGGTTCTAACTATCGTCCTCAACAACCCGGTTATACCTATACTCAGCAGCCGAATCCAAATGCTGCTTACATAGGGCCTACTTCTAACCAGGGTCCATACTCTGGTTATCAACCCCCGTACGCTGGTTACCAACAACCGAATCAAGCTGGTTATAACACCTATACCCCCTACGGTCAGAATCCTGCTGGACAGAACCCATGGGGGCAAGGATATTCCCAACCAACGTGGAGTACAGGTACTGGTCCTTACCTAGGGCCAGGTATGCCGTCTAATCCGCCATTTCCGTTCCTGGCTATCTTGGAGTTACCGGATGTTCAAAATTAACGAATGATCCAATACTGCATAATCCTTATTGGCCTCCGGTTCCCACCAAGGTGCCCTGCGATTGCCCCAAGTTTGAGGGTAAAGCTGGGGAGGACCCCCAAGCTCATGTGATGACCTACCATCTTTGGTGTTCGTCCAACTCTTGGGTGGATGATTCAGTTCGTCTTCGCCTCTTCCAGCGCACTTTGACTGGCGCTGCAGCTAAGTGGTATATCGAATTACCCCGTGGCATCTTTCAAGATTTCAATACGTTAGCCATGGATTTTCTCACTCACTTTCAGTTACCGATTTGCTACGAATTCGGGACGCACCTCCTGACTTCTTTGAAGCAGGACAAAGCCACCCACATTTCTGATCACATTCATGAGTGGCGACGATGTCGTAGGCTATTCAAGTTTCATATACTTGATCATATACTAACTCATTGGTTCACCACCTCCTTTGTTAACAAAATCGCCCAATATATTGCTATGGGAGCGTGTGTGACTGAAGAAAAAGCCATCGCGCGTGCTCAATATCTGGATCTGGTATACTCACAATCCAGCACGCTGTATGATATCTTGCCTGATGCTCCATGGTCCGGAACCTCTAAAGCCCCACCTACCCCAGCGGTGGATGGTGTTATTGGTTCCGTGTCTCAGAATTCGAAGAAATCCTCGAATGGGAAGCAGAAGTCCAACTCATCCAATAATTTTGCTCCTCCTGCCCCTACCGATTCTGGAAAAACTGCAGAGGTTAACGCCGTTCAAGCCAATCCTACGGAGAAAGCCTCCAAGGGAAAAAAGAAGGGCAAAGGTAAATCCAAATCCGACGCCCCAAAGCCAGAATCCAAACCTCATACTGAGGATGGTTCTCAATGTAAACAGAAGTACCCCTGCCTCATTTGTGAAGGAGACCATTATACCAAGGATTGTCCACGATGATCTGAAGTTAGTCAACTTCTCAAAGGCTCTAAAGAGACTCTGGCAGTTCTTAAAGAACCATTCCCGTCTCAGCAGACCCAGATGGTTGAATAGCCTTCGCCATCTGCACCATTTGGGTCCCAAGTTTTTATGATGAATGGTGCTGCACCTATCTCTATTGCCACACGTTCGAAGGATTACAACGAATCACGGTAGGCACCTAGGAAGGCAGTTGCGGATGGACCTCCTCCCCCACCTGTCTCCGGTTCGTTGGAAATTGAGAAGCCTACCCCTGAACCTATTGTGAAGCCACCTTCTAAAGGTGTTTTACGAAGATCTTCTTACAATCCAAATGCCCGTGCCGCTCAATACTACAGTATTGTTGAGGATTTGGCACAGGCACCTTCTGCTATGTCTGCACTATAATTTCTTCAAAGTTTTCCTTCGCAACGGAAGGCTTTGTTGTCTACAATCGGTGGCATTGATCCCGCCGATTCAAGTCTTCTCACCTTCGACTTAGATAATTTCACCCCCCGATTTCCACATCAGATCGCTCTTGTTATTCAAGTCGGGATCAACAGTCTTAACATCCATAGGGCATTTGTGGATGAAGGTTCCTCTACCTGTGTCATGTCGTCCACTTGCTGGAAGGCCATTGGCTCTCCGGCCCTTTCATCATCTCCCAATGCCCTAGAGGCATTCGATGGTCGGGAATCCAACCTGGGTGTTCTCGAGAGTTTAGTGATCACTTTACAGGGGAAGACAGTCAACGTGGAAGTAGAAGTGGTTGACGCCAAGCTTAACTACAATATACTTCTCGGCCGGAGCTGGACTTATGCCATGCTATGCGTGCCATCCACCGTTTTTCGACTTCTTAAGTTCCCTCACGAGGGAAAAATCATTACGGTGGATCAGTTGTCCTTCTTCACCTCCACCTCCGAGAACAACGTTCCATACATGGATCAGATCCCAAATCCCCCTGACAGTGTAGGACCCGGTCTCTTCAAGGACCCCGTCCTCATGGGTATTTTTCCCGCACCACCACCGCAAACCGCTCAAGTTAACATGATCTCCAGGTCTGATGACCCATGGCTCATCCCTACGCCTGAGTAGGTGCTTGAGTTTGGAGAATCAATGCCCTTGTCTCCAGTAGAGATTAGATACTGTGAAATTGTTGCTACATCTGATCCTCCCCCTCCTCAGCATGCTCCTTTGAGCATGGCTCTAGATGTCTACTCTCAATCCCCCTGGCTTGGCCAGGCCGATTCGCCTGATCCTCTCAAGGAGACCTTTCCCTCTGATGAAGTCATTGTTTAAACAATGTCTCTTAAGGAGCTGCCTTGGAGCGATGGACATCATCGTTCCTCCTTTATGCCCTGCCTGGGGGCAATGTCAGATTTTCTAGAGAGTTATGCATCTCAGGTTCCTACTCCTCCTCTCCAAATGCCCATTTTGACGCATGAGGTTCTTTCAGAAGGAAACCTGAGTAATATCACTCAAACCATCCCGATCAACATCTCCGTTAAACCGAGGATCGTTGAGAATATACACGTGGGAGTGACTTGTTCTCCTGATGAGATACAAGTCTATACTGATCTTTTTAAATAATTTAGAGATGTGTTCACCTGGTCCTACGAGGAAATGCCTGGGATCAATCCCAGTATCGTAGTGCATGAGATTCCAACCTACCCTAGTGCGAAGCCCGTGCGCCAACGCTTACGCCCAGTGCATCCTCGCAAAGCCATTATAATTAAGGTAGAAGTTGAAAAACTTCTGAACGCGGGCTTTATTTATCCCATCCCCCTTACAGAATGGGTTTCCAACATTTTCCCTGTCGATAAAAAGCAGGGTACTATTAGGGTCTGTGTTGATTATCGCGATATTAATCGTGCCTGTCCGAAGGATAACTATCCCACTCCGTTCATAGACCAAATTATCGACGAATGTGCCGGAAGTGAGATTTATTCCTTGATGGATGGCTTCTCAGGGTATAATCAGATCAATATTTTACCTGAGGATCAACACAAGACTGCATTCATCTATCCGTGGGGTACTTTCGCGTATAAAAAGCTCCCATTCGGCTTGAAGAACGCTGGAGCCACTTTCCAGCAGGCGATGTCTTACGCTTTCCACGACATACGCCATATCGTTCAGCGTTATCTGGACGACTTGCCATATCATTCAACTAGGTGAGAGGACCACCTTGAACACCTCCGCCAGATTTTCCTTCGCTGTAGGCGCTACAATATTAGGCTTAATCCTCATAAATTCGTCTTTTGCGTGGATTCTGGCCGTCTTTTGGGACTCATAGTCTCCAAAGACAGAATTCACCTTGACCCTTTAAAGGTCGAGGCTATCATCAATCTCCCATCACCCTCCTCGTTATATCAGTTACAGAGTCTGCAGGGAAAAGCAAACTTCCTTCGACGCTTTATCCCGAACTACGCGGAGGTAGCCAAAGGATTCACGCGCCTATTAAAGCAGAACGTTCCCTTCCATTGGGACGAAATTGCTCAACAATCCTTTGAGAAGCTAAAGAAGTTACTTGTTAATGCTCCCTTGCTTCAGCCTCCTAACTATCACCGTGATTTCACTTTGTATCTCGCCGCCGCGTTTAGCACCATAGCGATGGTTCTGGTGCAAGATGACGATGATGGAAATGAACATGTCGTTTATTATCTGTCACGGAACCTTCTCGACACAGAAACATGCTATGCTTATGTCGAGAAGTTGGCATTAGCTGCAGTACACGTTGTTCAGCGCTTTCGCCACTACATCCTGTTGCGCACAACAACCGTGGTTTCGGATTGCAACCCCATGACATATATTCTTTCTCGAAAATTACTGGGGAGAAAATACTCCAAATGGATTGTTATCCTGCAGGAGTTTGACTTAGATTTCACTACTGCTAAGTCAACCAAATCACTCGTTTTCGCGAATATTATATGCTCACTCCCAACAGACTCCACTCCTTCACACTCCGAGGATCATATCCTGAACGAAACTCTCTTCCTTATCAGTACTCGCAACCCTTGGTATGGCGACATAATTATGTATCTTCAGACCTCCACATTTCGGTCTGAGTTGACTAAAGATGCCCGACGTCGGATTTGGCATCAGTCGCAACCCTACCGCATCGTAGGAGATACCTTATACCGCGTTGGAGTAGATTCGGTGCTCCGTCGGTGCCTAACCTTGGAAGAGGCTGAAAGGGTCCTAAATGACTGCCACAGTGGCACCTATGGTGGACATATGTCTGGATATGCCACTGCCCAAAAAATTCTGCGAGCAGGTTACTTCTGGCCGTCCATATTCAAAGATTGTATCGTTGTAGTCCGTAAATGCCATGCATGCCAGATGTTTCAGCGCAAGATTTTCACACCGCCTCTCCCTTTGCATCCTGTTATTACCGTCAGCCCTTTTGCAAAATGGGGCGTAGATTTTATGACGTGTAACCCTCATTCGGCCGGGGGGCATGCGTATATAATCGTCGCTGTCGACTACTTCACCAAGTGGGCCGAAGCGATGCCTACACTAGCTGTCGACGGTAAGACAGCTGCCCAATTCATCTTCAACCACATCATTGCACGTTTTGGGTTCCCTCAGGCTTGACGATAGTCTCCTTGGTTGAAATTGGACTTAAGGGAGACCCCACTAGGTTTATCCTATAGTATACGTTTACCCCTTTTTCGGGCTGGGATAGATTATTTACGAAAAAGGAATACCCTAGCCTATCGCGACTAGGAGGTTTTCTCAGACATAGTTTTCTACCTTTTCAGATCTGAGGAACTATTTATGAAAAGGGACCATTGGAATTTACTTTTCAACTGTCTTTTCAAACTCTCTAAACATGAAAATTCGTCGAGTTCTTCCTTTGTCAAACTCGTTAAACCCTGATGACATCGGATTCAGTCATTATGACGCTACTCGAGTCGCTCCTTCCTAGGGCTCGTTAAATGTACTAGGATGGACTTATATCACAAGCATATGCTATCCCCTTCAAGCTTGTCATCAAAAATAATTGGGGTACTCGCCAGAAATGGCGGGGAAAAATGGAACCAGCATCATTGTCGTGTCGGCGGTATGTCGCTCTTGAACATGGCACTTGTCTGCATTCGTGTCGGGTTGGGGACATCTCATCTCGTTTTTCACTTGCCTCCGTGGGTTTGGGTAATCCTTTTTGACCTCTCATCTGCTCTTTGCCTTGTCACTATGACCTCTAATATTTTGATGTCAAATACTACCAAGTCCACTGTCGTGCCATTCATATGTTCAAGAGAAGTTGACCTTTGCAAATATCAACCTCCCTCTGATGCTCATCTGATCGCGATTCACAAAAACATTATGTTCCTCTGTCTCGTGTCGATGATGTGGGAAACATTATGGCCCACCTTCGATCAAGGTCACTTCCTATCGACTCCAGCTCATTATCCGGGAAGCTGATCTAGAGACTCCCTTCTGGTGCCTTGGAGCCTGCATGCCTCAATGGCAGGTTCTTCGCATTCGACACAAGGTTTTCATTGTTGACCTCTGATCGAGTGATTCTACGGGTGTTCAATGCCATCTCATTGATTCACATGTCATAGATTGTACCTATAGTACCTTGAGGGCCATCGAAATTATTGGTGGTACATCTCGCGTCTGTTAACAACTTTCATCATTGGCTGGTAATCAGACGATGTTATTGCATGTTCGACTTCAGCTCACATATTTTCATGCTTGAACTTGTACTTCGTTCGGGTCGAGATGGAGCGCAAGACCCTGGATTGTGTCTGTTGTAATCCAGGCTGCGATTTTGTGGATTATTATGATTGATTACATGACTCACTTACTGGATGGCTGCGTCCATACCTTGGATCTGGATTATTGTATACTCTGTTATGGATGGCTGCGCCCATACCGCATATATATCATGTATCTGAGATATCAGTTTTATTTCTTCAGGCAGGTTTTCCTACGGCAGAGTTTCCAGTTGGACACGTTCTCGTAAAGCATTTCACCCCTCTCTCTCTCTCGGGCCTCATGCTTTAGGGGGCATCTGTTACACAGTAATTTTTCACTGTCCCTGCAATCCCCGTCCCTCACATTGGAGGGCTCATTTTGTGACCTGTGAGCAATGACATGGCTTGAAACCACTTTCATGACATCCCTCTGAACAAGAGCTTTCATTGCCCTGAAGACATCTCCTTGTGAAAAACCCTGAAAATGGCCCTTTTAGCATTGGCACGAGCAGGCAGTTCATTACCCGCGCCAATGGGGAAAATACTTCAAAGAGGTCGCGCCAGTTGGCGCTCTGTCCCATATTCGCACTCACGCCAGCCAATTTGAGAGGTGTTTTTTAAAAATAAATGGCGGAAGTTTCGTCCTAACTGATCCAGGAACTGATATCTATCTTGAGTTGGGAGGGTTGGCTACGGATTTCCATAGAGAGGAAGTGGTTTTCCACCTCTCATGGAAGCTTCCTTGATGATAGGGCCAATCCCATGATTATAGGGATCCCAACTCTTCTTCCTCCATCTATAAAAGCTTTCCCATCTCCATGGCAAGTTGGGATTCAAGTTCCCAAATTTCCAAGAGCCTTATGCTGCAAGAGCCTCCATAATTCCCTTAAGGCCAATTTCAAGCAAGGAGACTATCGTTAAGGTCCGAAGAGAGAATCCTATGGATAAAGGATTGAAACCTAGTGGGGTCTCCTTTTATATACACGATGGTACAGGGAGCACAAGTCCGTACTAGCGTTGTCTAAAGCCAAGAGGCGAACGACAGCTACTAGGTTTAAAGACGCCAGAAAACGTCTCTAGCCTAGACCTTTAAATGTGTTTCGTTAGATTTCAATGCTGCCTTAGTGTAAATTGAGTAAATTTTAAATTTTATCTTCAATTATGTTTCAGTTTTCAGGCCCTAGCGAATGTAATGTCTCAAAATCTCTTAAATGCAATCTATATGCCACAGTATATCATTTCATTCGATGAAAGCTACTTATGAGAGAGTTGAGAGCTTTTCACACAACAACGAAATGAACAGAAAACAACCAATGATGTCTCTAATGCAGCTAATGAAAACTAAAATATTTTTCGTTCAAAGTCACCAATCACTAATAACACCGAAAAGATTTAATTCACATTAACTAATGAAAAGCAAAAGAGATTTTTTTTATTTTCAATGTTTTTAGAGAAAAATGCACTAAAAAATGAAAACTAATGCAAAAGAGATTCGAGAAATGATGATAAGAGAGAAAAACAAACAAATTCCACTCAATGGCAATCACAATCAGACCTCAAATCGACCAAAATTCCCTCAAAGCGAAAGAATCCCAAAGACTCAAAATGAGCCGTGTAATCTAGGCCCAAGACAAGACAAAGCGAAATTCGAATGAAGAAGGAAACAATCACTCAAACAACGTAAGGAGACAATAGAAAACCACCAAATAAATGCAAAGAAGCAATCAGAAGGTTGACTGAACCGAAAGAGACCAAAAACTCCTAAGGAAGGCTCGACACACAACAGCACCTAGATGACCTAGGGCTAAAATGAAAAATCGATGGAAATGAGCAAACAACCAAAGGATGAAGGTAACAGCCAGTCAATCCAGGCTCCAAAACACTCAAACAGTGGAAAAATCAAGACCAAACACACAGATCAGGCTCAGGAAGCTCAGAACTGAGCAAACGCTAGTAGCTCACAGGATTCGCGCGACTGTGAGGCTGAAACTAGCGCCATAGATGAAATTGCATGGGTAATACACAAGCAACATGCGCCAATGGGCGCGACTGTCAAGCTGAAAGGTGCGCCAGTCGAGTTTCCCAATCAAAAATAAAAAAGAAGCAATCCAACAAGTAGACTAGTGAATGATCAAGCTATCAAAGACCCAAATCCACAAAAAGAACCAGCCCAAAAGAGCTGATCAAGCAAGGAGAATCAAGAATCAACCAAAAAGGCAAGACAATGCTGTTGAGTCTCAAATCTGCATCTTTTCCATACACTTTTCTATACCTTTTACACTCACCTGAACCTCCCAAGTTGTCAATATCATGTGCAAAAGAGCATCTAACATGGTTTTTAATTATATTTTTGTGTTTGCTATTTGATTTAGATTTTAGTCTATTCAACCAAGTGAATTTGCCACTTTCACTGCTTTAATCTTCCATAATTATTTTGTGAAACTCTTATGCTGGTTGTGTCTACAAGGAAAACGAGCCACATGGGCAAAGTCGTGAATGACGTGGACATGGTTCGGTGTCCTATTGGTCTGCCAAATCCCATCAAAGAAGCTTTCAGGCGTCCACATGGAAGTCAACCATGGAGTCTCATGTCGGCCGGACTCTGTTTCGTGTCACATGAAGATTCATACGGCCGTTTCTAAATTGCGGAGGATAAAATCGACATCTGTACATGGCTTCTTAGTTGAATTCAAGCATCCACTCCTCGTAGATTTACTTTCCAACACGGCCATGATCCTAGATCCGTGGACGTAGTGGTCTACGTGCTCTCCACCAACATGAACTTTAGGAGACAGTTATATTTCTTTTGTTATATATAATGCGTTTGCATATGCATATAGAGTTAGTCGATTTTAGTTTTTGTTATCTTTTATAAGTCTGCTCTGTAGTGTGATTACGCTGCACTTGTGCCGTAACATCACCGTTCTGTAATGACTGCTTTTTAATATAAGAAGACTATGTTTTCCAACTTAATTCTTATTTGAGGACCGTTGCCAAGGCTGGTGTAGAGGGCCCCTGCTCAGCTAAGGTTTTGTGCATTAGTGTATATTTCTCATTTCGTTTCTTTAAAGCTCATTGTGCCATAATCCATTCATATGTTCATACATTGCATTTGCTTCATTTCTGTTTATGAACTTCCATAATTTCCATTTCACTTCTGTCTTTCATGTTTTATGTTGTTAATCACTGATCAGTGTTCTTGTTTCAGGTTATAGATAGGCAGCCCAGGCATTTTCATAGCTTTTTGACTAATGACATGGAACTAACATTGTTCTGCTGCTAATTTTCTTTTCATAGTTTCTGTTTAATTTCAGTATTGCTTTGTTCATTTCAGTTTTGCTTATTTGCTTCAGTAGTTAAATTTAGATATATTAAGCTGCTCATAGCATCTTCAGTTGCCTCCGAAAGCCATAGCTGGACTGATGGTGAGGGATTGTATTATGAAATGTGTAGTTTAGTATTAGTTTCTTTTCTGCAAATTTAGATATATTAAGCTGCTCATAGCATCTTCAGTTGCCTCCGAAAGCCACAGTTGGACTGATGGTGAGGGATTGTATTATGAAATGTGTAGTTTAGTATTAGTTTCTTTTCTGCAAATTTAGATATATTAAGCTGCTCATAGCATCTTCAGTTGCCTCCGAAAGCCACAGCTGGAATGATGGTGAGGGATTGTATTATGAAATGTGTAGTTTAGTATTAGTTTCTTTTCTGCAAATTTAGATATATTAAGCTGCTCATAGCATCTTCAGTTGCCTCCGAAAGCCACAGCTGGACTGATGGTGAGGGATTGTATTATGAAATGTGTAGTTTAGTATTAGTTTCCTTTCTGTAAAATTAGATATATTAAATTGTGCATGACATCTTCAGTTGCCTCCGAAAGCCACAGCTGGACTGATGGTGAGGGATTGAATCATGAATGTATGGTTTTATATTAGTTTACTTTCTGCAAGTTAGATATCAGTTACTCAAGTTGTTTATGATTACTTCCGAAAATCATAGCTGGACTAATGATGAAGGATCAGAAGATAAATTGATGTAACCTGATTTAGATTTATTTTGTTGCAATTTTGAATTTCCTTAAGCATAGTTTTCTTTTGTGTTTAGTCAGCAGCAAGAATAGTTTGGTTTACATGCTCACTAGTTCACTGTTTTGATTTATTAGATTAGCAGCACCTTTTCATTTCAGCAGTACATTTTCATTTTCTTTCAAGTCTTGTCATTGTAAATTTCAATTTGTTTTTTTTTTAAGTTTCAAGTTGGTAAATCATTATAGGGGATATCACTTCCTTGAACAAACATAACCAAACTTGTTTTCATCTTAGAATTTCCATTTCATCTTAGAAAAACCAAAAACGACAAAAAGTTAAGAAATAGGTTATCTTGCACATATAGTGCGCCGCACTTCATCAGCTTACGATTCGCGGATTGACAAATTAAATGCAGCAATTTAGGACACACTAAATTGACCAAACATTTTGGCGCCGTTGCCGGGGAAGTGTAACTAGGTAGCCAATTTCTTAAAAAAAAACCACAAAATCATAAAAGAAGGGAAAACTTGATAACTTCTTGAAGTATGCTCTCCTCTTGCACCTAGTGTGATCTGGAGGATCAGAAAAGAGAGTTATTGGTTCAGTAATTTCTTAAGTATGCTCTCTTCTTGCACCTAGTGTGACCTGGAAGATCAGAAAGAGAATTATTAGCCCAACTTTAAAAAAAAAAAATAATAATAATAATAAAAATGACATGCATAGAGCAAGAGATTCTAGGGGAAGGTTTATAGCTAAAGCCAAGAGTTCGATTTTTACAACTCCATCTTCTTCAAGGCATAGACCAGATTCACCACCATCTACCCCTAGCCTTAAGATTTTTGGAAGTCAAGGAACAACTGAATTAGAGGATTCTCATATACCATCTACTAAAACCCATTTAGAAAACAAAGAGACTCTCTCTCATCCTCCCTTGGTAGAAGAACTAGAGGACTTTAAGGACTCTAAAGAAACTATCATGGCAGAGGAAGTAATAGATGGAGGTAGAGGTAGAGGTAGAAGAGGAGGAAACAATGGAGACAACAACGGTGAAGGAAATAATGGTAGAAATAGGGAAGGAGACAATTTGTTTGGTTTCCCTATAGTTGATGAGGAAACTCATGCAACAATGAAAAATATCTCACCATCTGTTCTCCCTAACTTTTATGGATTGCAAAGTGAGGATCCTGAAACATTTCTGTTTGAGTTTGAAGTTGTGTGCCGAACTTATGACTATATGGAAGACTCTCAAAAACTCAAACTGTTTCCTTCAACATTGAAGAGATCTGCTTTGAAATGGTTCATGGGATTAGCCATTCAATCTATTAGGACTTGGAATGATATGAAACAAAAAAATTTGGATAGATACTTGGACTATTGTATGCCCACCAATCACAAGGATGAGGTATTCAAAATGATGCAAAAAGAAGATGAAAATTTGGAAGACTTACTTGAAAGATTTCAATATAACTTGAAAAGAGAAAAGATGAGAAACTTAGATGATGAAACCTTGAAAGCCCTCATATTAAAAGCCATTAGAGATGAATGGATAGATATTTTAAACATGATGGGGAAAGGAGACATTTCTCAACTTCCACTTCGTGACATAACAAAACTATGTGTCCATCTCTCAAGAGGAAAATCTAAAACGGGAAAAGGGCCTAGGGATCCTTCTCTTATTAGGGCTAACAAATCTGCAACTGGATCAGTAAGTAGGGCAGAGATTGGTAATATGCTTGATGAGTTCAAAACTGATATCTTAGGGAGCCTTAGTCAACAACTAGACACCCTTAAAATCCAAAACAAGCGGAAAGCAGAAACAGACGCTTTAGCCATATTTTGTCCAAAATGTAGGAAGAAACATGCTTTAAGGGAATGTCCCTTGAATGCAAAATTTTTAGAAACATGTATGATTTGCTCAGAGAATCATGAGATCAAGGATTGTCCTTCAATTCCTGGACTCAAAGCTGTTTTTCAAGAAGACCCAAATTCAGTAGAATCTCTCTGTTTTGTCACAAGGAGACCTTGGCAAGGACAACAAACTCAAGGGTTTAACAACCCCATGAATTTTCAAACCCAACCAAATTGGAATCCTTGGCAACAACCTTGGCCCCAACATCAAAATTCATATCAGCCATGGGTACAAGGTATGCAAAATCCTTATGGGAGATTTGCTCAATTTTATCAATATCCTCCATCTTTTCAAAATCAACAAGCTCCACAACTTCCAAACCCAAATCTACAACTTTCATTGCCATTTCCACAACAACAACCTTCTCAACAAAATCCAAATCCTCAACTCATGCTTCCATACCAACAAAAGACAAATCAACTTCCATCTCAGCCATTGCCAAATCCTAACAATAAGAATCCTCAGAATACTTACATGGTAGAAGGACAACAATTTCCTACCTATATGATTGTTCCTCACAACGATGTACAACTCATATCTGGTAGAGTTTTAGAAAAACCTTCTATAGATATTCAAGAGCAAGATACCTCTGAGGAGGACTCTCTTCAAGTCAATAAGGGTTCTGAGGAAGAATCTCTTCAAAATCCAAGCATGCAAAAAGAAAAAGAAAAGTTAACACCCACAACTCCTATAGTTGAGCAACCAACATCTTCATCTACACCTCCTTTTCCTGAAAGACTACAAATTGACAAAGGGGTGGAAAAACAAATCTTGTTGCCTAACTATGACTTTCTAGATTAATTTAAGAATGTTTGTATCAAGATTCCCTTGCTACAAGCCATTCGAGAGATTTCTATTCTAGCAAAAACAATAAAGGAGTTGAGTTTCAAAAGACCAGGAAGGAAACTAAAAGACACAAGAAGAATCCACCTGGTAGGAAAAATTGCAGATATTATGATGGGAAAAATTACCATGCAGAAGTCTGTAGATCCAGGAAGTCCAATTGTCAAGACACATATAAATGGGATAGAAATTCCAAATACATTGATTGACTTAGGGGCTGCTATCAACATTATGAGTAGACAAACTATGGAACAATTAAAACTTCCTAACCTTCTTTTTACACCTACCTTATTGCAACTTGCAGATCGATCGGTTATTAAACCAGATGGTGTATTAGAAGATATTTCAGTCTCCTTAGATTCTTGGGAATATCCAGTAGAATTTATGATTTTGACTCCCAAAAGTAATCTAGGAGGACATCCACTTATCTTAGGAAGACCTTGGCTAGCCACAGCTGATGCTTTTATTAGTTGTAGATCTGGAGACATGTACATTTCTAATGGTAATTCGACAAAGAAATTCAATTTGTATCCTCCAGCAAGAGCAATTACAGAAGTAGGAGACAATGAATGGGTTGATGATGAGGACACTATACAACCTGTCTTTACCATTTCTGAAATCAGTGAGGATAGTCAAATTATGAACACATTAGAAAAATTTGAGACATCTTCAGAATATGACCCCACACAATTTCAGTTGGAATCTGACATAGAATATTTATCATCAAGACAAATGTATCTTTACTCTATGGAAGAGTTTGGTAATTCTACTATTGAGATTTTTCTAGAAAAAACATTGAATATCAACAAACATTTGGAGAAGTCACAACAAGAAGAACTAACCAGAATCTTGCAAAAACATTCTACTGCATTTGCATGGGAGTATACTGACATGAAGGGTATTGATCCTAAGACTTGCATCCATCATATCTATATTGAGGAAAACAGTAGACCAATTAGACAACCTCAAAGAAGGATGAATCCAAATCTTAGGGAGATAGTGAAGGAAGAGCTCCAAAAACTTCTCAATGTAAACTTCATTTATCCAATTTCAGATAGCCGATGGGTTTCTCCTTTGGTTATAGTACCTAAAAAGAATGGTAAATGGAGGGTATGCATTGATTACGGGGAATTGAACAAAGCAACTTTGAAGGATCACTTTCCTTTGCCTTTTATCGATCAGGTATTAGATACATTAGCAGGTAAAAAGTACTTTTCATTTTTGGATGGTTTTAGTGGCTATAATCAAATTCAGGTAGCACCTGAAGATCAAGATAAGACTACATTTACTTGTCCATGGGGAACTTTTGCCTACCGAGTGCTTCCTTTTGGGTTATGTAATGCACCAGCAACATTCCAAAGAGCAGTACTAGGAATTTTTTCTGATCTAATCCATGATTGTGTAGAGGTTATATGGATGATTTTACAGTTTATGGTAATTCATTTGAAGAGGCATTAGAAAATTTGGAAAAAGTTCTCATAAGATGTAAAGAAACAAACCTTTCATTAAGCCATGAAAAATGCTTTATGATGTTTACTGAAGGGATTGTTTTGGGACATCATATTTCAGGAGATGGAATTAAGGTTGATAGATCAAAAGTTGAAGTCATCTCCAAGTTGCCTATTCCAAATTGTCAAAGAGATGTTAGAAGTTTTCTAGGATTTACTGGTTACTATAGAAGATTTATAGAAAACTTCACTAAGATAGCATCTCCACTCTTCAAGTTGCTTACAAAAGACTGTGAATTTAAATGGGATCCTGATTGTCAATCAGCTTTTGAAACTTTGAAAACAAGAATATCTGAAGCACCTATCTTGAGAGGACCAAATTGGAAACTCCCTTTTCATATTTCTACGGATGCTTCAGATACAGCTCTAGGAGTTGTGTTGGGTCAAAAAGATTTAATTCCTTATGCCATTTATTATACCAGTAAAAATTTGACTCCTACAGAGTTAAACTATACTGTGACTGAAAAAGAGTTTTTAGCTGTTGTTCATGCAATTAATAAGTTTAGAAATTACATAACAGGCTATGAAACTTTTATTCATACTGACCATTCTGCAATTAGATATTTAATGAACAAACCTGTTACTAATGGCAGAGTGACAAGATGGATTTTACTTTTGCAAGAATTCAATATTACTGTGTTGGATAGACCAGGAAAACAGAATACAGTAGCTGACTTCTTGTCTAGGATTCAAAATACTAAAGAAGATTCTCCTGTAGAAGATAAGTTTCCTGATGAATACTTGTTTGCAATAACTATTAAAACCCCTTGGTATGCAGATATTGCTAACTATTTGGTTACAGGGAAACTACCTTCACATTTATTTCCAAGTGAAAAACGAAAAATTATTCAGGAGAGTTCAAAATATTCATGGATTTCTAACGAATTGTTTAAAACAGGGCCAGATCTTGTGATCAGAAGATGTGTCAGGGAAGATGAAATGCCTGATATTCTTAAGGCATTTCATGATGAACCATGCGGCGGACACTTTGCAGACAAAAGGACGGCCTATAAAATCCTTTCTTTAGGATATTATTGGCCTTCCCTCTTCAAAGATGCAAAACAATATGTAAAAAGGTGTGACAGCTGCCAAAGAGTAGGGAAACCTACCCTTTCAAATGAAATGCCATTGCAAACACAGGTACTCATTGAACCCTTTGAAAAGTGGGCTTTAGATTTCATTGGACCTATTAATCCACCATCCAAGCAAAAGAAGTATATATTGGTTTGTATTGATTATGTTACTAAATGGGTAGAAGCCAAAGCATTAGTATCTGCTACTGAAAATTCAGTTGTTCATTTTCTTTATGAGGATATTTTTACTTGCTTTGGTGTTCCAAGAGAAATTGTGACAGATCAGGGAAGCCAATTCACATCCAACTTGGTGGAGAAGTTGATGGAAGAATACAAAATCAAGCACAGAAAATCTACTCCTTACCATCCTCAAGCAAATGGTCAAGTGGAGTCCACAAACAAAGTTCTTGAAAGTATCATCACCAAAACTGTTCATCTACATAGAAGAGATTGGGCAGAAAGGCTTCCAGAAGCCTTGTGGGCCTACAGAACTACATGGAGGAATACAACGGGACATTCTCCCTATGAACTTGTTTATGGGAAAGAAGTCTTGCTCCCCATTGAGTTCCAAGTCAAGACTTTCAAGATAGTAGTTCAGTTGGGGATGGACTTATCAGAAGCCCAAAAGCATAGAATGGAGCAGTTGAATGAGCTAGATGAGATCAGACAAGAAGCAATTCTAAGAACTGATCTAGTTCAATATCAAAGAGCTAAATGGCATGACAAGTATATCAAAGAAAATAAGTTTCAAGAAGGAGATTGGGCATTGTTATTTGATTCCAAGTTTAAAGATTTTCAAGGAAAATTTCGGACTCATTGGCTTGGGCCATATGAGATTGACAAGATCTTTAGCAATGGAGCGGTAAGAATCAAGACCATTGATGAGTTTCAAACTCCTCTTATTGTGAATGGCCATCGATTGAAAATTTATCATAAGCCACTCTCAAAAGAGGATTTTGTCAAATTGTTTCAAGAAAGTTCTGCAATCAGGCTGGTACAGAAGAATTCTTCTTCTCCACCAGCCTAGCTTTTGTTCTTTTCAGTTTAAAAAAAAATAAAAAAAATGGTATAAGCTTGAAAACCAATCATTGATTGGCAGTATTATATAGAAAATATAGGGTGAAAATCAGGAACACCTGACACTCTATATTTTCCAAAAAAAAAATCTCTCTCTTTCATTTCACAAGTTTTGTCACCACCTACTCCATTTCATTCCACTTCATTTCATTTCATTTCATTCCATTCCACTTCATTTTATCCATTTCATTCCATTCCATCAATAAAAATATTTTTCATGACCATTTCCATCTGGTCATTTGTCATCTGTTCATTTCCATTCATCCAAGTAATAGCTGTGTCAGTTTCCGCAGCTGACATCTGTTTCCGCAGCTGACTCCAGTTTCCGCAGCCAGAAGCAGATTCCGCAGCTACTACTCTGTTTTCAAAAAGAATGTATAGTCAGATGTTATTTCCATAATTATGAAATAAAATGCAGGTGAGAGGATCAAAAATGAAGACATGGAGCATTCAAGACACCAATGGAGATCAATTAGTTGAAGACCAAGGGAAAAGGCAAAGATTCCAAAGGTATGAATAAAATTTATTTCAAATAGCATTGAAAAACACATCTTTATATAGTTCTGAACCATGAGCTCTATCCATTACGTGCAATGATTATATTGACAATTCCGTAACCTTTCACGATCTCCATATTATCCTCTCGCATTCATTCATAAATGGTTTCATCATTAAAATTCCGATTTTCACTCATGTTCCAATATCCCACCGGAGACAATGAGACGTATTTGATTTGACCAAGGACTCTTACAGCCGCATAAATCCATAACCGTTGTTAAAACGTGCTCATATTTATTGTGCAGCCACCAAAATTCAAAACGCTGCCGAATGTCGTTTCTCTGTCGTGTTTACGAAACCCCACTATGTTCTGTCTCACTCCATTTCGTTCCTTGTGCTCATTCTCACTCTCGGATATCTACCCACAGTCTCACTCCATTCCGTTTATGGTGCTCATTCCCATTTTATGATGCATTCCCACAGTCATTGTGCTCGTTCCTGTGCATTCAACCGTTCTATCTCCATTTAAACCCTCACACAGGCAAAATTGTGAAGAGCAGAAAAGAGAAATGGGTAAATTGCTAAGAGCAGAACCGGAAGGACCAAAGTTTATGGAGGGATATCCGCAAATAAGGGAGATATTGAAGAAAGCAAAATGGCTGCGGTTTATCCAGAAATTCAAAGGTTATCATAAAGAAGTGACGAAGGCATTCGCAAGGTCATTTAATGGCTTGGAAGCAGAGATTGGAGACCTTAAGTTTGCAGTCAATGAAGCATCTATAGCAACAGCCATGGAACTTCTTCAGGAGGGTGAGCGTTGGTTTAAAAATAAAAGCATCAGTGATGAAGCATGGAGAACAATCTTACGAAACCAAGGTATGGACATAATTGTTTTTAAAAGAGGAATTCTTGTGCATGCATTGAAAGAGGAATGGGCTACTTTACTGCTAGTTGTTCAGAAATTCATTACATGTGAAGGCCGTTTTGGGTCCATGTATATGTACCATACCAGGTTATTGATGAATTTTCTAGATAATCAAGCTCTCAATCTTCCATATTTTCTGTTAAATAGCTTGAAGAAAATGGCTGTGATTGTTCAGAAACATTTGGGAGATGTAGAACCCCATCTATATCACCACGGCCTTGTAAAAATTCTGATTGAAAAGGAGTTAAAAGAAAAGAAAGACACATGGGAACAATTTCTAGTTAGAAATTTCTTTGAGGAACCTCAGGAAATTCCTGAAGGTAGTTCAACAAGAAGGAGTAGAAGAAAAAGAATAAATGTTGAAAACCAAATTACTCCTACTCAGGGAATTCTTGAAGGTAGCACAGAAAGAAGAAGTAGGAGAAAAAGAACAATTGATGAAATCCAAAATACTCCTACTACTACTATGGAAAGAACTGATAGGGAAGAGAGACTGTCAAAGAGGAAGAAGAAAGAAATCAAGGGTAAGAAGCCAATAACACCAAAAGAGAGAAAAATTATTGAGGCTGTACATAAAACTCCTTCTTCTGAAGAAGAAGATAATCAAGTGTTATCTGAAAGATTAGTTTATCTTCAAAAACGGTCATCTATGCCCAAGAAGACAGAGAAAGGAAAACAAAAACAAAAGGATAGTGTACCACAACGTGTGAGAAGAAGCAGTAGACTTAAGGGGAAATTGAGGAAAACACAAATTAAGGGTCCTCATTTCATTGATTTGGGTGAGGAGACATCTGAACAGTCCCCAGCTGACCATAGTCCATCTCAGTCAGTTAGTGAACCTGGTTCATTTCATTCCCAATCAGACATTGAACATACTCCATCCCATTCTCAGCAAGATATTGATGTGAGCCCTTCTGAGCCAGATTTTGAAGATAATTCTCCTTCACGGCATTTTGGGGACAGCCCAATAAAAATGACACCTGAAATAGACCCCAAGCAACAGGAAGTATATGACTATATAGAATCTTTGGAAAAGGCAGCCACAGGTCCAAGTACTTCGTCCATTCAGCCTCATACATTGCAGGATGATTTGGTCCAATCACTAAAACAAGAAATTTTTGAGCTAGAGCTTTTAAATAGGCACATCAAAAATTAAAATGAGACATTGAAAGAACAAGGCAAACTGGACAAAATCATCCATGATAATACCATGCTACATTTGGGAATATGGCAGAAGAAGAATAAGAAATTGAAAAGGAAATGCCAGAAGTTGAGCAGAGCACTCATTAATATCAAATTTAGGTGCTTAATGAAGAAACCCAGAATGTTGGCAATACCAAGGAAGAAGAGGAGAGGATTAGATGTGCTGGATGAAGTGTCAAGGCACATGAACTGAAGAAAAATTATCAAAATTTTGGTTGCATGAGGACATGCAACACCTTCACAGTGGGGGTATGTTGAGTCTCAAATCTGCATCTTTTCCATACACTTTTCTATACCTTTTTCACTCACCTGAACCTCCCAAGTTGTCAATATCATGTGCAAAAGAGCATCTAACATGGTTTTTAATTATATTTTTGTGTTTGCTATTTGATCTAGATTTTGTTCATTCAGTTGCGGAATCTTGCCACTTTCCGCAGCTGCTGCAACTTTCCGCAGCTATTTTGTGAAACTCTATGCTACAGGTGTCTACAGGGAAAACGAGCCACATGGGCAGGTCAGGAATGACGTGGACATGGTTCGTGTCCTATTGGTTCAAGCAAACTCATCCAAAGAAGCCGCGGTCAAAGGCGTCCACATGGAAGTCAACCATGGAGTCTCATTTCGGCCGGACTCTGTTTCGTGTCACATGAAGATTCATACGGCCGTTTCTAAATTGCGGAGGATAAAATCGACATCTGTACATGGCTTCTTAGTTGAATTCAAGCATCCAATCCTCGTAGATTTACTTTCCAACACGGCCATGATCCTAGATCCGTGGACGTAGTGGTCTACGTGCTCTCCACCAGCATGAACTTTAGGAGACAGATATATTTATTTTGTTATATATAATGCGTTTGCATACGCATATAGAGTTAGTCGATGTTAGTTTCTGTTATCTTTTATAAGTCTGCTCTGTAGTGTGATTACGCTGCACTTGTGCCATAACATCACCGTTCTGTAATGACTTCTTTTTAATATAAGAAGACTCTGTTTTCCAACTTAATTCGTATTTGAGGACCGTTGCCAAGGCTGGTGTAGAGGGCCCCTGCTCAGCTAAGGTTTTGTGCATTAGTGTATATTTCTCATTTCGTTTCTTTAAAGCTCATTGTGCCATAATCCATTCATATGTTCATACATTGCATTTGCTTCATTTATATTTATGAACTTCCATAATTTCCATTTCACTTCTGTCTTTCATGTTTTATGTTGTTAATCACTGATCAGTGTTCTTGTTTCAGGTTATAGATAGGCAGCCCGGGCATTTTCATAGCTTTTTGACTAATGACATGGAACTAACATTGTTCTGCTGCTAATTTTCTTTTCATAGCTTTTTTTTAATTTCAGTATTGCCTTGTTCATTTCAGTTTTGCTTATTTGCTTCAGTAGTTAAATTTAGATATATTAAGTTTCTCATAGCATCTTCAGTTGCCTCCGAAAGCCACAGCTGGACTGATGGTGAGGGATTGTATTATGAAATGTGTATTTTAGTATTAGTTTCTTTTCTGCAAATTTAGATATATTAAGCTGCTCATAGCATCTTCAGTTGCCTCCGAAAGCCACCATTTGGACGTGGTGAGGATTGTATTTATGAAATGTGTAGTTTAGTATTAGTTTCCTTCTGCAAATTTAGATATATTAAGGCTGCTCATAGCATCTTGATTTACTCAGAAAGCCACGGCTAAATCGTGGTGAGGGATTGTATTATGAAATGTGTAGTTTAGTATTAGTTTCCTTTCTGCAAATTTAGATATATTAAATTTTACAAGCAACATCTTCGGTGCCTCAAAATCACCAATTTGGGCTGATGAGTGAGGGATTGTATTATGAAATGTGTAGTTAGTATTAGTTTCCTTTACGCAATTTAGATATATTAAATTGTGCATAACATCTTCAGTTGCCTCCGAAAGCCACAGCTGGACTGATGGTGAGGGATTGAATCATGAATGTATGGTTTGATATTAGTCTACTTCCTGCAAGTTAGATATCAGTTACTCAAGTTGTTTATGATTACTTCCGAAAATCATAGCTGGACTAATGATGAAGGATCAGAAGATAAATTGATGTAACCTGATTTAGATTTATTTTGTTGCAATTTTGAATTTCCTTAAGCATAGTTTTCTTTTGTGTTTAGTCAGCAGCAAGAATAGTTTGGTTTACATGCTCACTAGTTCACTGTTTTGATTTATTAGATTAGTAGCACCTTTTCATTTCAGCAGTACATTTTCATTTTCTTTCAATTCTTGTCATTGTAAATTTCAAATTTCTTTTTAAGGTTTCAAGTTGGTAAATCATTATAGGGGAGATCATTTCCTTGAAAAAACATAACCAAACTTGTTTTCATCTTAGAATTTCCATTTCACCTTAGAAAACCAAAAACGACAAAAAGTTAAGAAATAGGTTATCTTGCACATATAGTGCGCCGCACTTCATCAGCTTACGATTACCGGATTGACAAATTAAATGCAGCAATTTAGGACACACTAAATTGACCAAACAAATGCTCCAAGGGTTCAGTTTACAAACTAAACCGGAGATTGACTGAAGCGGATTTGATCTACTTCGCAATTGCAGAGCAACAGCATTTCGAAGGCTATCTGGCCAACTTCAGGCTCCGTCTATAGCTTATAAAATGAACGACAACAAGCCAACGAATCCCCAGTAGAGTCGCCAATTTGTTGTGGAGGTAAATCCCCTCTACAGACAGAGGCAATCCCTACTAGCCCAGACCGGGTCTAGCAACAATCAATCACGCTATAGTGCAGGTTCCTAATTGCAAATAAACCAACTAGCGATGAAGGCTTACCTGGAATCCAACGCAGTCGTTGTAGAAGAGGTGGCGTTCCCGTTCATCAACTCTGGCAGATCACGATCCCCACGATCTCCGTGATGGGACACCTGCACATGCGAGAAAAAAAACAAACGCAAGCGTAAAATCCAGTAGATGCAACTATATGTCGGTCACAAAGGACATAACTCATCATTATAAACAACAACAAGAGTGGAACCATAACCAATAGTCGTTCATTAATAATCAATCATAGGAAAACTACAGCCATAGTTCTGACGCTGAACTCTCCTTCGGGGGGGTCGCCAGCAGAACACGTCTCAAAAATCCTGTCAAGGATGGGACAAACTTCTCTCTTCGGACCTTGACGATAGTCTCCTTGCTTGAAATTAGCCTTAAGGAAATTATGGAGGCTCTTGCAGCATAAGGCTCTTGGAAATTTGGGAACTTGAAGCCTAGCTTGCCATGGAGATGGGCAAGCTTTTATAGATGGAGGAAAAGGATTTGGGATCCCTATAATCATGGGATTGGCCCTATCATCAAGGAAGCTTCCATGAGAAGTGGAAAACCACTTCCTCTCTATGGAAATCCGTAGCCAAACCTCCCAACTCAAGATAGATATCAGTTCCTGGATCAATTAGGACGAAACTTCCGCCATTTATTTTTAAAAAACACCTCTCAAATTGGCTGGCGCGAGTGCGACTCTGGGAAAGAGCGCCAACTGGCGCGACCTCTTTGAAGTATTTTCCCCATTGGCACGGGTACTGAACTGCCTACTCGCGCCAATGCTAAAAGGGCCATTTTCAGGGTTTTTCATAAGGAGATGTCTTTAGGGCAATGAAAGCTCTTGTTCATAGGGATATCATGAAAGTGGTTTCAAGCCATGTCACTGCTCACAGGTCACAAAATGAGCCCTCCAATGTGCGGGACAGGGATTGCAGGGATGGTGACAAATTACTGTGTAACAAGGCCTCATGCCTCTGTCTCAAAATCTTCTTTGCTGTTCCCATTTTATACTCAGAAATTCTGTTGATTTCATAAGAAGTAATTGCTGAAAGACCATCATTTTCCCCCTTCTCAAACCTTCATTTTCTCCCCCTTTTCTCCATAAAAACTCCCTTGTTTTCATGATTCCTCTTCTTCCCCTCATGAAAATCACTCTTACAAGGTTAAAGACTCATTCTTTAGCTTTACCGAAACCTCCAAAATCCATTGAAAACTTTGAAAATTTCATAAAAAACAAAGTTTTATTACTATGGACTTAAGCCCCTTGGGCTAAGTCCTAACCACTTCCCCACCACATGTTTTGAGGCTGGAACCACATGCTAACCCGTATTGGCACTTATCGCATCACAAATTTTCAAAGTGCGCAAGTCTTTTCCATGTTTGAAAAGTTCCGATGCGATTAACCCGTCGTTATAAAGCCCGATCGCGCAATCGCATCAGAGAAATACAAATGGGTTTATTGATAAGACCACATCAAAAGTTCTGATGCGATTAGCCTTTGTGTTGTAAAGACCCCCGATTATATTATTTTTCGTATAAATCATAAAACCCACCTTCCGCACTTAAAACCTTGAAAAATCTATTCCCGATCCGCTTTTTCCTTTGTAAAACCCAAAAACCCACTTTTCCAAAGTTTAAACTTAAAAACCAAAGTCACGTGTTGATTTTTTAAATGGGTAGATTAAAAATACCCGACGCACAATCGTATCGGAGACTTTCAAATGGGTTGATTGAAAATACTGGGCCCGAAGTTCCAATTGCAATTGGCCCTTCATTGTATAAACTTCGCCCTCCCCCGTTTTACTCATATGACTTATGCCCAGGACCGAAGTTAAAACTCCCAAGCGCTGAATTGCATCGCAAAATTTCAAAATGGTTTGATCAAAAAGATGAAGGCCTAACCTTCCGATTGCAATAAGGCCCTTTTCATATAAAGCCTCGGGCCCTTCCCATTCCATATAAATCAAAGGCCCCGCGACCGGGCACCCATCGCATCAGAACTTTTATTTTATATGCGGTTTAATGTTTCCCACCGCCGATTGCGATGGCTCGATCGTGCAATCGCATCGGCCTTTTCTCCGATTGTAAAATCGCATCGCACAGTTCCATCGCATGCATTTGTTTTTTCCCCCCGAACGCCTATCCCTTCTATTTGCTCCCCATCGTTGATATGATCCTCAGATCAACGGCCATCGTCTAATCGCTTCTGCCCTCCCAATCGCGTAATCACATCGGAGATTTTCATCACACCCCTTTTCTCCTCCCGCCGATTGCGATTCTCCGATTGAATTCGGACCGTCCACGTGTCCAGATCGGACGGTCCAAAATCACTCTGCCTTATTCTTCTCCTGCTCTCCTTTTTTGCCTTTCTACGCATATCTCCACCGTTGGATGCTTTCATCCAACGGCTACGCTCCTCCCCGAAGCCTCCAAAGCAGTTAAAACCTAAATTATGTAGGATTTCATAATATTTTGTTTGTTTTGCAGGTTCCGAAGGTTTTGTCCATATTACAAAGGAAAAGAAAGCCAAAGGTCCCGATCTTTTGGCCTTTGGTTATCAAAGGGAAAGCGACCAAAAGGGCTCCACTCCACGTTTATTCAACGCTCCATGGGAGCCAATACCATAAAGATCCCTGTGCGGCCCTGCACATCGACAAGACACAGTTTTATTCAAAGCAGAGTTAAAGAGTATAAGTATTGAAGAATAGAGCGTAGCAGAGAAGAAGATTGAAGACAGATTTGGGGAATTACGACTAAAAATGATTATCAAAAGCCTAATTCCCTGAATTAAAACACAGTCAATAGAAAATTATAAGTGTTTAACAGACAGAAGGGCCTCCACCGCCACATTTTGAGGAAAATTGATTCCTCAGCTACCATAAAAGCCACATGTTGCCTCAAACCATTCAAACAGAGGCCGAAGTTATTGATTAAGAAAATATCTGCCTCACAGCTCAGCCAAGCAATTACTTCTGCAAGGGAATAAATGCAAAAATATCTGCAGAGTTACTCCAACGTAACGCAGAGCCTCAAAGTCAACAAAAGCTCCCACCAAGCTTAAATCTTAATTGTAAAATAGTTAATACAGTGAAACACCTGTAAACTTCTTCATCTAGCCCCTCAAAAGGCCAAGAAGTCTTGAATCTGTATTAATTGCCTTAAGATATCTTTTATCAGATCTCACCTCCTCATCCTTCTATAAATACTTCTGTAGAAGATGAGAAACTGTTGGTTGCAGAACTTTGAAATACATTTGTGCTTAAAATTTTGGTTTTAAATAGTGTTCACTGGCCCTTGGAGCTCTGCTTGTGATAGATTAATTAGGCTGAATAGTGAAGATGATTGCTGAACTGAAACATTGGACTTGAAGACTGTAACTGGTTTGACATCAATAAACAAGCTGTTTCTTGGGATCCTAGTCTATATCACTGGTGAAGTGCCCTTTTCTTTGTTATTGTTTTCCTTCTATGTATGTCATATTTGTTCACTATTCTCTGATAAAGAACAACATTTATAGAGTTAGGACCTGCTGTACATCAATAACCTTCTCTGACTAAAAAGCTTTATCTCAATGTTTTCCTCCAAATTGTTTATTTAAGAATGATTCAATACAGTTTAAGCAATTAGGAATGTTGGAGTACCCTCGTCCTATTGTTTACCTTAAACATTGTTCTTGAAAGTTATTTTCCTTATTTGCTTATTAAATTTAGACTAGAAAGTGATGGTTTTCCCTGTTTCTAGCTTCTATTCTCCAAAGGCAGATTCTGAAAGTTTCCCTTGGTGTTAACTGAAAGCAGACTAGGTTTAAAAGTACTTTATCTGATCTTAAGTTTATACTTTGTCTTCTCTTATATGTTTTCATACTTTCTGAAGGTAATTATGTGGATTACTAGATTGTTTGTCAATTAAGCTGCTTTAATACAAACTTGCCCAAGAGGTCAATGGTTAGCCCTGCACTTGGTTGGTTTTAAACAGTTACTTAAGAGGCTTTTCTTGTTTGGACTGACTATAAATCCTTTGTGAAATTATTATCAGTTTCCACCTCTCCAGCACCTTATTGTTCCCATTCCATCATTTAAATCTCAATAATCTTGTGGTGTAGATGACTTGCCCCTTGGATCACTCTTGATGTTGTTGCTCAATTAAAGCCCTGTGATGACTCCATAGCCCAATGGACTAAAAACCAGCGTTATATCTATCTTTTAGCTATAGCTATTCTATACACTTGCAACTTCTCACCTTTGGAACTCTTTGCACTTAGAACTTTCCCCTCAAAATAATAATCATGCTTAATCATCCAAAAACAAAAAAAACCCTTGGCCTTCATAACTAGCCTAATATTTTTACCCCAAACTTCAAAGACAAATCCATCTTTGTACATATTGGAGAGATCCCTCTCTGGATTCAGGAGGGCTAGATCCTAGAATCCCAAATTTGGTTGAAACGATGTTGTTTCTACAGTTTTAGTCTCACCAATCTGCTAAAATTACAGATTCCTAACACATGGAACAACATTATAATTATTACTGAAGGTAAAGGAGTAGCAATAGAGGCAAAAGAGGAAGAAAAGAAGAAAGTGTGCAATGCAGGGTCAAATTGGGCTATTTGAGTTCAGAACTACAAGCAAAAGAAATTGGTGAATAGTTCTGGGTCAAGTCGGGTGTTCTACGTGCAGATCAGTGCACTACAGTGCAGCTGGGTCAAGTTGGGTGTATGCATGCAGCAAAGAAAAAAATTAACAAATGAGCTCAGGGTAGAACTGTGAATGCATTTATCTAGGGTCGAGTCATGTAAATACATGTTCAGAACATTGTTTGGCGGAGATAAATTGCGTATCGCAATCGCTGCAAAATGAAATATCGCAAATTCGTAGAGTCAAAGAAAATGTGACGTGTGAGAAGTGACGTGGAATGATGACGTGGCAGTGACATGGAACCCTGGTGGGACCCAAACCCTTTATCCCAAATGACATATCACAGATCGCAAAGCTCAGAAGGGATAGCACTCATGAACCACGGTGAAATTCCAAAATGCGAAATGCAAGATGGGCCCGCATGCAATACCTCTCAAAGTTTAATACTAAAGATTTTAAAGTCCAGTGGTATAAGAATTTCCTTAAGAAATCGCATCGGGAGGATGGCTGAGCAATGAATAAACAAATAACAAAGGAAGTTTTCAAAATGCGATAAAGGATGTCTGATGCGATTTTATTCAAATTTGTAATATATTTCAGGTCCAGGTCTTACGACGGTTTATAAATAAAAGTTTGAACGCGGAGTTGACTCGAGTAAGTAAAAGAAAGGCCTAAACACAAGGAAAGGCTCGGGTGGAGAAAAGTCCCAACCCCGTGTAGAACAATGATCTATGTTATTGCGCCTATTAAAAGGAAAAGGTTGAACGCAAGAGGAGAGACTCGGGCAAGTGACCCAACTATAGAATAAAGGCTATTATGGCTAGTATAATAATAAAATTCTAAACTCAATAGGAGACTCGGGTGAAACAACCCGACACTACGTGCAGAGATAAACAATATTTACGCCTTGATAATAGAACACATTTGAATGTGGGCAGTGGACTCAGGTAAGTGACCCAACACAAAGCAAAAGGGAGAGTAAGCTTAACGTCACGGTAATGAGGAGATAGGCACCATGGGTCGATTCAGGCTCAACAAAAACATCTGGGTGGAGTCGGGTGTTGATAAAAGAAGAAGGTTGAACACTGTGGGCAAGAGAAGGAAGGTAGATAGGCAAAATCGGGGAAAAGGAGATATGGTGGCACTATTGGAAACACAACAGCTGGGTCGAGTCGGGAAAAAAGGCGTTTATGCAAAATTGTTAGAATATAACATCAGAAAGATAAAAGACAATGATGACATAAATAGAAAAGACAATGACAACAACAGAAAAGACAAATACACAAGAAGAAAAGAGATGAAAGGGTTGAGTGAAATATTTTTGTAAGTGTAAATATATTAATTATTTTTATTTTTTGTGATGCAAATAAATTCTCCATAGGCAAAGGAAAAACTCCTGAAATTATTTATTTCTGCATTGTATATATGTACTATTCTAAACTAAAGAGTGAGGAAATGAATGGGTGGAAGGCAAAGAGTCAGGCCTGTTCACTTCATATTCCCATGTAGAATGAAAACATCCATGAGGGTATTCCTATAAATGATGTTATTGTAATGAGCATAGAGAGGTGAGAGAGTAGAAGAATCAAAGAGAGATGCTAGAGATGTTGTGCACATCAGGAGGTGATATGAAGCAGAATTGAAGGCAGAAAATGCATCAGTGAAGAAGGAGGATAATAGAGCTAATATCGAGGTAAATCGACATATGATTTTTATTGTAGTGTGAGGGAATTGGAGCTTCCATATCAAGTTGTAGATTGATAGATGTCCAATTGGAGCTGGTTGAGGTAGGAGCCTCCTGTGGGTTGTAGCCTGTAGAAAATACATGGGAGTTAGTGCTTCCATTTCAAGTTGTAGCTTGATAAAATTCTAGTTGGAGCTGGGTGAGGTAGGAACTTCATGTATGTTGTAGCCTACAAAAAATATTTTGGAGTTGGAGCTTCCTGTATATTGTAGCCTGTAGAAAATATTTTGGAGTTGGAGCTTCCTTGCGAGTTGGAGCTTCCTTGCAAGTTGTAGCTTGCAGAAAATGAGGTAGTAGCCTCCTGTAGGTAGGTGCCTGTAGAAAATCAGTTGTGAGAGAGAGTAGGAGCTTACCTTTGCATCACAACAATAATAATATTTGGTTTTCTCCCTTATTGGTTTCCACTTATATTTGTTGTCCATGTGCATGATTATGATGTGTTGATGTTATGTATTATTATGCTTATTGTTTGCTTCTCACTTATACATTCTACCGATTATTCTTTAGGAAGCTAGTTATTAAATGAGTTTTTAATAAGTATAAGGAAAATTTTTAAAGTCATTGAATGTACTAAACTGATTCACCCACCCCCCCCCCTCAGTTTAGCTAAGGTTCCTTCATTGTAGATTCCTTAGAGCTAATATAAGGTTCCAAAATTGGATTTTCCAGTTCCTCCTATGGTTCTTCTTATTCACTATGGATTTCCAGTTCTTGTCCTAGAATTTGCTCTCTAGTTGAAGGTGTTATCATAGTTATTTGCTAATTCATGACTCTATTTTATTTTATTTTTGTTTTTAGGATTAGACTATGTAAATTTCAAAAAAAAAAATTGAACACTACCGAAATTTTTGGTAGCGCCTGTTTTAGCCCTTTCAGATAGTCTGTTTTAATTATGTTTTTGTCTGTTTTTCTTTAATCTAATGCTACCAGAAATTCTGGTAACTTCCCCCCTTTTTTTTAAATAATTGAAAAGCGCATCCGCTTTGTGTCAAGCCATGTGTTATTTTTTTAAATATGTTTTAAATCTTTTTATCATGATTTAAATCACGTGATAGGAAAGGTTTGCGGCCAGTCATGTTAAGTTTAAGTCACGGTTATGCATGTAGTGTTTAGGTGTCAATCTGAAATTAACATAGCCAGTAGTTGATCCTAACCTGTCTGTCAGCTGAGTTGGTTTAACTTCATGTTAAAGTACGCTATTTTCAATTGGAAAAGATCGTGGATCTGCATTCTTAATGTGATGACCGTTTGGTTGGTCATGCATAGAGCTGCCAGGAATTTAGGACAATAATCAACATATAGTGGAGGTGACTGGCAGTCACAGATCTGCTCATCTCCAACCACCTATAGTTTGCCATCTAAAGCTACACAACCAACTGAAGATCATAATTTCTATCACATGGTGCATGCTACAGTCTAGGATACTTACCATAATAAAAATCTCTTGCATGGGAGGGTGAACCAATGTAGATGTTTTAAACCACCGAGAAAGAAGGAAGACTATCGGTTTTGAGTTTAGCTGTTGGAGAATGAGATTTTCTAGTGTGCAGCTTGAAGAAGGAGTCTTACATTTCAAACAGGATCTCATAGAAGACACAACAACACCTGTTAGGTGATCTCTTCTAGCCTTGTCACCTATCAGATTTCAGGAGACAATTATTAATTACTGAAGATGGCTAAAAGAGGAGGAAAGATAAAATGAATTGAACCATAAGGAGTTGTCCTTGTGGATGAAAATTAAAATGTGAGAAGGTTGTTAGTTCAAGTAGGGTGTTATTCTTTGTGCTCAAGCTTGGGAATATCTTAATTTGGAGTAGCTTAGGAGTTTGCAAATTATTTCAATGGACAGGAAGAAACCATCTATGGTCTTAAATTGCAGGTATCAAAAAATTCAATTGCTGAGGCATTCAACCTTCCACAAGAAGCAGAAAGGTAATTTAAGGGCCAATTCATCACTAGAGGAGACCTCAAGAGTTTACTCAAATATGGACACAGAGATCCAAACTGAGCCAAATTAATTCCCAGCAGCTACCTCAAAAATGAATGGGCAGAAGTTGTTAAACTCATCAAAATTTACCTCACTTGTGAGAGGAGGTATATTGTAGTGTTTCTTTATCATATGAGATTTCTATTTCATGTTGTAGGTATGAAGACCTTAAACTTGCCATAATTTTTGCTGAAGATCCTGACAAAGATGTCAACCAGGATTCAAACACACACTGCTGCTTCAGAATATAGTTTGTATCATCAAGCTCTCATTAAAGTGTTAGTTGAAGAAGAACTAAGGAAAATAAATCAATCATGGGACCATTTTTTGTTTTACAGGGCAGTCCAACCTGCACCTACACCTCTATATCAACTGTATCCAGCTTCACAAAAACACCCTCAGCCTGTAAAAATAACAAAGAGAAAGGCTAAGAAGGAGAATATCCATAAGGCCAAGAGAAGAAAAGAAAAGACTCCTTCAGCCAATGTTGAAAGGGAGTTGGAGAAAAGATATAGCTCATGAATAAATAAACCTAAATCCATTAAAATGATGCCTCCCATTTATTTTTTTCCTAATTTCTATACCAGAGCTCGAAGAGGAGGGTCCGCAACTGTAGAGAAATCCAAAGCACAGGTGCTACTAGAAATTACGGAACCAGACATTCAACAGAAAATGCAGAAAGCGTATCAGCCCACAAAGTCTGATGAAGAGATCCTCAAAGATGTAGGGTATGAAATAAGTAGCAAGAGAAAGAAAGAGGAGACCAAACCTGTTGTTGGTACCATAAAAAGACAAACTAGAGACAGAAACAAGTTCAGGCTCAAGTCTAAGGCTTTTCACAATCCAATTTTGTTGATAAAGGTCATTGATGTAGAAGGAAAATCTAAAGGGTTAAAGACTAATGAGTCCAATAAGAAAGATAAAAAAAAAAAACCCTTTAGATCAAAAAATAGAACCCTCAAAAATAAGAAAGATCCAAAAGGGTTCAAAGGAGGAAAAGGCCACTGTCAAAGAAGCAGCCACAAGAACCACAAGATCAAGATCAGTTGTTGACAGCAAATCAGACTTAGGCAAGCTTGTTGAAGCTGCAACCCATATGGAAGAAATGTAAAAATGTTTCCTAATATTTTTTTTTTTTTACTTATCAAGTGAAGTTTTGAACAATAGCTAAAATTTCAAAGTGTATAAGTTTGCATAGCGTTTCCAATTGTTTTCTATGCATTTTTGAAAAATAAACAGTGTGCTACCGGAAATTCCAATATCTTTATGGTTTTTGCGCAGTTATTGGGTTTTATCGAAATTTCCTGTAGCGCCTGTTTTAAATGATTTTTGACATATGTCAGCAAAATTTCCGAGCCAGTTCAGGAAAGATAAGGACTCATAACAAAATGGATATAACAAGTGATGGTGATAAGTGGTTATGAGGTTGTTGGAGGTCATATTTAATGAAGATAGATGGTTATTTAAGAATAAAATACATGAGGAGACAAATCAGCAGAAAAAATGGACAGCATTTCAGCATACTCAGTAGTTCAACCCAAATTCTCTTCTCTTCTTTCATCTACATCTTTCCAAACTTCAATTAGATTTTGATGGGATGTATCTTTAATGTCCTGTGACACCTATGTAACGTTATGAGTAGTGTTTTCTTATTTTTAGAAGAGATGGATTTGGTGCCTCTCTTTCTATATATACCATTTGTAAATACCATTTCATGGTTGGATGTTGGTCTACCTGAAGACTTAATATAATAAAAAAAAATATTTTGAAATTCATGCTGGAGGATTTTGTGACTCAAGAACTATCTAATGTATGGTGTGTTTCTCTCTTTTTTAATTTCTTTTAATTTATGAGTTGCAGCAACTAGTAAGGTGTGAGTAAGAAATTGTTAAAGGATTTAATAGTAAATTATCTACTTTCCAACTTCCTGCAAATCATATATATGTTGTAGAACATGTTAGTGAAGATTTCATAAAGGATTTTTGAAATACTTTATGCATGTAATCTACTTTCTGAATGTTGTTTACTTTACATAAAATAGACTTTGTGTAAAGAGCCATCATTATAGTCGTGTGACTGATTTAGGATATGAATATTTCTTAGAGTAAGTACCAGCTATCCATATCCTTTCATTTTTTATACTATGCTCCCTATACTACCAATTTACCCATACAATTTATACTTTCCACAGCTTTCCAAATACATGAAAGTCTTAAAGAATAAAAAATCATTTCAAACTCTTTGAGAAGCCATCCCACCACTCAAAACCTTTAAATTTGAAATGAAATATGGTGTGTAAGGCTTAATCCTTTTGTAGTCAAGGAGTGAATCCTTGCATTAACAGAAGATAGAAATATTACTCCTTCTGTTGGGGATGTCAAATCTTCTTCTTCTACTATGACTTTAGTAGAGGAATTTGGTGAATCTCTAGGTTGGACTTCAAATCTATTTACCTCAAGAAGTCTATGTCTATCTTTAATTGATGGAATATGAGTTTGGGTAGATGGTGTGGCACTATGTGTAATATTCCTAATTAGCTTTCAGCTAGTTAGAATATTAAAAAAAAAAATTGTTAATAAAATAGATGAATAAGAGGGTAGAGGGACCCATAAATTTCTTTAGTAGGAATAAAACTACTTCTAATGTGAATGTGGATCGGTGCATCTAGTTGAATAAAGAACTCCTTGGTGTGAATGGGGGTCGTTTCATGTGGATGGGGTCAATATTGACCAAATCAACAACGCAGACAGGGAGATAGTGGAGAGAGTGGAGGACAACGCAGTCATAATGGGAGAAATTATCCATGAGAGTAGCATCTTTATTGAGTGGGACCAAGAGGGAGGAGGCTCACAAAGCATATAAGGAAGGGGATGGAAGCCATAGAGGGCATTCTGAATAGTGTTTATGTACGGTATTTTATGACTTTCTGCACGCTTTAGCTGTTTAGCAGAGTCTGTTGTGCTGTTTAGCACAAGGGTGTTTTGGGGCGAAAATCCCACCCTCATCCTCGGGGGACTTTGAGTGCCCACTCAGGCGAGGTTCCTTTGAGCTTCATTCCATCATCTGGCATCAGGCCAATCTTCAACCACCTTCAGCAGTGCATTCTCCTTCAGGAATTGCGCAATCCAGGAGGGCAGTTTCAGTGGAGGGTTGATAACCTAATTTTGTGAGCTTATTTCCCAGTGAGGGGAGTAGCCCCTTTATCCGAAAAGTTAGTGGGGAGGAGTATCAGATATTTTCTCATCAGATCAGCCACCTCCCAGAAGTTACCCAGCTGCAGAGCATAATTCAACCTTAGGGCTGCATTTTTCATATTGGGTATTTCCGAAAACCCTTTCTGGGTTATCTTGGAATTGTGATAAAAAGCCCAGATCTCTAATCTTGACATTTTCTGAGCACTATATCAGTAGATATATTCATTTCTAGTTTCCAACAACAGTTATTTCTAGCAGGATTGTGTAGTCATGGCCTCCGAGTAGTTTATGTAGCAGTAGCTTCTTATGTCTTGATGTATTAGGTCATTTCAGGCTTATTTTTCCTAGCTTGAGTGTCTTTTCCTCCAGATCTTGTACTTCATTTTCTTCTATCATATATAATAAAATGGCTCAATGATCTGCTCCTATTTTGATATATTGATATTTATTTCATTTTCCAATTTTATGTCTAATATCCCTATTTTTCCTATTTTCGAATATTACAATGGTATCAGAGCATAATCTTGGCTCAACCTGTGGGACACTACATCTATAACATCTGGAGAAATTGATGAAAAAGAGTTTTCAAAACTTCTTCTCCAAACTATGCAAGATATTGCCAAATAAATCAAGGAGATGAGGGTATAAAAACATAAGGAAACCCTTAGAGGGTTTAAACATGGAGAAAGTTCTGACACCTCACATCAGTGGTGTGAGCAACCGAAATTACAACAAGTTTCACAATGCTTCACCATGCCTACATTCTAGCAATGGGAAATGAGGTTGGAGGACCACAAGAGCAAGACACTCTTGGTGATTACTTCCTAGAATATGAATCTTAATCTCAAAGGTTCAAAGAGAATCTAAACTTCCAAGAGTTCTGGGGGTCAAGGATAATAGAAGACCCTGTGATAACAATAGAGGTGGAGGGTACATTCAAAACAATGATCTACAGCGTACTATGGGTAGATTCTTTCTTCGTGCTTTTGATGGATCACCCAAGTGCACAACCAAGGTTTGGGTAGAGAAATTAGACATCTATTTCTAGCTAAACAAAGCTTCGAATATTGAATCCATTAATATAGCAGCACTACACCTTGAAGGTGAAGAAAATGAATGGTGGTTTCATGTTCTATTTATCGTTTGGGGCATGCAAGTGTGATTTCATATGCAGAATTCACCTAGAGGTCGATAGAAATATTTGACCGAAGAGATCCAAAATCACACTTTGTTGAGCTATCTAAGCTCAAGTAGTGAGGAGATCCAAAGACTTATATCTTTGAATTTCTGAAACTTTCAATCATGGTGCCAGATCTATCTACAACTAGAAGAGTATATATGTTTATTAGTGGGCTAGTAGAGCCTTTGCATGGGTTGGTAATGTAGTATTCCAAAACGGAAAATACAGGAATATAGAACAAAATACTGGAAATAGCATTGAATAACATTACACCAACATGCGTGACAAACATGGAGCCATTTTATTATGTAAATCAGCAGCAAATGAGTACAATAAATATAGGCACAACTCAAATAATCAAGGAAAACAAGCCTCCCATGAAGAATAGCTGCTATACAAATGCAGGAGAACCTATACAGCCTAGTTTTAATAAAGGGAACTGTTGTTGGAAAATGTAATAATGTATATCTCCTAATATATGGCTCAAATAATGTCGGGAGTAGAGATCTAAGCTCCCAAGCATATTTCCAAGACAATCCAGAAAGGGTTTCCAGAAATATCCCAAAGTACAAAATGCCAGAATACGGCCCTAGGGATGAATAGCAATTACAAACTGAATACTGGAAGGAGGTGGATAAATTGATAAAGAAATGAATAGAACTCTTCCAATAGAACCTCCAAGTGAAATTTTGATCCCCTCACTGAAGACCTCACCCTCCAAATGAATCACTGAATCCTCCTTTGAAAATACACAATAGAATAACACAGTCCTTGAGGGAAACTGTGATTTAGGAGGTGGGAATAGCTGGGCATGATTCCAAATAATGAAATTAAGCTCTAGGACCTTCCTTGTTAGCCTCCCAATGAAAAGGCTACCTCTCCACTGAAAAAAAAAACACTAAAAGTGGCCCTCAAAATCCTCCACTACTTATACCCTACAACACAACACAAATCCACCAGAAATTGTGTTGTGGCTGAAGACTGAAGCTTGGAAAAAATTCTTGAATGTGGAAATTTATTGAAATACTCTTCCTAGAGGCTCCTCAAAAAAATATGTGGGATTCCTGCTCGGGAAAACCCTGTGCTAAACATCACAACAATCTCAATTAAACAGTTGGAGAGTGCAAGAAGTCATACAAACCACAAAATCAATAATCAACAACATAACCATCTATGGCTGCCTTTCCCTCCTTATAAACAATGTGAGCCTTCTCACCTTGGGTCCCACTCAGTAAAATCACTATTATCATGGATAATTCCTCCCATTCACACTGCGATGTCTCTCATTGATGATCCACTCACTCCATACCAGTGTTGTTGATTTGGTCAAACTTGACCTTGTCCACATGCATTAGCCCCTATTCACACATGAGGGTGCTTTAGCCAGCTATTAATATTATCCCTTTTCACATTAAGAGGGGTTTTATTCCTACTAAAGAGATTTATGGGTCTCCATACACACTTATTCATCTATCTAAATGACAAAAGCAAAAATTAATATTCCAATTAGTTGCATGCTAATTTAGGAATATTATTGTCCTCCCCTCCCAAATGTTGCTTGTCCTCAAGAAACTGCAAGGATAAAACTGAAGAGCCTCCTCTCCTCCTCTTGTAGCATCCTCATATGATAAGCTCCTCCAATGAACAAGATGTTATCTCATCAATAAGTCTCAAATTTGCTCCTCCAAGTGTAAGAGTTAGATTTTGGTGACAAATCCAAATAGCTATCATCATGAAGAAGTGGAATATCCATGGAGGCAAAAATATGTTGTCTAGAGGCCTTCTTGAGGCATGGAATCTGAAATATATTGGGAATCATCATTCCCATGTGAAACTCCCACCCCCAAGCTATCATCCACATAAAATGAGTCACCCTCCAAAATGGTAACTAATGGGAAAACTCCTTCGCCTTTGGCTCTTGCAATGTAGGTGAGATGCATATATGAAGATGATAGACCGAATGGCCTATCCCAAGTTGTCTCTCTCTCCACTTGTGATAATTATCGAGCTGTTGTAGAATCTGGGTTGTAGTAATATTTCCCTCAAGAGACAAAAGTATAACTAGATCTGAAAAGACCTATTCTCTAGTTTCATGAGCCCAAACCATCTCGTACCAAGTGAATAGCACATTATTACCATATGGCATCCAAATCAGAAGTATACTAAATTTTATGTGTAAATTTGGATGGTCCCAATGGTTTCTCTCGTGGATACATCGTATTTTTGCTAGCTGTTGTTTTAAAACATCATGTGGCAAGTTGTCTTCCAAAAATTTGCTAGTTGTGCATGTTTTCTCATCTACTAGGAAGTAGTAAATGGCATGATATATCATCTGAGCATAAAAATAATAACATAAAACATGCCCAAACATATGAAAAATAAGTACAAACATACCATTCTTATCATGCATTATGAGTAGGCTAAAAATGAGTTCCATGGATGAGTCCTCCCATGATAATCTCCTCATAATGGTCTGAAAAATGAAGGGATGCATACGCCCTTTGGAACACTCCATCAATAAACACATACTCCCTAGTGACAGTGTTTTTGGCCTTTGTGATAAGGCCCTTGCTACCTCATGACTCCATTCTTTGACATTCCACTTGCCAAAGTCATCCACCATGATGCTGCTACATATGAAAGACTTCTTCCTATGTGGAAGTACCTCATGATCCTCCAAATCTGAAGAGTAGCCTATTTGCACCCTGATTGTGCCATTCTCTATTCCTGACATATCCAGAAAAGTATGGTAGGAAATTAGCCCATACTCTCCCAAGAGTAACCAAAGCAACAATAGTTCTTGTTGCTTTCTCACATCTCCATTATATAGACCATGGAGTGAAAATATGATGACTGACATGAAGAATGTCACATCACTCCAATGCAACCAAACTCCTTGCTGCCATATAATGCAAATGTCATGCGAAGTCCCAACTACTAACACACCCTCAAAGATAGGATATGTTACATGATGGCCAAACTCTTTCGAGAGTAGCCAGTGCTTCCATGCCTCCTGCTCCCCTGTGTCATAGATGTGCAATTAGCTCACCAACCTCATGCTCACCATCCACACCCCCTCATCCAAATGTGGGTGCCTCCTCCCATGCTCAACATTGGTATCCCTCCAATGGATAATACCATCCTCCCAAATCAAATCAATATCTCTACACTTCATGGGGTGTTGAAGTGCAATCTCTTGGATATATCCAAATGAAGACCAATAATCAATGACAAAGTTGACCCCATAAGGATCCAAATATACTAAAGGAAAAATCTTCTCGTGCTCATCAACAAAGATCCATCATAATAATTGGAGATAATATTTCACTCATCAACCATCTGCCTATCTCCTGCTACACATGTAGAATGGTCATCGGAATGCTCCAATATTGGTTGGGCCCCAAAATCATCACTGCTACTCAATGACAACGTTGTTGATCACCATGATGGTGCATTTTCTGTCTCATGATCATGTTCAATGTCGAACACATAGCTCTGCATTGGTTTGTTTAGGATAATACTCATCCTATCCTCCAAAAATCTACACTCCAACCCCAAGAGTTGTGTGCAACTCAACAATGAAATACTAAGATGATTATATGTCTCTTCCTTGATCAAATCAAGGGTCCTCTACGCAGTGATAGTCTGCTGCTCCAAATCAACAATGTGCTTTTACCCTAGGTCATGTATTTGCCCTGATGGCATGTTCCCACAATCCCCCATATGATGTGTTGAAATAATAGGAAGTGGAAATATGTGCATACCATGGTAAAGCTTGGGAACATAATGTACTACTACAAGGGTTCCTTCTTCCATTGTGATGACTTCCCAAACTACTGATGATGATGTCTGCTCCTCTATAGTTGTACCAGCACTGGTATAAGTCTCCTCCTCCTCGTGCATCTCCGTAATAGTGCATGGGACTCTAAATTCCAAGAGATCAAGATCACTTTGCAAGGGTGCAAGTGTCCCTTCTCCTTATGCAAGTACTCCTACAGCAAGTGGTGGTGAAGGTCTATTTTCCTCTGATTTCCTCTTGTCAAACTTCTTGATCAACCTTTGAGTAAAATATGCATATGCAGTCACTCTTGCATGACTCAAATGGTTGAACCACCAAATGTTTGCTTCACCCTCAAGGTGCCGCACTGCAATCTCAACAGTTTCTTTCTCTACCACTGAATGCAGCAGGAAAAATGCATCCAACTCCATTCCCCAATTCCTTGTTGTGCATGTGGATGACCCATCAAATATAGACAATATAAATCTATTGTTGCAAAGTCTTCTTTCTTCCTTGAGATGGATGACCTGTGTGAGAGTTAGATTCTCCTTGAAAGCCCTTACCTGAGATTTGTATTCTACAAGATACTCACTTAGAATATCATGATCTAAGTGTCCTCCATCTCAATGCCTTTTGTCTTCTTGAGAACTTCTACAACTCAAGAAGTTGATGTGAAGTTTGGGCAGCCCTGGGCAAACCGTGGAGGATAGCCTATTTTTGGATTGCAGTGCTCAATTTGAGAAACTTATCAGTTATTATTTGATGTTTGATGTGTATTAGATACAACAGAAGTGGTTTCAATGACAGGAACATAATTCTGAGGGATTTTGTGCCATTTATAAGCTCATATTAGCTTACTGCACCGACAAAAGGAATCGTGTCAACAAGAGCCTAAATTTGTTTGCAGAATTTGGACATCCAATTGAGGGATATATATGGTATTTTCAGTCCTTTGGATCATTTTTGTATTCATTGGAATTAAGTATTTACTTTGTAAAAAACTTACCATAATCCCAAAGAGCTGAGTCAAGATGACCAAGCTCAAAGGAGACGTAGCCCATGAGATTTCAGGTGAACTCCTAGATTAAAATTGGAGTTGTGTTTGAATGATTATTTGCTACATTATGTTGCTATCATACATGTTAAATTACAGCAAGAACAAATGAAGTTAAGACACATAAACAATAAAAATTCATAAACCACTTTCAAGTAAATAATTCCGCAAAATTGTCAAGTACAAGCTAGATCATTTTTAATTTAAACTGAGTGGTAGGTTCTTGAAATACATACAAGTTATCTAGACCATTTTCAGATCAAAAACAAACACTGAAAGTGGCCCTCAAAATCCTCCATTGCTTCTACCCTACAACACAACACAACTCTACCAGAAACTGTGTTGTGGCTGAAGACTGAAGCTTAGCCAAAATGTCGGAATGTGGAAATGTAGTGCAATACTCTTCCTAGAGGATCCTTAAGGAAAGAGGTGGGATTCCCGCTCGGGAACACCCTGTGCTAAACAACACAGCAATCTCAGCTAAATAGCTGGAGAGTGCATCCTGAAGAGCCTCCTCTCCTCCTCCTATAGCATCCTCATAGATGTGCAAGTGGCTCACCAACCTCATGCTCACCATCCACACCCCCTCATTCAAATGAGGGTTCCTTCTTCCATGCTCAACATTGGTATCCCTCCAATGGAGAATACCATCCTCCCAAATCAAATCAATATCTCTGCACTTCATGGGATGTTGAAGTGCAGCCTCCTGGAGATCTCCAAATGAAGACCACTCATCAATGACCAAATTGACCCCATAAGGATCCAAATATACTGAAGGAAAAATATTCTCATTGAGCAGTGAAGTGCTCATCAAGAAAGATCCATCATAATAATGGGAGATAATATGTCTCTCATCAACCATTTGCCTATCCTCTGCTACACATGTGGAATGGTCATTGGAATGCTCCAATAATGGTTGGGCCCCCAAATCATCACTATTGCTCAATGACAGCATTGCTAATCTCCATGATGGTGCATCTGTTGTCTCAAGATCATGTTCAATGTCTAACATATAGTTCTGCATTGGTTTGTTTAGGATAGTACTCATCTTATCCTCCAAAAATCTACACTCCAACCTCAAGAGTTATGTGCATCTCAACAATGACATACTAGGATGACTATATGTCTCTTCCTTGATCAAATCAAGGGTCCTCTGTGTAGTTATAGTCTTCTGCTTCAAATCAGCAATGTGATTTGACCCTAGGTCACGTATTTGCCGTGATGGCATGTTCCCACAATCCCCCATATGATGTGCTGAAATAATAAAAAGTGGAAATATGTGTTGTAATGTTCCTAATTAGCCCAAGCTAATAGGAATATTTCATTATTTATTTAATTTTATTTATTGATGAATAAAATGTAAAGGAGGACATGAAAAACTCCTAAAACATAAGAATAAATCAATGCCCAATGTGAACAGAGACAAATCAGGGCTTTCTTAATAAAAGCCATTTGTGTGTGAACAGGATTGAGCCATTTGACCGGGTCAACAGGACCAAATCACTAAGAAGACCAGATACATTGAACCACTTTGAAGACCCAACGCAGTTCTAGAAGGAGGATCCCATGTGAAAGGGGTTAATTCATTTGAGGTGGTTTATGGTTTTGCACATCCTCATCTTATAAAAGGAAGGAGAATGCTTAAGGAAAGGTTGTTGAAGATATTCAGAATTGAGTCTGCTTAGACTAATTCCAATTCTCCGGGTTGTTTAGCTAGATAATAGTGAGGGTTTCCTGTTTAGGAATCCTCCCTCCTTCCTTGAGTAGCTCTTGGAGGAGATTGTGCTGCTTTGGCCCACTATTTGGCATTGGCCAAGATCCATCTCTCTTAGGCAGCACAAATCTAGTCAGGATTTACTTGCTTTAGTGAGCTGTAGCAAGTGGGATTCTAGATCTGCAGAGATCTAGCTTGTTTTGGGAGCCTCTTCTCACGGAGTGTGTATTTTAACCTCCTGGAAGAGTGCCTCTCCTGATTGTGCTTCAGATCCATATCTTGGCATCAAGCCAAAGTGCTATTCACTTCTTCAGTGTAGCCCCTTGAGGAAACTGCATCCTTTTTGCAGGCAGAGTTGTAGTGTGGGTCTTGCATCAGTTTGGAGGATAGATCTCTGGTGAAAGGGATCCTCCATTCACTGTTGTGATCCACAGATTGGCCAACAAATCTATGTTCCATTTCAGATATGATATGTTGTGTATAATTTTCTTCATAAATTTCTAAAGTTTACTACAGATCCATGGTTTAGATCTCAGATCTAATCATTGTTATTCATCTTCTGCTAAGATCCCCAAGGGGAATGTACTAAAAATATATTTTTGCATATATATCCCATTCTGATCTATGATTTTGTATTCAAATCTACTATTGATCCAAAATATAATGAAACATTGTTTCATTCTGTTGAATATTGCAACAAGAAACAGTGAAGGAGGCATCCTGAAACATCTTTCCTAATCCTAGTTGGAAAGTGATCACCAAAACTAGGTGGGGGCCACATAGGTGATTTTTGTCGCAAAGTCTATTTTTAGACTATGTCTATTTTTAGACATGTCGATCATATTCTATGAGTTGCGGGATGCTATTTGTGGATGGTTGGTCAAGTTGGAAAAAATAGATGGACTTCTATTTTTAGACATACGAATTCGAAGTCTATTTTTAGACTGCCTGTCTAAAAATAGAACAGTCAAATATTATTAGCCCTTAATAATATTTGGACTATAAACTTTATCTTATCCTCTTGGAGCACTTCAGTTCGAGCTACAGATGTGGCACATGCAGCTATCAGAAGGAAATTCGAATTTCCTATGGGTTAGTTGAGCTATTGCATGGTTGACTTCAGTTAGAACTCATGTGGCAGAGTTTGGTGGAGTTGATTGAGGAGTTGATGGAGATTGTGTTCCGGTTAACTTAGTTGAACTAGTTGTATTTAGTTAAACTGACTAATACACTAGAGATGAGTGGTGTGAATTAAATATTATTTAATTCACTAATTATTAACTCATAAATCAACTAAAGAACACATCAGTTAACTCAGTGCATGTACAGTACAGTGAAGACCAGTGGAAGAGGTAGGAGAAAGGGTGGAGTTTACTATCAGTTGTGACTATAGTGTGCATGAGATTTGCACAATCATTGGAGGAGATTGCCAATGAGGATTGCGTAGTTAAATCCAAGGGAATTCGAATTCATTCATTCATTCTCTCATCTTGGATTGCGCAGTAGAGGCAGGAAAATAGTGGAGGAGTTTTGAACCCGTGACTTGTTCAAAACTGAGCTAGTTTGTGTGTAACTTTTGGAGACAGTACTGAGTACTTGTGAGGAGTATTGTACTGAGATTGTTACATGATTCTTCTTCATTATAATATACGGACAGTAGGGGGTTTTCAATTGTAAGCTTTCCCTGGTATACATACTGTGTTATATGTGTTGAGTTTCTATGTGCGCATGTGAATGTTTTCAATACCGCTTGTTGTTTTTATTTCCGCATGTGATGATTAATGCGTAGAAGAGATTATGTGTTATGTATGAAGCTCAAATAGTATGTGACTAGGATAATCTTGGTGAATAATTCAGCAAATTATTCAAATTTCTACATGGTATCGGAGCGATATTGATCATCAGATCTATTATTCAGAAAGTGATTGCATTTTATTTCTTTAGGCAGAGTCTGCAATCGGGCCAGGTAGCCTCCGGATTCATCCTTATTTGAAGGTGAAAGTTCTGGTAAATGCCCATGCAGTCAACCTCTGATTTGGAAATAATTTGTTCTCACGAATTTTAGATCGAAAGCGGTTGAGTTTTAAGCTGGTGGAATTCGATTTATTCCAAAGCAAGAGCAACCAGAGGAAGTTGGTGCTCAAGGATAAACTCAGGAAAATAAAGATGGAGAAGAATGACACTATTCCGATATACTTGAAAAAGTTTTTCCACTACAGGGATGAGCTTGGGAGTATAGGAGTTAGTGTGGATGAAGAAGGACAAGTCAAGAAGGTAGGGATTCGAGAAAGGAATCTCTACAGACTTGAAGTAGATGGGATGTCTACGGAGCTTCCTACTGTTGGGAAGTGCATGAAAGACATGCAATTGATGCTTGAGAGGGAGCAAGTGTTGCATGCAGGCGAGAAAGACATGCAACTGATGCTTGAGAGGGAGCAAGTTTTGCATGCAGGTGAAAGTGAACCTCGGGGTGTGGAGCAGCCACAAGAGGATCATGGAGTGGGAGAGACCACTCATGCAGAGAAACTTCGTGCCAGATGGGCAGAGGGAGTGCATGTAGCTATACCACCAGGTGAGAGGTGGGGTGACATGCATGAGTAATCCCAGGTGGAGATTTCTGGGCAGGATTCATAGAGATGGTGTGGATCTCATGAATTGAACCTGGCTACGAGGTGCCCACATTGCAGCAGTAGCAGATCATTTGGATTGATGCAGGAAGATCAAAGTGACAGTGTCGGATACTGGAGTGCGAATCAGAGTTGATAGCAAGTGAAAGAGTGCATGGGTGCAAGAGTTCAACAACGCAGTGGTTCCTGATGACATGTGCAGTAGCTAAGCAGAGGTCAAAGACTTTGATGATAGATGCATCAGAATGATTGAGTTGTTTGTAACCTATTTAGTTTCGGAGATGTTGCATGCAAAGGGTGCATGGCACATGCATGGAGTTGCATGGTGCATGCATGAGTTTGCATGAAAGCATGCATGGATTTTCATAGTGCATCGCATGGTTGCATGGCTCATGCAAAGGGTGCATGGCGAATGCATGGAGTTGCATGTCGCATGCATGGAGTTGCATGGCGCTTGTGAAGGTTGCGGGGGCGAATGCATGAGTTTGCATGTCGCATGCAATGACAGTCCTTTCTTGTTGAGAGGGAGTGTTGAAAATGGCAACAAGAAACAGTGAAGGAGGCCTCCTGAAACATCTTTCCTGATCCTAGTTGGAAAGTGATCACCTAAACTAGGTGGGGACCACACATGTGATTTTTGTCGAAAAGTCTATTTTTAGACTATGTCTCTTTTTAGACATATGGAGCATGGTCTAGGAGTTGCGGGATGCTATTCTTGGATGATTGGTCAAGTTGGTAAAAATAGATGGACATCTATTTTTAGACATCCAGGTCGAAGTCTATTTTTAGACTGCCTGTCTAAAAATAGAACAGTCAAATATTATTAGCCCTTAATAATATTTGGACTATAAACTTTATCTTATCCTCTTGGAGCACTTCAGTTCAAGCTACAGATGTGGCACATGCAGCTGGTAGAAGGAAATTCGAATTTCCTATGGGTTAGTTGAGCTATTGCATGTTTGACTTCAATTAGAACTCATGTGGCAGAGTTTGGTGGAGTTGATGAGACAGTTGATGGAGTTGTGTTCGGTTTAACTTAGTTGAACTAGTTGTATTTAGTTAAAATGACTAATACAATAGAGATGAGTGGTGTGAATTAAATATTGTTTAATTCACTAATTATTAACTCATAAATCAACTAAAGAAAACATCAGTTAACTCAGTGCATGTACAGTTCAGTGAAGACCAGTGGAAGAGGTAGGAGAAAGGGTGGAGTCTACTATCAGTTGTGACTATAGTGTGCATGAGATTTGCACAATCATTGGAGAATATTGCCAATGAGGATTGCGCAGTTAAAGCCAAGGGAATTCGAATTCATTCCATCCATTCTCTCATCTTGGATTGCGTAGTAGAGGCAGGAAAACAGTGGAGGAGTTTTGAACCCGTGACTTGTTCAAAACTGAGCTAGTTTGTGTGTAACTTTTGGAGACAGTACTGAGTACTTGTGAGGAGTATTGTACGGAGATTGTTACATGATTCTTCTTCATTATAATATACACATACGATGGATTGGTTTTCACAGCTATAAGCTTGAGTATGCATCTTGTGTTATATGTGTTGAATTTCTATGTCTTTGCATGTGAATGTTTTCAATACCGCTTGTTGTTTTATTTCCGCATGTGATGATTAATGCGTAGAATAGATTATGTGTTATGTAGAGGCTCAAATAGTATGTGACCAGATAATCTCGGTGAATAATTCAGCAAATTATTCAGAATTTCTACATTCCTGTAAATTACAGCATTCGAAATATGTCTTATGTATTTTAACCATTTTTCACCTTCCTTGCAATTCCCCATCCCGCACAATTGGAGGGCTCATTCTGTGACCTGTGAGCAGTGACATGACTTGAAACCGCTTTCATGACATCCCTCTGAACATGAGCTTTCATTGCCTTGAAGACAACTCCCTGTGAAAAATCCTAAAAACACCCCTTTTTGCATTGGCGCGGGAAGACAGTTCAGTACCCGCACCAATGGGGGAAATCCTTCAAATAGGGCGCGCCAATTGGCACTCTGTCTCAGAGTCGCACTCACGCCAGCAATTTTAAGGAGTGTTTTTAAAAAATAAATGGCGGAAGTTTCGTCCTAACCAATTCATAAACTGGTATCTAATTTGAGTTGGGTGGTTTGGATCCGGGTCTCCATGTAGAGGAAGTGGTTTTCCACCTCTCATGGAAGCTTCCTTGAGGATAGGGCCAGTCCCATGATTATAGGGATCCCAACTCCCCTTCCTCCATCTATAAAAGCTTTCTCATCTTCTTTGCAAGCTAGTTCCCAAGAGCCATCAGAGCCTTATGCTGCAAGAGCCTTGATTCATTCCCTTAAGGCCAACTCCAAGCAAGGAGATTATTGTCTAGACATCCAAAGAGAGAGGCTTGTCCCATCCCCGACAGGCTTCTTCGAGACGTGTTCCGCTGGCGACCCTCCGAAGGAGAATTCAGCGTCAGAGCCAGGTTGTATCCTCCTTTGATTGATTAATGATAAGCGGCTATTGGTTATGGTTGCACTCTTGTTGATGATTATGATAATGAGTTATGTCTTCTCTGACTGAAATATAGTTGCATATACTGGATTTTACGCTTGCGTTTGTTGTGTTTCTTGCGTGTGCGGGGTTTAGTCACGGAGAATCGTGAGGATCGTGATGCGCGAGCTTAGGAACGGGGCGCTGCCCTGCTGTCTACAAACGGCATTGGATTCGGGTAAGCCTTCATCGCTGGTTGGTTTATTTTCCAATTAGGAAACTGCTACGGCATGTGACGATTGTTGCTGGGCCGGTGCAGGCTAGTAGCGAGTTTCCTATCAGACATGAGAGGATTTACCTCTAGGTCTCATTCCATAAGTTCTTCTCATTTGAGGCCTTTCTTATATATTTAAATGTCATTTTCTATAATGTAAATAATTTGAGTCATATTTTGAGTTTCCATACGATGTTCCGGTATTATTTAATTAAAATATAAAGTATATTTATCATGTGAAATAAAATTTACTATAATCATGAAATCAGGGTTTTCTAGCCTAGTTAGGAAAGGAGGAACTATTTAACATAGAAAAATTCTTTTTTTTTTTTTGCTGAAATTTGACAAGGGAGTCCCTCATAACCCTATATATCATATCCAACCACTTTTCCATCTTATTTTTACGCATATCTCTGAATACATACGTTTTAGGGCCTAAATCATCACTTTTCCCCACCTTTTGGTCTATAAAACACGGTATAAAGTTGTTGTTGTATATTTTATTGAAGGAAGGTTAAAGTGATTTTGAAAGGCTATTATCGATCATAGGGCTACTTCTCCAGCACTACGGAATACCCATACTAGGGTATTCCCATTGTTGTAGAAAATTCTAGTTTTGGAACATTACGGTGGTATCGGGCAGATCTTAACCAAACCCTGTGGCTTCAAGCCAAAGTGTTTGTAAAGAAAGCAAGAAAGAAAGGTTAGAATGTTGAAGAAGATGAGATTTACCTCATCATATCCATGAAGAGCCTCTTCAAAGTGGGTAGACAGACAAAGGAGAAAGAAGAAGAAAATGAAACTCCTAGAGGGTTTCAAGGAGAAGAAAGTTGCAGTGAGACCTACAGAAGGTTTCAAGAAGGAGAGGAAGACCCATGAACTTCCTACCCTCACAAAGAAGATGAATTTTACAGAAAAAACAAGATCATGGCTCTGCCACTTGGAAGAATGACAGAAGAGGAGATCTCCCTGCTCCTTTTCCAGACCATGAGGGGTATTGAAGAATATCTCAAGGAGATTGAAAGGGTGGAGACTTGTACCAGCACTAGAACAACGTTGGAGGAGCAGCCTTCAGTAATGAAGGAAGACTACATAGTTGCAGAAGAATCTCTTGCTTCTACATCCCACCAAGGTGTGATTAAAAATTCATCTGTTGTCATTTCAGCACATTGTATGAAGAGATCTACTTCTCTGTATGTTGTTGATTTAGAGCAACAAAGTTGCACTGTGTTGTGCAAGAGCAGTAAGGAAGAAAGGAGGCACCATTCCTCATGGGGACATTCAAATTGTAGCTTCATTCATGGAGCAATGGAGGAAGAAATGATGAGTGGTAGACATCTTGAAGTGAGAAACCTTTTCTCCTTTCCAGATGCGTCTTTCTCAATGAGCACTCCCCAGCTCAAAGAGAAACTTCTACCTGCAGAAGATCTAGAACCTCAATGGTTTTGGAAGAACATAGATGAGAGGTCTTTTATTGAAGATATCAAAGGGATTTCATTTCAAAATCCCTTGAAATGCAGAAGATGTGAAACCATGAGGACACAAAGAGGAGATGGGGAAGAGGGCCAGCCTCATTCCTGTCCATTGCAGAAGGTTGAAACACCTAGGAAGGTGATTGTATTGCGCAAAGGAAGCATGGAGGGTCTTCTCCACTCATGTATTCAGTCATATCTCATTGAGGAGGTCTCATTATGTGAATATTATGGAACCATCCATGGGACACATGTGTCATCTCTATCAAAGGATGAGATCCTGAAGATTGCAGAAGGCAAAGAGGAGGGCAAGCTTCACATGGTAAGAAAAATTTTTCCCTCTTTATTTCAGCACAATAATGCAAAAATAAGGCAAGGTGATCCATTCAAGCAAAGCAAGGACACATCAGTCCATACATCCTTCCATGACCTATCCCTTGATGTCTCCTTACTTGAAGGAATTCCACCAAGGAGTTCCCATGATGAGCAGAAGAGAAAAGTGTTCCCTAAACCTTGTGCATCAATGTCATCTCTTTCTAAGAGGGAAGCCAACACAACATTGGATACTTTGGGTAAGAAGCATGCTTATGTAAATCACATTTTATTTTATGATTGCATGTATTCTCTTACTTTATATTTGCAGGCCATAACTCCTAAGGGGAGTGTTTTACCTTACAAGCTTCATGGCCAACTACGGGCCAATATTATTTTCAAATATGGCTACTCCCTTGATGGGATAAGGGAGGTGTTGCAACATGATGGGTGCTTCCCAAAAGCACCAAATATACATTTCACTTACATCCATGGTGAAATGATAAGAGCAGCAAGCAAGTGGCATGTAGTCCACTTACCACATCTAGATCTTAAGCGGGAAGGAGATCACCTGCACTGGTTCTTATTGGGTGAGTTTAGGAATCACCCAAAGTTTTTGATTTTCTTGTCTCATGCCATGTACTCCAAGAGAATAATGCATAAGAAGAAGGTGTGTTTGTTTTGGTTGATGAGGAGAGATTATGGACACCCCATGTTGAATTTCATGTCCATACATCTACTTGTATTCATGTTGTATGTACATGTATTTCTATTTAGAATGAATGTCATAATCATGTATGTACTTTGGGTTGGGAGAAGATGTAACCTTCTCATGAAATGGCATATGGGAGCATGTTTATGTCATGATGTTAATGATGCTCCAATATTTATTGTAAACATGAGGGGAGGAATGATACATTGGATGAATGTATCCATTGGGAGTGCAATTCCCCATATTCATTTGCATTTCAAGAAGAGGATGGAACCTTATATGGATGCTGCATTGTGTATTGTGTTCTCTTATGAAAAAGGTCATGTATTGAGTTTGTGTCATAAAAGGAAGTCTCTCACATGGGAGAAATTGGAGCTTGACATGTGTTTCTTGAATTCCATTCAGCCAACACTCATTATCCTCTATCATTTCCAAGCTTTGAAGAAGCTTATTTCAACAAACAAGTGGTGGGATGGCCCCTTATTATGCTATGATTTGAAGCAGCATGGGAAGGGAAAATTTCCACATAACGCCTTTGGCATGGAAGGGGGCCAAAAGGAAGAGTCAAATCAGCTCACTCTTTCTTCTTTTGAGGAAGAGAATAGATACCTGCACCACTCCATTGATGGGAGGAGGATTGTTGGTGAAAAACATGATAATGTTACATATGTTTTATATTCTGATTTCATGTACTCTTACACCATGTTTTTGCAGGCCATGACTCCAAGGAGGAGTGTTATATCATGTGAGCCTCTTGGCCAATATTGGGCCCCAAAAATTTCTGAATTGGGCCACTCCCTTGAGAAGAAAAGGGAGATTTTGCAAGACGATGGGTGCTTCCCCAAAGAACCAAACATATATCAAACTTTCAGCCATGGTGATATGATGTGGGCAGCAAGTAAGTGGTGGGAAAACCACTTACCATATCTAAATTTGATGTAAGCAGGGGATGCCTTGCGTTGGTTCCACATGTGGGACTATGACCCACCTCCATATGTGCAATTTTCTGTTTTCAAGCACATTGTTTTGATTCCCTATCTTGATAATGTACTTGTAATTCTATGGGGATGTATGGGGAAAGAAGGAAGGATGGAATGTGCCTCATGGGATGGCTACTCTCCATGTACTTTATGTTTTCTTGTTTCAGGGAGAGCATGGGGGCAAACCATGTTTGTTTCATATGATCTATTGTCTCCTTATGGGATGAGCTATTTTCATCCCATGAGAACCTTGGAGGAGCAAGACATGGATGGATGGATTGGTGAGCACTTGGCTTATGGAGGAAGCTTAACTTATGTTGGTGTCACCAAGGAGGAGATTTAGCAGCACTCACCTTGCTGTTGCTTGAGGACAAGCAACAATTTTGGAGGGGAGAACTGTAATGTTCCTAATTAGCCCAAGCTAATAGGAATATTTCATTATGTTTTTAATTTTATTTATTGATGAATAAAATGTAAAGGAGGACATGAAAAATTCATAAAACATAAGAATAAATCAATGCCCAATGTGAACAGAGACAAATAAGGGCTTTCTTAATAAAATTCACTTATGTGTGAATAGGATTGAGCCATTTGACTGGGTCAATAGGACCAAATCACTAAGCAAACCAGATACATTGAACCACTTTGAAGACCCAGCACAATTCTAGAAGGAGGATCCCATGTGAAATGGGTTAATTCATTTGAGGTGGTTTAGGGTTTTGCATATCCTCATCTTATAAAAGGAAGGAGAAGGCTCAAGGAAAGCTTGTTGAATATATTTAGAATTGAGTCTTCTTAGACTAAGTCCAATTCTCTGGGCTGTTTATCCAGAGAATAGTGAGGGTTTCCTGTTTAGGAATCCTCCCTCCTTCCTTGAGTAGCTCTTGGAGGAGATTGTGCTGCTTTGGCCCACTATCCGGCATTAGCCAAGCTCCATATCTCTTGGGTACCGTAAATCCAGTCAGGATTTACTTGCTTCAGTGAGCTGCAGCAAGTGGGATTCTAGATCTGCAGAGATCTTGCTTGTTTTGGGAGCCTCTTCTCACGGAGTGTGTCTTTTAACCTCCTGGAAGAGTGCCTCTCCTAATTGTGCTTCAAATCCATATCTTGGCATTAGGCCAAAGTTATATTCACTTCTTCAACATAGTCCCTTGAGGAAACTACATCCTTTTTGCAGGCAGAGTTGCAGTGTGGGTCTTGCATCAGTTTGGAGGATAGATCTCTGGTGAAAGGGATCCTCCCTTCACTGTGGTGATCCATAGATTGGCCAACCAATCTATGTTCCATTTCAGATCTGATATTCTGTATATCATGTTCTTCAGAAATTTTTGAAGTTCACTGTAGATCCATGGTTTAGATCTCAGATCTAATCATTGTTATTCATCTTCTGCTAAGATCCCCAAGGGGAATGTACAAAAAGCTCTTTTTGCATATATATCCCATTATGATCTATGATTTTGTATTCAAATCCGTTATTGATCCAAAATATAATGAAACACTACTTCAGTCCCCTGTAAATTACGTCGTTCAACTCTTTTGTCTCATTCCATGGTTGCAACACCTCATTTTGAGGCCTTTCTCTATGTAAATCTATGTTTTTCCTAATGTAAATAATTTGAGTCATATTCTAAGTTTCCATACAGATGTTCCAAAATTATTTCAATTAAAACCCTCATAAATTATGCTATCCATGCTTCAGAAAATTTCTGCATAATCTAAGCCATGGGAAATCAGGGTTTTCTAGCCTAGTTAGGAAAGGAGGAACTGTTTAACATAGAAAAACGAATTTTTTTTGGCTAAAATTCGACATGGGAGTCCCTCATAATGCTATATATCATATCCAACTACTTTCCCATCTTATTTTTACGCAGATCTCTGAATACATTCGTTTTAGAGCCTAAATCATCACTTTTCCCCACCTTTTGCTTTATAAAACGTTGTATAAAGTTTTTGATGCATATTTTATTCAATTTTAAGTGATCTGACATCTATTATCAGTCATGGGGCTGCTTCTCCAACTCTATAATACCTTAGGGTATTCCCATTGTTGTAGAAATTCCAGTTTTGGAACATTACATGTGCATACCTCGATAAAGCTTGGGAACATCTTGTACTGCTACAAGGGTTCCTTCCTCTGGCATGATGACTTCCCCAACTACCGATGATGATAGTTGCTCATTTATAGTTACACTAGCACTGGTATAAGTCTCCTCCTCCTCATGCATCTCCTGAATAGTGCATGGGACTCTAAATTCCAAGAGATCAAGATCACTTTGCACGGGTGCAAGTGTCCCTTATTCTCATGCAAGAACACCTAAAACAAGTGGTGGTGAAGGTCTCTTATCCTTTGATTTCTTCTTGTCAAACTTCTTGATCAACCTTTGAGTAAAATCTTCATATGCAGTCACTCTTGCATGACTCAAATGGTTGAACCACTAAATGTTTGCTTCACCGTCAAGGTGCAGCGATGAAATCTCAACAACTTCTTTCTCTACCACTGGATGTAGAAGGAAAAATGCATCCAAATCCATTCCCCAAGTCCTTGTTGTGCATGTGTATGACCCATCAAATGTAGACATTAGAAATCTATTGCTGCAATGTCTTCTTTCTTCCTTGAGCTGGATGAACTGTGGAAGAGTTAGATTCTCCTTGAAAGCCCTTGCTTGAGATTTTTATTCTGCAAGATACTCACTTAGAATCTCATGATCTAAGTTTCCTCCATCTCCATGAATTTTGTCTTCTTCTTTAAAATAAAAGGGCATATTATGTTTCTTTGGAGCTCTATGCAATACCAGTTCTTTCTGTTGATAGGAAGTGCATGGACATTCCTCATCTTGAAACCCTAATTTGGTTTCATTGAATTTCTCTATTTTTCTTTGCTTGACCTCCTTGGTTAGGTCCCTCTTACATTTGAAAATAGATGTGATAAAACTCATTCCTTCCATCATTCTGATCTCTTTCTCCTTCTTCTTATTCTCCTGATAGCATAATGGCTGAGATCCAAAGGCTGAGCCAAGATTATGCTTTGATACCACTATAATATTCCAAAATGGAAAAGAAAAAAATATAGAAAAAAATACTAGAAATAGAAGTGAATAACATTACACCAACATGTGTGACAAAAATTGAGCCATTTTATTATGTAAATCAACAGCATATAAGTATAAGAAAATAGGTATAACTCAGATAATCAAGGCAAACAAGCCTCCCATGAATACATATTCCATAACATGAAGAATAAATACTACACAAATGCAGGAGAACCTATACAACATGGTTTTAATGAGGGGAATTGCTGCTGGAAAATTTAATAATGTAGATCTCTTGATATATGGCTCAAATAATGTCGGGAGTAGAGATCTAAGCTCCCAAGCATATTTCCAAGACAACCGAGAAAGGGTTTCTAGAAATATCCCAAAGTACAAAATGTCGGAATACAGCCCTAGGGTTGAATAGAAGCTGCAAACTGAATACTTGAAGGAGGTGGCTGATTTGATAAAGAAATTAATAGAACTCCTCCAATATAACCTCCAATTGAAAGGATGATCCCCTCACTGAAGACCTCACCCTCCAAATGAATCACTGAATCCTCCTCTGAAAATACACAATAGAATAATGTAGTCCTTGAGGGAAACTGCGCTGTAGGAGGTGGGAATAGCTAGTCTTGATGGAAAATAATGAAATTAAGCTCCAGGGCCTTCCTTGATAGCCTCCCAATGAAAATGCTACCTCTCCATTAAAAAACAAACACTGAAAGTGGCCCTCCTCCACTTCTTCTACCCTACAACACAACACAACACAACGCCACCAGAAATTGCACTGTGTCTGGAGACTGAAGCTTGGCCAAAATGTCGGAATGTGGAAATGTAGTGCAATACTCTTCCTAGAGGATCCTCAAGGAAAGAGGTGGGAATCCCACTCGGGAACACCCTGTGCTAAACAACACAGCAATCTCAGCTAAATAGCTGGAGAGTGTAAGAAGTCATATAGACCACAAAATCAATAATCAACAACATAATCATCTATCGCTGCCTTGCCCTCCGTATAAAAAATTGTGAGCCTTCTCCCCTTGGGTCCCACTCATTAAAGTCATTACTATCATGGAGACTTCCTCTAATTCACACTGCGATGTCTCTCATCGATGATCCACTCCCTCCATACCAACGCTATTGATTTGGTCAAACTTGACCTTGTCCACATGCATTAGCCCCTGTTCACAAATGAGGGTACTTTATCCAACTATTAATATGATCCCTTTTCACATTAAGAGGTGTTTTTTTCCTACTAAATATATTTATGGGTCTCCCTACCCACTTATTTATCTATCTAAATGGCAAAAGAAAAAATTAATATTCCAATTAGCTGCATGCTAATTTAGGAATATTACAGTCCTCCCCTCCAAAATGTTGCTTGTCCTCAAGAAACTGCAAGGATAGAACTGAAGAGCCTCCTCTCCTCCTCCTGTAGCATCCTCATATGATAAGCTCCTCCAATGAACAAGATTTTGTCTCATCAATAAGTCTCCAAGTTGCTCCTTCCAAGTGTGCAAGTTAGCTTTTGGATACAAATCCAAATAGCTATCATAATGAAGAAGTGGAATATCCATGGAGGCAACAATATGTTTTCTAGAGGCCTTCTTGATGCATGGAATCTGAAATATATTGGGTATCATCATTCCCATGTGAAGCTCCCACCCCCAAGCTATCATCCACACAAAATGAGTCACCCTCCAAAATGGTAACTAATGGGAAAAATCCTCCACCTTTGGCTCTTGCAATGTAGGTGGGATGCATATATGAACATGATAGATAAAATGGCCTACGCCGCGTTGTCTCTCTCTTGACTTGTGATAAGTGTAGAGCTGTTGTAGAATCTGGGATGTAATAATATTACCCTCAAGCGACAAAAGTAAAATTAGATCTACAAATACTTATTCTCTAGTTTCATGAGCCCAAACCATCTCGTACCAAGTGAATAGCACATCATTACCATATGGAATCAAAATCAGAAGTATACCAAATGTTATGTGTAACATTGGATGGTCCCAATGGTTTCTCCAATAGATACATCGCAGTTTCACTAACTGTTGTTTTAGAACATCATGTGGCAAGTTGTCTTCCAACAATTTGCTAGTTGTGCATGTTTTCTCATCTACTATGAAGTAGTAAATTTCATGATATATCAGCTGAGCATAACAAGAATAACATAAAACATGCCCAAAGCCATCCAAGAAAGGGCTTCCTCCATCACTGAGATTAGTCTTGGAAAGACCATGAATCCAAAATAGAAACTTGCCCTCTTGTGGAGCAATGCACTACTCATATATGGCAAGAGAATGAAAATGTTTTGTTATATGAAAATTAAGTACAAATGTACCATTCTTATCATGCATTGTGAGTAGGCTGAAAATGAGGTCCATGGATGAGTCCTCCCATGATAATCTTCTCATAGTGGTCTGAAAAATGAAGGGATGCATAAGCCCTTTGGAACACTCAATCAATAAACACATACTCCTAAGTGACAGTTCTATTGGAATTTGTGATAAGGCCCTCGCTACCTCATGACTCCATTATTTGGCATTCCACATGCCAAAGTCATCTGCCATGATGCTGCTACATATGAGAGACTTCTTCCTATGTGGAAGTACCTCCTGATTCTCCAAAGCTGAAGAGAACACTCTTTTCACCCTAATTGTGCCATTCTCTATTCCTGACATATCCAGTAAAGTATGGGAGGAAATCATCCCATACTCTCCCGAGAGTAACCAAATAAACAATGGTTCTTTCTGCATTCTCACATCTCCATTATATAGACCATGGAGTGAAAATATGATGACTGACATGAATAATGTCACATCAGCTCAATGCAACCAAACTCCTTGCTACCATATAATGCAAATGTCATGCCAACTACTAACACACCCTCAAATATAGGATATGTTACCTGATGGCCAAACTCTTTCAAGAGAAGCTAGTGCAGCCATGCCTCTAGCTGCCCTATTTCATAGATGTGAAAGTGGCTCACCAACCTCATGCTCACCATCCACACCCCCTCATCCAAATGCGGGTTCCTCCTTCCATGCTCAACATTGGTATCCCTCCAATGGAGAATACCATCCTCCCAAATCAAATCAATATCTCTACACTTCATGGGGTGTTGAAGTGCATCCTCCTGGAGATCTCCAAATGAAGACCACTCATCAATGACCAAATTGACCCCATAAGGATCCAAATATATTGAACAAAGAATATTCTCATTGAGCAGTGAAGTGCTCATCAAGAAAGATCCATCATAATAATGGGAGATAATATGTCTCTCATCAACCATCTGCCTATCCCCTGCTACACATGTGGAATGGTCACTAGAATGCTCCAATAATGGTTGGCCCCCAACTCATCATTGCTGCTCAATGATAGCGCTCCTGATCTCCATGATGGTGCATCTTTTGTCTCATGATCATATTCAATGCAGAACATATAGTTCTGCATTGGTTTGTTTAGGATAATACTCATCTTATCCTCCAAAAATCTACACTCCAACCCCAAGAGTTATGTGCAGCTCAAAAATGACATATTAGGATCACTATATGTCTCTTCCTTGATCAAATCAAGGGTCCTCTGCAGTGATATTCTGCTGCTCCAAATCAGCAATATGCCTTGACCCTAGGTCATGTATTTTCCCTGATGGCATGTACCCACAATCCCCCATATGATGTGCTGAAATAATAGGAAGTGGAAATATGTGCATACCACGGTAAAGCTTGGGAACATATTCTACTGCTACAAGGGTTCCTTCCTCCAGTGTGATGACTTCCCCAACTACTGATGATGATGGCTGCTCCTTTATAGTTGCACTAGCGCTGGTATAAGTCTCCTCCTCCTCATGCATCTCCTGAATAGTGCATGGGACTCTAAATTCCAAGAGATCAAGATCACTTTGCAAGGGTGCAAGTGTCCCTTCTCCTGATGCAAGAACTCCTCCAGCAAGTGGTGGTTAAGGTCTGTTCTCCTCTGATCTCTTCTTGTCAAACTTCTTGATCAACCTTTGAGTAAAATATTCATATGCAGTCACTCTTTCATGACTCAAATGGTTGAGCCACCAAATTTTTTCTTCACCCTCAAGGTGAAGAAATGCAATCTTAATAGCTTCTTTCTCTACCACTGGATGCAGAAGGAAAAATTCATCCAACCCCATTCCCCAAGTCCTTGTTGTGCATGTGGATGACCCATAAAATGTAGAAAATAGAAATCTATTGCTGCAAAGTCTTCTTTTTTCCTTGATTTGGATGAACTGTGGGAGAGTTAGATTCTCCTTGAAAGCCCTTGCTTTAGATTTGTATTCTGCAAGATACTCACTTAGAATCCCATGATCTAAGTGTCCTCCATCTCTATGAGTTTTTTCTTCTTCTTCAAAAGAAAAGGGCATAGTATGTTTCTTTGGAGCTCTATGAAATACCGATTCTTTCTACTGATAGGAAGTGCATGGACCTTCCTCATGTTGAAACCCTAGTGTGGTTTCATTGCCTTTCTCCATTTTTCTTTACTTGACCTCCTTGGTGAGGTCCCTCTTAGATCTAAAAGAGATGAGATCAAACTCATTCCTTTCATCATTCTGATCTCTTTCTCCTTCTTCTTATTCTCCTAATAGCATAATGGCCGAGATCCACAAGCTAAGCCAAGATTATGCTCTGATACCACTGTAATATTCCAAAATGTAAAAGACATGAATATAGAACAAAATACTGGAAATAGCAGTGAATAACATTACACCAACATGTGTGACAAACATGGAGCCATTTTATTATGTAAATCAATAGCAAATGAGTGCAAGAAATATAGGCATAACTCAGATAATCAAGGCAAACAAGCCTCCCATGAATACATATGCCATAACATGAAGAATAGTTGCTATACAAATGCAGGAGAACCTATACAGTGAAATTTTAATGATGGGAAATTCTGCTGGAAAATTTAATAATGTAGATCTCATGATATATAGCTCAAATAATGTTGGGAGTAGAGATCTAAGCTCCCAAGCATATTTCCCAGACAACCTAGAAAGTGTTTCCGAGAATATCCCAAAGTAAAAAATGTTGGAATACAGCCCTAGGCTGAATAGTAGCTACAAACTAAATACTGCAAGGAGGTGGCTAATCTGATAAAGAAATGAACAGAATTCCTCCAATAAAACCTCCAAGTGAAAGGATGATCCCCTCACTGAAGACCTCACCCTCCAAATGAATCATTGAATCCTCCTATGAAAATACACAATTGAATAACGCGGTCCTTGAGGGAAACTGCGTTGTAGGAGGTGGGAATAGTTGGGCCTGATGCCAAATAATTAAATTAAGCTCCAGGACAATGTGAGCCTTCTCACCTTGGGTCCCACTCATTAAAGTCATTACTATCATGGAGACTTCCTCTAATTCACACTGCGATGTCTCTCATCGATGATCCACTCCCTCCATACCAGCGTTATTGATTTGGTCAGACTTGACCTTGTCCACATGCATTAGCCCATGTTCACACATGAGGATGCTTTATCCAACTATTAAGATGATCCCTTTTTACATTAAGAGGGGGTTTATTCATACTAAAGAGATTTATGGGTCTCCCTACCCACTTAATCATCTATCAAAATGACAAAATAAAAAAATTAATATTCCAATTAGCTACATGCTAATTTAGGAATATTACAGGTAAAATATACTAGACCAACTACGCTCCAGGATGCTATTGAGAGGGATAGAGACTTACAAAATGATTTGCCAAGCACAAGAGATCCATTCCAACAAAATCTCTCCTTTGAGTCAAAGTGGAAAGATATGAAGGTTCCTCCCTCCAAGGAGAACCAAGATAAAGGATCTCTTAGTGATGATGTCCGAAGAGATCTAAGGAGGAGAAACCTTTGCTTCAGCTTCCAAGAACCATGGGCACCAGGGCATCAGTGTGCTACTAGAAAGGCACATTATATTGAGGTATTCTCCTATGGTGAAGAGGAGGAAGAAGAAGACTTATATGGAGATACCATCATTGTACCATCAGGGGGAGATCCATCACCACCAGGAGGTGGAAATGGAGAATTTTCTCCAACTGGAGGAGCCCTTGCAGCTTTGCAGGGAGTTTCCAAGTATCTAACATTGAGAGTCTGAGGCACTGTTCAGGGGCAGCGAGTATCAGTATTTATAGATAGTGGGGCTACCCACAATTTTATTGATACCCAATTAGTGCAGAGGAGAGGCATTCCCATAGATAATTTTGAGAGATTCTCAGCTTTGGTTCCAAGAGCTAGAACCATGCAGTGTGTAAAGTATGTTCCGACATTGACTATCACTTTGGGGACTTACACATTGACAAACCACTTATTTGTGGTTGATATTCTAGACACCAATGTGATATTGGGTGTAAAAGGGTAAATCACATTGGGTAAGGTCACCACGGATTGGGAGACCTTGGAGATAGAATGGATAGATAAGAAGAGCAGTAAGCACAAAATGATCAGGGGCATCCACACCTATCCACCTCATATAGTCTCGGCACATAGGATGGAGGCTGATTTGCGCATCGGAGACATAGAATGGGCAGTGGAACTACGTATGTCAGAGGCAGGAGGCAAGGATGCACTAGTCCACCTGGATGTGCAGTATATTCTAGACCGATATTATATATTATTTTGGGACATACCACCAAGAAGGCCACCAGATCGGGGGTTTGAGAATACTATTGAGTTGGAGCAGGGGATCCAAGCAGTGATCACAACAACCTATAGGCATCCCAAAGCCTACAGGGATGATATTGAAAGAGATATTCAGGAGCTCTCGACCTTAGGACATATCTGACCCAACATCAGTCCTTTTTCTTATTATGTGGTATTCGTGAATAAAGGATGGTACATTGAGGATGTGCATTGAATATAGAGCCTTGAATAAGAATACAATAAATAATAGTACCTAATTCCTAGGATTGATGAGCTTATTGATGAGCTAAGGGGATCAAAGTTCTTTTCAAAGATTTATTTGAGGTTGGGGTACCATCAGATCAAGGTAAGGGATTAGGATATCCCCAAGACTACATTTAGATGTCATTATGGACACTTTGAGTTCTTGGTGATTCCCTTTGGGTTAATCAATGCTCTAGCTAATTTTCAGTCTTCTATGAACCACATCTTCTGTGGTCAATTGAGGGAATTTGTACTGGTTTTCTTTGATGACATTCTTATCTACAACCACACATGGGAGGAGCATCTACAACATATTGAGACAATATTACACATTGTGGAGGAGCAACAATTCTATGCTAAGCTCTCTGTTACACCATTTTTTGGTCATCTAACCTATTATCATTAGATGGACCCAAGTACACCATGTAAGACCAATTTTACCCTAAGTAAAATTGCTTTCACTATGAAAATAACTTAGTAAACCACCTTTATTAAGTTGTTTATGGTCTAAACAGGAAACCCCATGAGAAAATATTAAATAAATCTACATTTGTTTGATTTTCCTCAAGGAATAATTAGTTAAACAATAGTTTAATTAATATTCCTGGTTATATTTAACCCAAAACAAGGAAATTAATTAGATAAATCATTATTTATCTTATTATTTTCTAAGAATAATCATTTAAACCTTATTTAAATAATATTCTTTGTTAAATATGACTAAATCACCCTTAAATAATTAAATAAATCATTATTTATTTGATTATTACTCAACCACATCCTTAAAATGATAAATAAATCATTTATTTATTTATTATTTACAAATAAGGGGATTTGACTCAAGTCAAATTCCTTTTCCCTCTAACAAATATAATAAAATATTCCATAAAATTTGGATCTTGATTTGGTTAATAATATTTTAATTATGCACCAATATCTAGACTAACTCAATATTTTGTTATAAATAGAAGGGTTTTCCCATTTATTTACCACCTTTTGTTGCCTAAAGATCACTTTGGATCTATACTTTTGGTCTGACTTTGATCCGCCATCATAGTCATATTTTGCTACCATTTTTTGTCTAGGTTTTCTACACCATCAAGGGAGAGGGATTTTAGATCTAAAGTGTTGAGGACTTACAAGAACCCATCCCATTGAGGAGAATTGGTAACACCCTTCTCTGTTTTCCTCCTAGGTGCCATTAATGCAAAATTCATTCAACATATTCTTGTCTTGTCTATTGGATGCATGGAGTAAATCTTGTTTTTTATACTGCTTAATGTATTTTGATGCATAGATCTAGATTTTTGCAGCATTTATCTTGATCACCTAACTTCAGATCTAAAGATATTGGAAGCCATCTTTGTTGTTAGGGTTGTTTGTTATGCACAGCTAAAGTGGTCTTTTTTTGTACGCTTGGAATTAAGATTCATCCTAACACTCTCCAAATGTGAGTTTGGGCTCACAGAGATGATTTATTTGGGCCACATCATTGGAGTGGATGGAGTGAGGGTCCATGAGGAGCATATATGTGTTATTCGAGATTAGCCAGAGCCAAATAATGTAACAGAACTTCGGGGGTTTGTAGGCATCTGCACCCACTAACGAAAGTTTGTCAAAGGGTTCTCCCAACTAGCAGCACCACTCACAGATATGACCAAGAAGAGAGCTTTTGGTTGAATAGATACTGCGCAGAGGACCTTTGATAGGCTCAATGAGGTGATGAGAAGTTTCCTGGTGTTGGTATTGCTAGATTTCACCCAGCCCTTTTTTTTGGAATGTGATGCTTCAAGGCAGGGCATTGGAGCAGTCTTGATGCAGGGGGGCCACCCGATAGCTTTTGAGAGTCAAAATTTGTTGCCTCATGAGAGGTTGTATCCTATATATGATAAGGAAATGTTGGCTATTATGCATGCATTGGCGAAATTCCAAAAATATTTGGTGGGCAACAGATTCCGAGTGAAGACTGATCACAACAGTCTTCGGTATTTTCTTGAGAAGAAGCAGCTGCAAGAGAGGCAGAAAAAATGGGTTAGAAAAATCCAGGTATATGTATTTGACATTGAATATGTCAAAGGGAAGAGTAATGTGGTAGTCGATGCATTATCGCGGAGACCAGCAACGTTTTCATTGATGTGTGGATACAAATTGGAAGGCCCAGCTATTGGTGGAGTATTCCAAAGACCGATTCACATGTAAGATCCTAGATGGGGAGGTGACCGATGAAAGGTATAGAGTGATGGATGAGATAATCTATTACCGGGACCGGATCTTCTTGACTAGAGATTCTAATCTCAAGGAGAATATTTTTCATGCAACACATGATTCACCACTCTCAGGCCAGCAAGGATTTACAAAGACATATCGAGCCATTAGGGAGAGATTCTCATGGAAGGGTATCAAGGAGGATGTGCTCCAACACATGAGAGAGTGTGTAGTTTTCCAGAAGAATAAGGAGGGAACAACCATCCTACAAGGTTGTTACAATAACTCCCTATTCTAGAAGGGAAATGGGAGAGCATTTCTATGGATTTCATTACCGGTTTTCCAGCAGTACAAGGCAAGGATTATATCTTTGTGGTTGTTGATTGACTAACAAAGTATTCACATTTCTTCGCCATTTCTTCACGGTACACTGCTTCACAAGTGGCCAAACTCTTCTTTAGATATGTTTTCATACTTCATGGTCTTCCTAACACCATAGTCAGTGATAGGGATAGCCACTTTGTGGGTGGATTTTTGCAGGAGCTTTTCCATTTGGTGGCTACCAAGTTGACACTGAGTACCAGTTATAACCCCCAGATATATGGGAAAATAGAGATAGTAAAAAAGTGGCTAGAAGGCTACTTTTGAAACTATGTTTCGGGGCAGCAAATAGCATGGTTGTGTTGGCTCCACTTGGGAGAGTATTGCTACAATATGACATTTCATGTGTCGATCAATATGTTTCCATTTCGGGCTCTATATGGATATGATGCTTTATCATTTGTTGATGTGATTTTTGGAGCAAGCAAGGCTCCTAGAGCCAAAGAGTGGATCCAAGAGAGTCAGGATATACTCCGTGCTCTCAAGGACAACATTGATACAACCCAGAATCAACAGAATTTGTATGCATATCGTGGTCGAGTGGATAGATAGTTTGAGGTGCATGATTTGTTCTATCTTCGTCTTCAACCTTACAAGAAATCTACGTTGAAGGAGAAGTGGGTTGAGAAGCTTAAGCCCTGTTGCTATGGGCCATACAGGATGATCCATCGTGTTGGGGAAGTAGCATATGAGTTGGAGCTCCCCATTGAGAGTAAGAGCCACAAAATTTTTCATGTCTCGTGCTTCAAGAAGGCCATTGGACATCATGTAGTTGCTACTATGTATCGCCCACCTATTGATGACAAGGGCCATTTATTTTTACAACCGGAAGCTATCTTGGATACTCAGGAGAGGCAGCTAAGGAACAGGGTGATTAGAGAATATCTGATTCGATGGAGGCCCATCTACCGGATGAGGATGTTACTTGGGAAGGAGAGAAGATTTTGCAGCATCGATCTTTGCAATTGCTTGAGGACAAGCAACATTTGGGAGGGGGACTGTAATATTCCTAATTACCTTTCAACTAGTTAGAATATTAAATTTTGTTTTTGTCAATAAGATAAATGAATAAGAGGGTAGAGGGAACCATAAATATTTTTAGTAGGAATAAAACTACTTCTAATGTTAATGTGGATCAATGCATCTAGTTGAATAAAGAACTCCTTGGTGTGAATGGAAGTCATTGAATGTGGATGGGGTCAATATTGACCAAATCAATAGCACAATCAGGGAGGTATGGAGATAGTGGAGGACAACGCAGTCATAATGGGAGGAAGTCTCCATGAGAGTAGCATTTTTATTGAGTGGGACCAAGGGGGAGGAGGCTCAAAAATAATATAAGGAAGGGGATGGAAACCATAAAGGGCATTCTAAATATTGTTTATGTATGGTCTTTTATGACTTTCTGCATGCTTCAGTTGTTTAGCAGATTCTGTTGTGTTGTTTAGCACAAGGGTGTTTCCAGACGGAAATCCCACCCTCATCCTCGGGGGACTTTGAGTGATCACTCAGGAGAGGTTCCTTTGAGATTCATTCCATCATCTGAAATCAGGCCAATCTTCAACAACCTTCAGCAACGCAGTCTCCTTTAGGAATTGCGCAATCCAAGAGGGTAGTTTCAGTGGAGGGTTGATAACCCAAGTTTGTGAGCTTATTTTCCAGTGAGGGGAGTAGTCATTCATCAGGAAAGTCAGTGGGGAGGGGTATCAACTATTTTCTCATTATATCAGCCACCTCCCAGCAGTTACCTAACTACAGAGCGTAATTCAGCCTTAAGGATCCATTTTTCAAATTGAGTATTTCCAGAAACCCTTTCTGGGTTATCTTGGAATTGTGCTAGAAAGCTTAGATCTCTAATCCAAGAATTTTATGTGAACTATATCATCAGATATACACATTCCTATTTTCCAACACCATTTATTTCCAACAGGATTGTGCAGTCATGGCCTCCCAGTATTTTATATAGCAGCAGTTTCTTATGTCTTGATGTATTGGGTCATTTCAGGCTTGTTTAGCCTAGCTTGAGTTTCTTTTCCTCAAGATCTTGTACTTCATTTTCTACTATCATATATTATAAAATGGTTCAATGATATGCTCATATTTTTATGTATTGTTTTTTACTGCATTTTCCAGTTTTATGTTCAATATTCCTATTTTTCCTATTTTGGAATATTATACTATGAGATCGTGGTGGGGTAAATTATGAGGTTGGAATCAAACTCCTACATGTTACAAATATACCTCTAGAATTTCTTTCCCTATGCGTATCATTTTTATATATTGTTTTTTAATGAAAATAAAAAGACTCCTATATACACTTCCCCGAAGATGATGCCAAAATGTTTGGTAATTTAATTGAAGTAAAATTACTACATAAATTATCAACTAGAACTTGTAAACTTACGAAGTGTATGTGCACTATATATGCTAGAAGTCCTTATTATTCAAGTGATTCCTAGATTAAATTGAGATATCATTATGCACATGTTTTCTTAATAACTATCACTCTTACATGAAGTGAATATACCACTCCTTAACAGAATGAAACTAAGCTTATCACACTTGCTTAAAATAAATATTTGTAAAATGAAACTAAAATTATCACATTTTCTCAAAAGAATAGAATTATCACACTTGCTCCAAAGAAATATCACACTTGAAAAAATAAATATCACACTTGCTTAAAGTAATGAAATAAAATCTAAATCACTCTGAGAGAAAAAGAGAAATTAACTTTATAACCACACCAATTGGAAATTTAAATCTTATTCACTCAAATATAATTCATCTGATATGTAACTCGAACTATACTACAAATCCTAAACCAATCCACACTCTGTCATACTATTGTTCATGTGTATAAGAGATCCTAGATTTACTCATTCATCTTACAGTAAAATGATTAAACAAACCTTCTTTAAACTCAATACTAAACATTCATTCAAAATCGAAATTGATTAGTTAGATGGACTAGTTCAACACTGTATAAAATGCAGAATTAAAATGCTAATTAAAAATTTTAAAACCTTACAACTCGAGGTGGTCCTCCTGCGAGATGTAGGTAGCAACATGACTTTTTCACATGATTATATTGATATAACACACAAAAAGAACATAAAATGAAATAGAGTTTATAATTGCAAAACAAAGTTTTCAAATAATATTCAGTTCTTTGTTTATCATGTCGAGAGGTAGATTTATAACCTCTATAAATAACTATTTTAGATAATTACGAACCTATCCTACTCAAAAAAAACTAAAAATAACATAAAGCAATAATATAACATGATTTCCTCATGATTTTCTATTAGGGAAGACAATCAATGAGGCTAAATATCTATGCTCATTAATTTCTTGCTTACCTGGTTCTCCTTCTTTGCTGGTTGACTTATGTGTTGACTAGGTTGTTATGATGCTCTTATCATCGATCCAGGTCATGAATATAGGTACAAATCGTTATTCCAGCTATTGGCCACCTTCCCATATATCTCATTCTCCGGCTAGAGTTCCAGAACCCATCGAAACTTCAACTATTCTGCAGAATCCGACATTAGCTACATAATCGCTATAATTCAGTAGCTCATGTAAATATTGATTTAAATAATAAATAACAATGACACTTATGAAACAAAAGATGATTAATACCTATTATTTCCATGAACCTTTTAAACTGATGCTCAATTAGAATTATTAGATTAAAAAACAAGGAGCATGGAGTGTAGGAAGGTTGTCAAAAAGAGACAATTTTAGGGTTTAATAACTAGGATAAATGGGTAAGTTGAGGTAGTCCACATGGTGAATCAATAATTTCTGAAAGATTAGAATTTGTGCCTAAAGCGAGACCTATAGAGAATTTGGATTTCTTCTAGTGTGTTGCCAAGTGTTGTTTCAATGACAAACAACCTCCAAAATTTTTCCTCCACTTGAATTTTGGAGCCTCCTTGTGATACTACGATCTACTATTCCAAGTTTATATTAGTCATTTCATGGTCGGTTGATGTTTTATTAGATTTTAACCATTGAAACCACCTGCTTACACATGCTTAGCCTTTGATGCATTCATAAGCAGACCCTTTTCTATAAAGCCTATCAGTCAATGTGCACCCTAGAATGTCAAGCACCGCACAATCCTTGATGATACTCATTACATAAATCCTAATAATAGTGACTACGCAGTTCCCAAGGACAATGATTGTGCAGTTCCTTGTGGATGATCATTGTGTATTCCTAAAAGACATTCCTTGCATAGTCTCTAGTGACAGTTATTGTACAGTTAGTAGAGACAGAAAATACACAATCCATATGGATATTTAGTGCACAAATCTAATGTACAGTCTCTCCCACTGTTAGTTGCAAGTGTACCATCTTCCCAATGAGTTTTCTCATTGTCGTTTTTTCACACTTTTTATTTCATAAGGATCGTTCTCACTTTCATGATTTTAATTTTTGCTTGATTTTACTTTCATAAGTGTCTCTTTCATTTCCTCTACCATTTAGCATGTGTTTCTTTTACTTTATTTATCTTTTGCAAGTTCTATTTTCACATTTTCTTACTATCATTAATGTTGCTTTTAACTGCTCCCCTGCATGTGTTTCACCCAAGCACACTACTAAAAGTAGCTATAACACAATATTTTGCATTAGATGATCATATATATCATAATAATATGTGTTAGACACTCTCCCACATCTTAACACACTTTCTGGTTGTAGTCGACACTTGTGTCGTAACTTGTATTCTAAGTGTCGCAAAGATACGTTTCAATTTTCACACTTAGAAATAAGTGTTGCTTTTTTGTCGCTTCAAGGTATGCATGTTTATTTTGGGTATTGTGAATTCTATTAGCTTGAGATGATGTTATATGAGTGTGAGATCAATATTCGAGGACTTTTTTGCATGTATTTCTCTCTCTTGTCTCAATGATCCCACACTTAGTCATTTTTTGGAGCTTTCACTGTCTATGCAACTTGCCAAATTTTGTCCCTCCTTGAACTACACATTGCATAGTATTAGGTCATAGTGAATCATATTTTCATTTTGGAACTCTGAATTGAGTAGTCTCTACCTCCAAGAACAACACATTGCAAAATTATAATGCTTAGTCCTTTCCTCCGACATCTGCAAACTACGTAATAACTACTCAATCAATCTTCCACTATGAACTGCACAGTCTTAGTCAGCATTCAAGCATGTCTCAGTCTTTGACTTTCTCAACTGTGCAATCTCCCAATCATCCTCTTCAGTTACTACGCATTGTGCAATTGCAATATGCAACCTTACATCCCTGCCTTCCTAACTTTCCCATTTGCACATTCCCTTCATCTGGTGGGCCTCCTACTGCACATTGCGTAGTTATATTGAGAATAAGGAAACTTCTATGTCACTAATCTCCTCGAATACACAATTCATAATTTGTCCCTCAATCATTGCGCTTTGTGAAGTTACAGTGGCTAGTCTTTTACTCTTGCTGACTGAAACCCCTCATTCTGCAATACCTTTTCCTATATTACCTCCTACTATGCATTTCATAGTTCCAATGGATAGTGGGGACATTCATAAGTCCCTGTGATTCTCAACTGTGCAATTTTCAGCCCCCTGCTCTCAAAATACTTACTTTTTTCCTCATCACAATCAACATCATTCATGAGTAAGAAAACATAGAATATGTGGTTTCCAGATTGATGTTGGCTTGTCATGAGTGGAATTCATTACAGGTGTTATCATTTCAACATCGCAATGTGATCCTCAAGGGAGGTCATCAAGGAGACGCTACAAGAGAGAACTTGTGAAGGAGCAGAAGAAAGAACCATCATGCCGAACATGAAAGAATCTTGGACCAAGGCAAAGACATAGAAACTCATACTGACTTGAAAAGTTCTAAAACTCATCTAGACCTTTGGAGGGTGAAGATTCAGAACAAGAAAATATCCAACATGAACAAATAAAATTCATAGCATCAAGGAGAATATCTTGGCATTGATGGACATAATTCTTATGTGATTTTCGCCAAGTCATGGATTCTCAAAGTGTCATTATAAAAGTCATATGAGCCAATATATTTTTTCACATCACATGTTGAATGTAATTATGCAATTTTCAAAAATGAGAAAATGTAAAATTTGTGGAAGCCCAAGGGTCCCACATGGAATGTGAAAGGTCACTACAAAGTTCTAAATTCATGTAGAAGCTCAAAGGTCACATACGAATTTGAAAATTCACAGTAGGATTTCAATATTCACGTGGGAGGTCAAGAGTCACATGGGAGGTGCAAAGTCACCTCATTTGTTATAAATACACCCTCATAGCTCAAGCAAAGGGACTTCATACCTTTTCACCTTGGCTTTTGTAGCTTTGCATAGGAGAGAATATCTTATTTGGAGGAGAAAGTAGTGACTTAATGTTCAATTATAGGGGCTAGTGTAGCAAAATTGTAATTATATATCTTGGGACTTTCACTTAATATATGAATCTCTCAGAGCCGACACAATTTCAAGCATAGGTCGTGAATGATTGTGAGACTATTATTTCATTGATTGCAGTGTATGTTTATGTTAACACATACTAATGAAAATGAACTATTTTGTTGGATTTAGTATGAATCTTGTTGAATGTGTGTTGACACTTGCTTTTATACTCATTTTTATATTGTGTACTACTTTTCAGTTCAATCAATTATTATCCTTTCATGCTCATTTGTATCTCTTTTAGGATAGTAATATTAATTTTTTTTCAAGAGACTCACTCTTTCTTTCCTTGTCATGAAAGAACCTTATATGCATTATGTTTGTATGCATCACAGTGTTAACTTACTTGTTTGATTCAAATATTGTTTTCATAATCTCTTACGTTGATAAGTGTAGTCTAGGAAATTCCTAAGAGTAATTGCAACCGACCTTATTTGTTGGTTGGGTATCTTACTATAAGTGGTGTGAGGTATAATTGGGAATTCATATCAGGGAGACCTCGTTGGTTGACATATTTCCATCATCGTTAACGGGAACCACACCCAGAGAATAGCATGCATCAATTACCTTCTTCTATGTGAACCTACAAACATAGAATTGACTCATCCCTTCAATCATTTGAATGGTGTTGAACAGTCAGCTAGATGGCTACTCAACCATACTTTGACCAATTAAAACCACTATTCGATTCACCCAACAAGATTTAAAACCTTTCCACAAGACTCTTGGATTCTCATCTCTAATTGAATTCTCTATAAATTATAACATGCATAACCCATAGGTTCTCATCACAAGATTTACCCATAGACAATACGTTAAAACAAAGAAACACTCCCAAAGTCAATGAGATTTAATATAGGGTCACTCACCCATCTACATAGAGCATCAATCCATATCTTCAGACAAAGGCATTAAACACATGGAATCAATTGGAAGCCTCAGATTGTATTAAATCCATGAAGAGGTTATTTACAGAGGAATATTACAAACCTCTCTGCCAATTGTAGAGTTATCGACTCCTCCGCGAGTTGATTTTCCTTTCAAGGCCTTTCTCTCCTACTATAACTATACAAATATGTATGTATTCCCATTAGTTGGAAATATCTTAATAAAATAGAGATAGTCTTGACACCTATTCTAACAACCTAACACTTGGTCAATTTACAAAGGCTCACTTAGCCCAAAAACACCAATTCATTAAACAACCTAGATTCCTCTCGAATCTAAACACATGGACTTACATCAAAATCCTCCAAATTTCTAATTTAAACATGCTAAAAAGAGGGAAAAAAAAAATTTATTTAGAATTTACATGCAGCCCCTTTGGGCTTCAAACAAAATGAAAAGCCTAGGGTTGATGATCTTGCATCACACAAGGAATGCTAATGAAACATTGAATATGACCAAATCAAATTTATTTAATAATAAATTTTATCAATTTCTAAAAATAGTAGGGACTTAAGATGCAATAAATTATTTTGTTGAAGTTGAAAGCATCAGTGATCTCACAATACATTAAATTATGGGTTTTATTTTTCAAAGCATTGTGAAAAGCACCATATTTCATTTTGCAATAGTCAATGTTGAATTAGTATTTATAATTAATTTAGTTATACATGTGTACATTATCTTTTCTTATATAGAAAACAAGAATTTAAATAACTCATGCTAGACTCTATATATACATATTCCCTCTGCACATATATAAAAATCTGTCAAAATTTTAAATATTTATTTAATAATTAAATATTTAACTTGACAAAGTGCTTGTGGAGAATCCTAATTGTTTTTGTGATCATAATTTTGCGGTGCAAACTAAGAACCATAATTGTAAGACTATATTTCATTATGAAAAGGAAGTTTATCTCTGATTTAATTTGAATCACTGTGCAAAGCTTACAATGAAAGCATTCATTGTGCAAAGGAATATTGCTCTGCACAAGTGAAAGATTTCATTAAAAAACTATAAACCTAAAAATCATAAATATAAATTTCATTTATTTAATAATAAATTTTATCAATTGATAGAAAAAATTAATATTTATGAAAGAAAATTCAGTGTCATTTATGAATGCATGCAAGGAGGCCCGAGTTGTAGGGATCAATGTTTCATTGTGTAGAAGAAGCTTCCTTCATGCAGTGAAAGCATCGCACAAGGAAAGTTTCGCACAATGAAACATTGACTATGAAAAAATCAAATTTATATAAAATAATCTTATCAATTTATAAAAATAGTAAGGATTTATGATACAATAAATTATTTTTCTGAAGTTGAAAGCATGATCTCATAATACATTAAACTATGGGTTTTATTTTTCAAAGCATTTTGAACAACTACATATTTCAGTTTGAAATAGTCAATGGTAAATTAGTCTACGTAATTAATTTAGTTATACATGTATACATTTTATTTTCTTAAAGAAAATACAAATTTAAAGAACTTGTGCTAGAATTTGTATATACATATTCCTTATGCACATATATAAAATGTTATCAAAGTTTTAAATATTTATTTAATAATTAAATATTTAATTTTTCAAAGTGCACATGGAGAATACACATTGTTTTTGAGATCATAAGCTTTGGACTTAATGTTCGATTATTGGGTCTAGTGTGGCAACATTGTAATTATATATCTTGTGACTTTCACATAATATATGAACCATCATGCAGGACATGAAAGAATATTGGACCAAGGAAAAGACATGGCAACTCATACTAACTTGAAAGGTTTTGACACTCATCTAAACCTGATCAGAGGCCTAGTGTTAAGCTCAAAAATGAAATTGCTCAGAAATACTCCAAACCAAAATGACAGCAAAGAGATCGTCGCCAGGAACCCAGCGCAATTCATTTCATCAAAAACCAACTCTGTATGGGGAAGTTATGACCTAATGTTCGTTTTCCTAAACAGCTAAAAAATTTGCAAAACATGATCGAATGATGACATGGCAGCCCAATCAACATAAAAAGGAATATTATGGAATATTTTTTCATTTTCTTCCAATGACATTGTGACAAGTGTCACTGCAGGATCCTCCTTTTGGATCTTCGCAGTGGCAATAGTGGCATTGGGCTCTGCATCAATAATATGTTTCCCTTTGTCATTCCCCTTGTCAGGTTCTAATTCAGAGTCGGAGCATGCATCTGATTCAGAAGCCCTCATCTCGGCCATGAGCGACTACTTGGCCTGACACTCACTTGTGTTGTGAGTGGAGCTCTTGTGGAACTCACACCACTTTCTGGTGTCCTTCTTTGGCTTCGCGGTGTTGTTCTTTGCTTGTGGCTTTGGCAGGTTTTCTTGGGCTTCCATGCCTTGGATTTGTCCTTTTTCCTGCATTTTTGGGGCACCTTTCCTTTGCTTTTGATTTTCAGATCCAAAGTCTCGCTTCTTCTGCTTGAATTTCTACTCAAACTTGGCAGCATATCGGTATGTCGTACCAAGCGAGGAGATGTCGAGGAACTATATTTCCTCCTAAATGTATCTATGTAGACAACTGTGATACTTTAGCACCAAATTTTTCTTTGAATCTTTGATACCCAACTTTGTGCGTAGGGTATGGAACAGATTCGTCAGCTCATGAATATCTTGATCCCTTTGCTGCTGCAACGTGGTCCATTGTATGTACTTCTCCTCATAACTCCTCATGGGATAGTATTGTTCCTTGATGGCATCTAGGAAAGAATTCCAAGTGGGTATGGCTGAAAATAGAGAGGGTTTTGTCTCATCCTTTTTCTCACATTAGGTTTCCCACCAGTCCTTGACATGGGGGGTAGCTTTGAGGAGTGCAAAAATAATCTTCTCCTGGTCGGAAAAGTTATGAACCGAGAAATATCCTTCTAATAGATTCAACCATCTATCTACGGCATCTACATCTATTTGACCCTAAAATATGGGAATGTCAAAGTTTACTTGTACCTTAAAAGGAGTCGCGCCTCTAGAGTGGCTGTTGGATGCAGATGCACCACCGGTGGGCAGTCGTTGAAGGATCTGGGAAAATCTATCTATCATCGCGTTCCTTTGTTTTTAGAGGGCCTCCTCGAGCAATATTTTGATAGGATCTCCTACTCCCTCATCTTTCTTTTCGTCCCCCATGGGCGGTCGTCTAGGTTTCTGAGGCTGATCTTGCAAAGGTTCAACCAGATCAAGCCCCAACACCTTATACCCCGACCTCGTTGGGGACATGCAAAGAAAGATTGAGAAAAAGCAGACCGCTTTGATACCACTGATCCAGATTTATGCAAGAATGCAACAGAATACACATGTAACCATAAATACAAATATGCAATGGAAATAACACTTCATTTCATTAATATCAAAGAACTAAAATTTTCTTACAGACAGAATAGAAATAAACTAGCTAGGGCGCTGGTAGCTTATCTCTGAGACGAGATGTAGCGGCTACAGGCCCCTGAACTGAGTTACAATGAGGTTCTAGGGCCTATTTATTATTTATAAATAATGGAAAACTATCCAAAACCCTAACCCTAGGAGATGTAGCACCAAAAATATAGGCCCCGTTTGGGTAAATTGGTGTTTCAACTTCCCGGGGATGTAACTTTGGCATACGATCTTTGTTTGACGTGCACCATACCTCATTAGAAAGATCTATCCAAGGACTACAAATTTTTTTATGAGAGATATAGTCCATTTATCTCTTGTTTTCCCCAAAAAACGTCGTTTAGGGCCTCAAAACGGCTCTGGAATTTCAAGACCTGAAAAATTGCCAAAAATAGTAAGTTGTGCCGAAACTGAAAAACTAAAAGAGACAATGGCAGGGCCCCAAGTGGAATAGGTGGGTAGCCACCAATATCCACCTAGATCAAGGAGCAGCGCATGGGCCAATAAACAAAAAATCAAATAATCCAGCATACATAAAAAACCATAAGGCACAGAGGATGAATAGGTTGCTCAGAGGATAAGCAACAGTTTCAGTAGGGGGGTGATGATGGGCCTCTAAATAGACATAAAATAAGGCCCATCTAACCTTTCTTAAGCCCATATACCTTCTTTATGCACATGAATATATCTATTAAATCTCTCCTTCTGCACTTAATAATGTTTTCTTATGCTTCAATATTTTCTTAGGGAGGTTTAAAGGTAATTGCATATTTTTACCTAATATTGGTTATTTTTGTAGAATACTGTGAGAATATTTGGAAAATTATGAAGATTTAGAGAAGGATATGATTTAGGGACTTGCTCCATACCACTGGAAGATCAATATTGGAGAATAAATGAGCACAATATTAGGAAATTAGGGATAAATCTTGGAGAGATTCAAGGGGGTTGTCCATCCTCCTTAACTCTCAAAGGTAGCCAAAGGATCCTCATGAGATCCCCTCCAACAATTCGAATTCCAGAGGTAGCCAAGCCACTCAAGACCAAGTGCACTCAATCCTTCTTTACTTGGAGTTAAATGGAATCAATTACCCCAAATATTCTCTCCAGCAATTTGAGTTCCAGAGGCAGCCAAGCAACTCAAAGAGGAGTTCACTCAATCTTTGTTTACTTGGAGTCAAGTGGACTCAATCACCCCAAATATTCTCTCCGGCAGTTCGAGTTCCAGAGGTAGCCAAGCAACTCAAAGAGGAGAGCACTCAATCTTTTTTTACTGGGAGTCAAGTGGACTCAATCACTATTTTCTAGGGAGTTGTTGGTAGCTTCCCTGTAGAATAAATAGAGCAGAGCTAGAGCTAGGAAGAGTTAGTCAATTATTCAATTCCATTTTGGGAATTGTTTTGCAAGCTATTAAGATTTTTATCGTACTCGGTGATTAGACTTTCATAAATGTAACAAGGCTATTTTCTTCCTGAAATGAGCAGACAGACTCCATTTTACTGATTTAGTTCCAGAGAGTTGGGCTCGTGGGTTAGGGCCCAACCCATGTGCCTCAACTTCTTTGTCGTTGTCATCCTTTCCTTTCTGTTATTTAGCTAGTTTTATTTCTAATATTTTCATTACTATTATAGTTGTTGTTGTAGATTTAATTTGCTTATCTACGCTGTAGAATAGTTGATAAAATCTATAAAACTGTGAGGCAGTCTTCCCCTCTCATCTCTGTCAATAGAATTTGAGCGGGGTTGACCTTCCCACAGGCAAAAAAATGCTTTCTATTCATTGTTTTTATCATGCCTTTTGTCTATTTTTCTGTGCATAAATCTGCATCTTTGTTTGCAAGAATAAGCATCAAAATCCCCAGGAAGATCATCAATCCATCCCGCTTCATTTCCCAGCTCTGTTTTCACGCCTGAGGACTGATGTTGTGCCTCCATTTCCCTCATTTTTCTCTTATTTGCATCCGTCACCCCTTTTCATTCCCAAAACTCTTGAAAAGCATTAGAATTAGACCTCCATTAGAATTAGACCTCCACCTTTTCTCCTAGAAACTCCCACTCATCGTACCTCGCTCCATTGAAAATCGCTTGTGATATTTTTTAATGATCTCTCATTCCAAGCCCGAATGTGATATCCCTTTCTACTTCCCTTTGCTGATCTTTTATTAAAAACAATAAAAAACATTAGGAACCACATTTTTCCCCTTTGGACTTACCATCGCTCCTTTTCACAATCACATTTCCCATTTGGTCCTTGTTAACAGCTTCCGCTTCTAGACCTTGATTGTGATATTCATTTTTTCCTCCTTTCTCCTTCGCTCCTCATTTCTATGTCAAAAACCATTGAAAGAACCTTACTCTGCATTTTTTCTGAAAATCCCTTCACTTTATTGCACTTTGAAATTCATTTTGGCCTTCATTAACACTTATCGCTCCTTTCTGTCGATTGCGATATTATTAAAGCGCACTGTCACCTTTCCTACCGCCACATCATCTGATTGATTGCCTTTTCGCATTTCGCATTTCGCAATTCTAGCTTTATCAAAATTCTCACATTTCACATTATCGCATTTCAGCCCCGTACCTCACTTAATACCTTCTGCCCCTAAACCCTAATTGCGAAATACCGCAATCGCACCACAACATCGCAATCGCATTTCGTATCGCATTTCGCACTTCACATTTCCTCCCGACTGCACTCCCGATTCTCCTCCAGCCTTGCAACATTGCGATATTATGAAATCGCATATCACACTGCCAGCCCTCCATTGCAATTCCACCATCATGCTTTCCAAATCCTCCCACTCCAAAAAAAATTTGCGATATTATATTCTTTAATAAAGTCCAAACACCTTTTTCACTCCTCTAAGCCTTGTTTCATGCGTTTAATCCTTCCATGAGAACCTTTATCCTTTATTCCTCTGAACTGCAATCAACACTTTTTGAGTTAGAATTAGATCATGAATAGCTGCATGGTTAGAAGAATGGTAGATAAATCATAGGATAAGTAGAGTGTGTTTAGTCGTTTGGCCAGCTCAATGCAATTTAGTTTAGTCTCTTTTTTTTCATTTCCTTTCTCTCATTTAGTTTAGTTTCCTTCCTGTCATTTCTTTTCAGCAATATAATTTAGTTTCCTTTCTGCAACTTAGTTTAGTTTCATTAAAGTGTAACAGAATTCACTGAGAACCCTTATAAATAGCACCCTTTCATAAAGCAAAAGAGGATGACATGAATAGAATGCATATGTTGTGTATATATCACTATCACCTCCAAGTTTGTGCGAACCCTGAGTTGATAAAGTAAAGTAGGGTAGCCCCTGGGAGTTCCAGCACTCTTGGTTCAATACCAGGGCTCACCATCACCCTTCTTCATCTTGATCTTTCTAAGCTTTTCGTTCAGTGCCATATTCCTGTGGTAATTGTTATTCTAAAAAAAAGAATTGTTAAGGCCTTTCACATAGCATATGGAGTTTCCTTTCCATTAAGGTTTGAGACAATATGATCTCAAACACCTTCTAATAGAATCATTTTCTCCTTTTCTACATTCCTTTTCCATGCATCAATATTTGAGCATATGTTGTTGTGGGCCTGTGAATATCATTGTCTATGAATTCCTTCAGTCCTTTTTCCTCCAACATTTCCTCCATCCTATACTTCCAAGCTATGTAATTCAAAATTATACCCTTAAGGTCATATTTGAGTCTCAATCCATAGAAAGACATCCTTATCTGTTGTTAGGCCTGAAGAATAAATATGAAAATTCAATTCACCTGTTTAAAATAAACTGGAATTCTTCTCTTATATTATAATTCCTGCTCCGATACCATGTATAAAATCAACATAGATTCAATTGATCTTGTAATATTCTAAAACAAAATACTTGAATCTCTTCTACAAATTGCAGAAATCAATTACGATCCCACAATCACATGAACAAGAAAGAGAAAGAATTTCAATCGCACAACACAAAGATGTATTTGGGGAAAGTATCAGCTAAAAACCATGTTATCTATATATTGGATTAAGTTAATAATATGAAACAATACAATGCTTCTCTCAGGCTTGAGAGCTCTCTTCACTATCTTTGACTCTCTCACTCTGATCTGAGCAAGTTTGGTCCAATACTTAACTAATTCCTTGCCCATGTCTGACCATCCTTGCTCACACATTCCTGAGAGAATTGAGCCCCTATTAATTAGGAAATTCCAACTAATTTATTGCACAATACATCCAAGGGATCCTTATGACCTCATGCATGACCTGTACAATTTTATAATTATACAATTGATAGTTTACTTCCCTTTAACTCCATTCTCAACTAGGTATTTAGAACTGACATGAAACAAATATTTAGAGTGAAATATTAGTTATATGATTGATCATCGCATGTGAATTAAATCGTATTTAATTCATTGGACCCCTCACTAGCTCATCTATCAGTTAGAACTAGTTATACTAATTTTAACTCAAATAATTAAGCTAAACAATTACAACTCAAAATAAACTGCAACTAGACCCCCTAAAACTTAGAGTGAACTATATATGCCTCCAATTTGACCCCCAACTCAAATTTAATGAGCTAACTCAATATTCCCAACTCATTTAACTCGTACAAATTGTCATGTGATGTAGAATTACAATTTCCTTCTAATTTAATTAAGGAAAAATTAAATTAGAAGCCTCTTCTTGTTGCCAATTTCAACAGTCCCAACAGAAGCAGGAACCTTTCATACATTCCTTTAATCAGAAGGTGCAAGGGAAATATTCCATATGAAACATTGTCTCTTTCTGATGAAAAAAGGTAATGTGGAACAAGCTAGAAAGCCTTGGAAGGTTATACTTGTTGGTCACAAGAATGAGAAGCAAAGACCATTGCTTTCAAAAATGAAAGATGAAGATTTCAATTACTACAGAAGAAATTTTATAGGTATTCAAGATGATAAAGTTGAAAGGACCAAATATAAATCAATAAATATTGCAAAATTAATTTTTTTTAAATGATAATTTTAGATGGAGATGTTGGATTAAGGCATGCAAAAACTACAAGTGAGGTTAAAAATTCAATAACATTAGATATACATGGGAAAATATTTTTTTGTGATGGTAGTCATGAATGATAAAAACACAATCTCACGATGAGCATGTGAAGTTATCAGTGACATAGAGAATATCGAAAGGGGGAGAAAAAAACAGGATGACAAGAGAAGCATTATTGATAGGGGAGTAGTTGACAAAGCATCCCATTTTCCATTGATGTCAAAGGGGGAGAGAAAGAGAATAATCATGAATATAAGGGGATTCATGATAGGTGTGTTTCCATCCATGACAAAAGAGGGAGATTGTTGAGAGGTTTTTCAATGATGTCAAAACAAGGGCCAGAGTTAGTGACATCATCTTCAATGGTGAATGCAAACTATAGTCATACTTCAGTTAAGTTGGTTGAGTTGTGGGATGAAGATGTCTTGTATATTGTATTGTAGTTATGATGATGAAATTTATTGTATGATGGTATAAATAAGATGAACACTACGACTATTTAAAATATTCCTATCCTTGAAAGAGATGTCAATGTTGGAAATACTGAGAGGGGGGGGTGAATCAGTATTCCTTTAAATTATAGCATTAGTTAATCTTAAATTATTATCAACGTTTGTACAATGATAGCAGCAAACAAAAGGAACACAAATACACACAGTTTTTAAGGTGGAAACCCACTCCAGGACAAAAACCACCTAATTCTTTTCTAATAATTCTTTAATATTCAACTCCAATTGAAAATAAAGCTCCAATTTCCTAGAATCTAGAAAAGAATTCTTCTCCGGCTCCCACTGGATGGACACTCCAATGCCTGAGATTATTCAGTAGTCAACTGAACGGATGCCCCAACACCCAATGAGCTACAACTCACCCTAGCACCACCCTACCACCCTATAGAAGAATGAAAGAAGAATGGACTCCTGTATCAAGGAAAATGGCCCGCTTTACAATGATATAGAATGATGTAGAAGAATAAGACACACTAGACCATAACCCCAACTATGACACAACCACCTAATTATGATCCTAGACCTCACGAAACGGGCTCTTCAACTCTTGGCACATAGACACTAGAACAATTTTTACAATAATGTATTTACAATGACTTAGTACAATGATACTTTTACACTGACTGTATGCAGTGCTGCCCACTTGAAGACTTCATGTGATGAACTTCTTGTTGTTATTTTGCACCTTGGTTGTTTCTCTTGTCATGCTATCCTCTTTTGCACCTTCCTTTTCTTTGCTTCCCTAGAAATTCTTGTCCTCTGCAGCCCTTGACAACACATGATCTAGATTTTTCTTTCCTTCTAGGAGCTTGATATTGAATCTGGTGTATCTCTGTTATTTCAGATCCCCAATATCTGATTTTTGGTCCTGTAGTATTCCTCTGAGTCATCTTTCCAATTTCATAGGTCTGACCCAATTTTTATTCCTCAAGGGATATTTATGCCCAATCTCTCACAATGCCCTAATTATGGACTGTTTCAGTAGAGAAAACTTGTATGGCATGCCACATGTCATTGTTTCTTCATTCGGCTCTAAAATTGATCGATAAAAAACTACAGTCTATGCACTATCTTCCAATTTTTACAGAATTCCAATCTGATACTCAGAGAGAGAGTTATGACAAGTTTCCCAAGGTCACTTCTTTGAGATGAATTTCAGGAGCCTACAAAAACACTGACTTCCACAGATCATATCTCTGAAAATATTGCGCACCTTGATCTAAAATTTTCACAGGAGCTTCCTCAGGATTTTAGCTTCAACTCATAAAATTTTCAGCTTCTAAAAATTCATATAAAAAAATTTATAGCGAAAATTCCACGATGACTTGTTTCAGATGGCGAAATCCCTTGCATAAGGAGAATATGAGGATCACAATTTATATAAATGCTTAGGTTGAGAGGGGCTTCAACAAGTGAGCGTGGGAGGGATTTTAAGAGCTTAGAAAAATATTAATTATGACTTTTAAATGACCCATGCCACAACCCCATGGGGTTTTAGCCCACTAACTGGGGTTACAAACTTCAAACATGAATATCTCTCAAACCGTGAAGAATTACGTGGCATGCCATATATCAACGGAAACATCTCAATAAGAAGAAACCATCAAAATAATTCTTGACCCAGAATATAGTAATTTGGTAGGTCAAAATTTTCATGCAATATTGGGGTAGCCCCTGATGTTGCTTGGGTTGACATCAATGACAACCGCCAAAAATCTCCCCTTTTGGCATTGAGGCAACACAAGTACTCCCCCTGCGATCATGACACCTATTCCTACAACATTCTCTCCCCCTTTGACATCAATGGCAAAGGGTAACTCCCCCTTACACACAACCATCCTGCGGACCTTTACACACTTCCACTCCCCCTTTATACTATGAATAAGGAAAATCTAATGAGAACTTGGGATAATCCCAAGCTTCTGGTGAAGATATTCCAATGCTTCACGAGTACTCTCACAGTCATCAACACCTCCTGCCCAATCTGCATCTGTAAAGGAATGAATAATGAGATTGTTACCCTTGCGATACCACAAGCCATATTATTTTGTTCCCTTTAGATATCAAAGAATTCTTTTGATGGAAATAATATGTGATTCTTTTGGTGCTGCTTGGAATCTTGCTACTTGTCCAACTGCTTGCATAACATCTTGTCGGGAGGTTGTTACATATAGAAGACTACCAATCATAGATTTGTACAACCTTTGATCCACATCCTTATATGAGTCGTCTATGCTCAATTTTCAACCTGTTACCATCGGAGTAAGGATGGGTTTGCAATCTTCCATTTTAAATTTCTTGAGCATTTCCTTGATGTACTTGGCTTGACATATAAATATTCCTTTCTCTTGTTGAGATATTTGAAGCCCTAAGAAGTATTTCAGCTCACCAAGTAAAGACATCTCGAAATCAATTTGCATATTTGTAGCAAACTTCTTACTTAGTCGATCATCATTGCTACCAAATATTATATCATCCTCTTTAGTTATTAGACATGCTTTAGTTGCTTCATCCAAAACATATATGTCATTTGGAGCTCGACTTGCTGTAGCCACAATTTCACCATACTTGCCTTTCCTGATTTCACATTTTGTGGAGTTGAATATTATTGTGTGTCCTTGATCACACATTTGTCCAACATTGAGCAGATTGTGATTCATTTTTGCAACCAATAGAACATTCTTGGCTAGAGCATCTTAGCTTCCAAGAGTGACAGTATCTGATCCTATAACATTTGAAGATCCATCATTTCCAAAGGACACGGTTCCATCCTTCTTATCTTTCAAAGATACAAATTTATTTCTATCTCTAGTCATATGCATTGAGCAACCGCTATCAACATACCACACATCTTTGTTTTTTTGAGCCTTGAGAGTGAGAGCACAATTATCAGTCTTCTTCTTCTTCCATGTTCGTTCGTTCTATGGATTCGAAGATTCTTCTGGAGGATTTTCAAGTCTGAAATCCCTGGCTATGTGTCTAAAGTTTCGACATTTGTAACATTCAATATTATTTCTTAAATGTTCAAAACTATTGATGTTTATCTAAGCCCTGGGAGGTTCGTATTTGACAAATCTCTTGGAATTGTATTCATTCCTGGGGTACGTCCGACATTCTACAGCTTTATGACCAAATTTTCCACATGAATAACAGTATCCATAAAAAATATGTTGGTACCTGGATGGAAATCTTCGTCGAGGAATTGTCTTCCAAGGCTGTTCTTGTGAATCTTGTCCAATGAAGTCTACATGGATGTTAGATCTCATAGGTTCATTGTATTTTGTTGTAGAAGGTCCTGCATATTTTTCTTTGTAATCGATGTTAGTTCTGTCATTGTAAGATCGTTGATTTTTTATGAGTTCTTCCAATGCCCTTGAGCTGTTGGCATAGTTTTGGATAGTTTTTCCTTTCTTCACTTCCTTACGTAGTGAGACTACTTCAGCTTCTAATTCTTCCTTTTATTGGTTTCTTTCTTCCAACTTCTTTTGAAGTGACTCTTCAATGCATTTGTGTTCTTCAACTTCAATTTTGATACCTTGAACTTGTTCTTCTAGATTATTGGAATGGATCTTCTCTACCTTGAGCTCTTTTATAAGTTTGATTGGTTCCTTAGAAAATTATTCTATGGTCAATCCTTCTTCTTTGTTGCTTGATACCTCTTGTTTATTGTGCTTGGCCATAAACAATACTCTCTCATTGGCTTCTTCTTCGCTGTCATTGTCTTCATCGGATGATGAGCTATCTTCTTTAGAGAGAAATTTCCTTTTGGATCCTTGTTTATTGAATTTATAAAAGCCTTTCTTTCCTTTTGAGTTTCCATCACCTATGTTCAGACATTTTGATACGAAATTCCCAACCTCACCACAGCCGAAACATATCAATGGAAGTTTACCTTTGAATTTTCCCTTAATTTTTAGTTTTCTTGTAAATCAAGCATATTCTTCATCTGAAAGACCTTCTTCATCATCTCCCTTTTCTTCACACTTGCAGGTGCATGTATTTTCAATTGAAGGTTGTTTGTCCTTATGGTTTTTCTTAGATGTAACGAATGCAGTTTCTAGATGCGAAATACCCTCTTCTTCATCAAGTCTCATTTCATATGCTATGAGAACTCCATGTAATTTCTCTTTGCTGATTTTGTCCATATTTGCACTGTATTCTAAGACCGATACCTTTGGGTTTTTTGGAGATCAGATGCACAGCAAACTATAAAACAAATACTCAGCACAATAATCATGCACAGGAAACACAAAAATTAACGTGGTTCACCCAACCAATCTGGGCTACGTCCACACAACATAGGCATCGGCAATTCTTTATTAATCAAACAGGAGATTACAAACTCTCACACCCCAAACAATCCGTATGGATACCTGTTATATAGCAAAGAGAATCTAACTGCCTCATAAATCCTCTCACATCAAATTTAGGATGCATTAACTCCCTCCCAACAAACTGGAGTTAATCTAGCAACAAATTCCTAATTTTTGTCACCTACTGAGATTTTTGACTATTTTATTCAAAACAGAAAATCTCAACAATCTCCACCTTGACAACAATTAGCCTGATGCCCTGTTCTTTATTATTTTATCTTTTCTGCAAGCCAAGAGAAGCCAAACACCAGCGTAGCTTCTCTAACAAAACTGGTTTCGTGAACATGTCTGCACAATTCTCCTTTGTATGCACCTTTTCAAGAGAGACTCCCCTTTCAGTGATAACCTGTCTTACAAAATGGTACTTGATTGGTATATGCTTTGATTTACTATGATAGGCCGGATTCTTAGCCAAATGTATTGCACTTTGATTGTCACAAAATAACTTGATGTTGTCCTGCAACCTACCAAATTCACCAAACAAACCTTTCAACCAAACCGCTTCTTTGCAAGCATGAGAAGCAGCAATGTATTCTGCTTCAATAGTGGATAAAGCAACAATGTTCTGTAGCTTTGACATCCAGCTGATAGCTCCACCTGCAAGAGTAAAGACGTACCCTGAAGTTGACCTTCTCTTATCCAAATCACCTGCAAAATTGGAATCAACATATCCGTAAACAAATTCACTACTCTTATTGTAAGTAATACAATAACTACTTGTGCCTCTCAAGTACCAAAGCACCCATTTCACTGCTGACCAGTGTTCTTTACCCGGATTTGCCATGTACCTGCTGACAACCCCAACTGCATGTGAAATATCTGGTCAAGTACAAACCATCGCATACATTAAACACCCTACTACATTGGCATATGGAATTCGAGACATATAATCCTTTTCTTCATCTGTATTAGGACATAAACTCGAAGAAAGCTTAAAATGGGAAGCTAAAGGGACTGACACAAGCTTCACATTGTTCATACCAAACCTCAAAAGTATCTTCTCAACATACTTCTGTTGTGATAGCCACAGCTTACCATTACTCCTGTCTCTGAAAATCTCCATGCCCAAAATCTGTCTTGCTGCTCCTAGATCTTTCATATCAAATGTCCTTGCCATCTGAGTCTTTAACCTGTTGATTTCTTCAATGCTTTTTCTTGCTAAAAGCATATCGTCAACATACAACACTAAGATAATGAACATGCCATTACTTAATTGCTTAAAGTAAACACAATGATCATATTCACTTCTTATATATTTTTGACTCAACATGAAAGAATCAAATTTCTTGTACCACTGTCGAGGCGACTGCTTCAGACCATACAATGACTTCTTGAGCCTGCAGACAAATTTCTTATTGCGATGCTGAACAAAACCTTCCGGTTGTTCCATATAAATTTCCTCATCTAAATCTCCATGTAGAAATGCAGTCTTAACATCTAATTGCTGCAACTCTAAATCAAGCAAAGCCACTAATGCTAACACAATTCTAATTGAAACAATTTTAACCACTGGTGAAAAAATCTCATGAAAGTCTATGCCTGCTTTCTGAGAAAACCCTTTTGCAACCAGCCTTGCTTTGTATCTGTCCTCCGAATCATTCACACCCCGTTTTACCTTGAAAACCCATTTGCATCCCACAGTTTTCCTGTCTTTTGGAAGTTCAACCAGATCCCATGTGCCATTCTTACCTAAGGCCATCATTTCTTCCTTCATAGCTGCTTTCCACTTATCACTTTTCGAACCTTCTATAGCTTCCTGATAGCACAAAGGTTCATCATCGTTAGCGGTCAAAGCAACTGAAGTAACATAATCATCATACCTTCTAAGAGCACGTTTTATTCTTGTAGACCTTCTTAAAGCTGTTTCTGGTGCTTCCGCAATTGGCTGACTATCATCTGTAGGAACTTCTTGCCGATCAGTATCTAAGACCTGTTCATGATCTAAACCTGAACCCTGTTCATGTTCTGATTCTAAAACCTGTTCATGACTAGTATCTGAACTATGGTCATCATGACTATCATTAGAAGTGCTGTCAAACTGAATGTGCTGAAAATAAAATACATCATCCTGTTTCAATTTACTATCTACATCTAACTGTACAAGAGAGGATTCATTAAACTTTACATCTCTGTTGATGATGATTTTGCGGGTAGTAGGATCCCACAATCTATATCCCTTTGTTCCAACACCATACCCAACAAAGATATACCTTTTAGACTTTGGATCTAATCTAGTTCGCTGATGTTTAGGCACTAGAGCATATGCATCACAACCAAACACTCTGAGTTTAGAATAGTCACAAGGATGTCCTTTCCATACCTCTTGCGGAATCTTGCAGTCTATCGACGTCGATGGAGATCGGTTTATCACATAACAAGCTGTTGCCACCGCCTCCGTCCACAACTCCTTTTGCAACCCGGCGTTACTCAGCATACTCCTTGCTCTCTCTAGAAGAGTCTTGTTCATGCATTCAGCAACTCCATTTTGCTGAGGAGTATAAACAGTGGTCTTATGTCTCTCGATCCCTGCATCCTTGCAATAGCTGTCAAACTCCTTGGAAGTAAACTCACCACCATTGTCAGTTCTTAAACACTTTATTGTTCTACCAGTGCTGTTTTCTACCAATGCTCTAAACTGTTTGAAAATTGTAAGAACATCAGACTTCTTTTTCATCATGTAGACCCACACTTTCCTAGAAAAGTCATCAATAAACGATACAAAATATGACGAGCCACCATATGACGCTGTAGGGGCTGGACCCCACACATCTGAATGAATATAATCAAGTATCCCTTTACTAGTATGTTTTCCTGTTTTAAATTTTTGTTTACTTTTTTTTCCAAACAGACAATGCTTACAGAAATCTAACTTTCCAGACTTCAGATTTGGAAGTAACTTGCGATCAGCCAAAATTTTCAACCCTCTTTCACTCATATGCCCCAATCTTTGATGCCATAAGTGAATGGAACTACTGTCATGTTTAGACACAGTAGACACAAAATCTGACCTTGTACCTCCTTCTAACTGAAATAGATTTCCTACTTTCTTAGCTTTCATAACTAGTAAAATGCCTTTATAGATTTTCATAACTCCACCTTGAATTACAGTTTTATATCCATTCGAATCAAGTGCTCCTAATGAAATCAAATTTTTTCTTAAATCTGGTACATGCCTCACATCAGTTAATATTCTAGTTGTCCCATCAAACATTTGTAGTTGTATGCTCCCAATCCCCACAATATTACATGTTACACCATTACCCATGTACACAACTCCATCATTAATTGATTTATATTCCTTAAACCATTCTTTATGGATACACATGTGGTTTGATGCACCGGAATCTAACAACCAATGTTGACCATGATTTGACACATTAACTGATAATACTTCATCACTCATACCTGAACCAGATGCCGAACCTGTATCTGTCGCATTTGCTTCCTTCTTCTCTGTCGAAGAGTCTCCTTTCGAAGATTGTTGTCACTTCCAGCAATCCTTCTTCAAGTGTCCAGTTTTCCCACAATGCCAGCACTTCACCTTTGTCTTCTTTCCTTTAGACTTTGAACGAGAATTGCTATGCTTACCCCCGGAGTGTCTCTCTCTTGAGCGACCTCTGGCCATCATTGCCTCTGATGTAGAGGTTTCTGCATTCGACCTCTTCCTCGTCTCCTCAGACAACAAGGCTCCAACCACATTGTCAAACTCAAGGATGTCTGCTGTACTAAAGCTTATGGAAGTAACAAAGTGATCCCACGATTCGGGCAATGAACACAATAGATTTATTGCCTTATCCTCTGAATCAAATTTTACATCTAGACTTTTTAATTGTACCAATAGAGTATTGAAAACATTCAGATGGTCAGTAATTGAGGTACCTTCCTTCATTCGCAAACCATAAAGCTGTCGCTTCAGGAGAATCCGATTTGTCAAGGATTTCGTCATGTAGAGCTTCTCAAGCTTCGACCACAGGCCTGCGGCGGTCTTCTCTGACACAATGTTGAATAGAACGTCATCCGCCAGACATAACCGAATTGCGCTCAGAGCTCTGTCATCCAACTCATCCCATTCATCCTCCGTCAAGGAAGAAGGCTTTTTGCTTTTCCCCAACAGCGCTTTCGCCACGCCTTGTTGAATCATCAGATCGTGCATCTTAACCTTCCAGATCTCGAAATTATTCTTGCCATTAAACTTCTCAATTTCAAAACGGGCACTTTGAGTTTTCGCCATCTTGTATCAGCAAAAACACAATAATCTCCAGAACCCAACTTTAAAATAAAGAATGCCCTTTTTAAAAAAAATATATTTCCTTCACCTTCATACCATATGCAAATGGAAAAAAATAAACAATATTCAAAACTATTTATAAATGCCCTTCACCTTTCATACCATGTGTGAATTTGATACCAAATCGATTTTCATCTTTTTTAAAAAACACCACTTCAAAAAATACCGTGTGAAAATGGTGCCAATACAAATCGATTTATATTATCAAATCGATTATTGTTTAAAAACAACACTCAAATCGATTTATCACATTATTATGCCCCCCCATCGATTATGTATATCGATTTGCACTTCATATATATATATGGCACTTCATACCAATATAATATAAACGATTTGTGTTTTGTTTTTTTTTTTTTTTTTTTTAAACATTCAATAAAAAATCGATTTGACGCTGTTCAAAATGTCAAATTCAACGTTGTTCAAAATTTCAACGCACAACAGCTCTGCGCACCATCAATAATCCACGCAACAGCGATGATTGAAAAACATTACCAGCGCTGTTTTATGGTGTTAATCCTTCCACGCCTTTGCCTTCTGATCCGCGCGACTGTTCCTGAAAAGAACGCGCCAACAGCCACGCTCAACCTCCACGCAGCAGTTTTCTGTGAGTTCTGAAAAAACGCACACCAGGTTCTCTTTCCAGCGCTCGTGGTTCAACGATTATTCCAGCGCTGCATACATCCTAACGCTGCTGAGAAATTAATTGCCACGATGGGCTCTTACGCTGGGCTTTACCGCCACAACTGCACCACTGGTCGGCCAGCACCACCGTCATCTCCGCAAAAGGTTTCAACGCTGTTCATTCAGCGCACAGGTGTTTGTCCCACGCAGTTCTGGAAACAATGACCTCCACGCAGCAATACGCAGCTCTGCCACTGCGCGCTCCTCCAACATGCTCTGATACCAATTGTTGGAGATCAGATGCACAGCAAACTATAAAACAAATACTCAGCACAATAATCATGCACAGGAAACACAAAAATTAACGTGGTTCACCCAACCAATCTGGGCTACGTCCACACAACATAGGCATCGACAATTCTTTATTAATCAAACAGGAGATTACAAACTCTCACACCCTCCAAACAATCCGTATGGATACCTGTTATATAGCAAAGAGAATCTAACTGCCTCATAAATCCTCTCACATCAAATTTAGGATGCATTAACTCTCTCCCAACAACCTGGAGCTAATCTAGCAACAAATTCCTAATTTTTGTCACCTACTGAGATTTTTGACTATTTTAATAAAACTGAAAATCTCAACAGGGTTGAATCTCCCTTGCAACGTTCTAAGAATATTTCATATAATATTCTTCTCGTCAACTGGCTCTCCAAATCCTTCCAAAGTATTGGTTATTTCATCAACGTATTGGAAGTATGCAGCAATGTTGCAATCTTCTTTCATTCTGAGTTGCTCATATTTTTCTCTATAGATTTGAAGCTTTGCTTCTTTGACATTTCAATCACCTGCATACATATTCTCAAGCTTGTCCCATACATTTTTGGCGGTTTTACAACCAAGAACTTATGATAAGAAGATTCAATAAGTCCACTGATAATAATATTATTTTCTTTTGCATCATTTACCAAATTCTTCTTACCTTGTTCATCCGCGGTTGATGTAAATCCATTTTGAACAATGTCCCATACTTCATAGCCTTGCGCCAAGAGATAGACCTCCATTCTTTCTTTCCAGAGTGCATAATTATTTTCATTGAACAGAGGTACACCATTCTTGGTATGCTCCATGACCTCCTTCTAGCTGTTAAACTGTTATTGAAGGAACCAATATCTGATACCAATTGTTGGAAATACTGAGAGGGGGGGGGGGGGGTGAATCAGTATTCCTTTCAATTAGAGCATTAGTTAATCTTCAATTATTATCAGTTTTTGTACAATGATAGCAGCAAACAAAAGGAACACAAATGCACACAAGTTTTAAGGTGGAAACCCACTACAGAACAAGTTTCCCACTACGGGACAAAAAACACCTAATGATTTTCTAATAATTCTTTAATATTCAACTCCAATTGAAAATAAAGCTCTAATTTCCTAGAATATAGAAAAGCATTCTTCTCCAGCTCCCAATGGATAGACGCTCCAATGCCCTAGATTCTTCAGTAGTCAACTGAATGGATGCCCCAACTCCCAATGAGCTAAAACTCACCCTAGCACCACCCTACCACCCTCTATAAGAATAAAAGAAGAATGGACTCCCATAACAGGGAAAATGGTCCACTTTACAATGATATAGAATGATGTAGAAGAAGAATACACACTAGACCATAACCAAAACTATGACACAACCACCTAATGATGATCATAGACCTCCTGACATTGCCTCTTCAAATATTCGCAGATAGGCACTAGAACAATTTTTACAATAATGTATTTACAATGACTGAGTACAATGATACCTTTACAGTGACTGTATGCAGTGTTGCCCACTTGAAGACTTCATGTGATGAACTTCTTGCTGCTATTCTGCACCTTGGTTGCTTCTCTTGTCATGCTACCCTCTGTTGCACCTTGCTTTGCTTTGTTTCCCTAGAAAGTATGGTCCTTTGCAGCCCTTGACAACACATGATCTAGATTTGTCTTGCCTTCTAGGAGCTCGATATTGAATCTGGTGTATCTCTGTTATTTCAGATCCCCAATATCTAATTTTTGGTCCTGTAGTATTCATCTGAGTCAACTTTCCAATGCCATAGGTCTGACCCATTTTTGATTCTTCAAGAGATATTTATGCCTAATATCTCACAATGCCCTAATTATGGATTATTTCAGTAGAGTGAACTTGTACGGCATGACACATGTCACTGTTTCTTCATTCAGCTCTAAAATTGATAGAGAAAAAACTATAGTCCGTGCACTATCTACCACTTTTTACAGAATTCCCATCCGATACTCAGAGATAGATTTATGACAATTTTCCCAAGGTCACTTCTTTGATATGAAATTCAGGAGCCTGCAAAAACACTGACTTCCACAGATCCTATCTCTGAAAATATTGCGCACCTTGATCTGAAATTTTCACAAGAGATTCCTCAGGATTTCGGCTTCGCCTCATAAACATTTTAGCTTCTGAACCTTCGTAGAAAACAATTTAGAGTGAAAATTCCATGATGACCTGTTTCAGATGGCGAAATCCCTTGCATAAGGAGGATATGAGGATCACAATTTATATAAATGCTTAGGTTGACAGGGGCTTCACCAAGTGACCATGGGAGGGATTTTAGGAGCTTAAAAAAATATTAATTATGACTTTTCAATGACCCATTCCACAACCCCATGGGGTTTTAGCCCACTAACTGGGGTTACAAACTTCAAACATGAATATCTCTCAAACCCTGAAGAATTACGTGGCGTGCCATATATCAACAGAAACATCTCGATGAGAAGAAACCATCAAAAGAATTATTGACCCAGAATATAGTAATTTGGAGGTCAAAATTCCCATGCAATATTGGAGTAGCCCCTGGTGCTGCTTGGGTTGACATCAATGACAATCGTTGATCAACAGTCAATGTTGCAATATTAAATGGAAGCCAAAGGTCGTATCCATATCTTGTGAAGAATTTGATTCTCCTAATCAATTCCAACGTGTTGGTTGAACACAACTTGATTTAAGATAATAAAATCCTTTTAGAAGACAAATTTTAACATATGACTCAACATAGACCACCATAATTTTTTTTAAGAAGAATAGTTATGGTTTTTATATTAAAATTCAAAGTCGTTGGATTCCTATCCAGCTGCAAAATCATACATATCATTTCATTCATTCAAATATAGAGCTTATCACAAAAATTATGCCCATAATTTCTTTAGAATTGAATTTTCTAGCTACTCCAGGAGTTCTAACCTTCCTCGATATATTGTAAACCTTATGGTATACCCCTAAAAGCAAAATTTTAAAACACTACATCAAAGAAAATTAGCGGAAATTGTTATAACCCGGGACGTCAGGAAACTTCCCATTTGCTTTATCTGGGCAACGTTGATACTGTTTGTTGGGCTCTCCGGAGCACAGGTCCGCTTCAAGCTAGGTGCATGAGTCCATTGTTGCCAGGAGGTTAATTTTTGATCCAATCTGCTTTCCTTTGTCCTCTTGCTCCACCTGCTGGCAAAGCCTTCGAATCTCGCTCCTTAGACAAGTCATCCATTTTTCCTGTTCTGTGAGCCTGCTCTCCTGCAGCATCATCCTATCTGCAATAGCTTTATCTTTGTCTCTTATATTGAACAACAGGTTATTTAGATTGATGTGTAGGTGGGATAGTTGGGCCTCCTACTGACTGCAGATTTCTTCCACTGTTGGAGGTGAGTCTAAGGGGGAGTCTGGAGTACAGTTCCAAGGGTCCATTTCCTTCCCGCTGCTGAGATGAAGGCTTCCTAAGTTTGTGCCCAAGTCCCATGTGATCGTCTTGACGTTCCCCCCCTAAACACAAATCCGGAGCTCTTTACCAATTTCCCTCTTGAACACCACGCAGAAGTGTTTTCCGACCTTGTATCACCCACTCCCGAATGAAGCTATTCCTGAGTCACTCTTCTGCGTGCTGGGGGAATGATTCTGATAGCGGGGGAGGCCATCTATTATCTTACATCTCGAAATCAGCATTGTGTAATCTCTCGGCCTCCTTTGGTTGTACATTCTCCCGAGCAAGTTCATTTCTTTGCAAACCATATCCCTCTTGCATGTTTGCATTTGGGACCTATTCTTGCTTATGATTTTATTTGTATCCTTGGTTCCTGTGCCTTCACCCTCCACCGATATGATGTGACATGTCGCACCGTCAGCCACGTGATGGGAGGTTACAACTGGGGTGAGCCAGCTCCACCATATGTCATGCTGAGATGACTCACTCTCAACAGAGGCATGGGAGTGGGAGCTGTGACATGTGTCATGGGCGTCTGAGAGCTCTTGGATCTTGCAGAAGTTTCCCTTGGTCCTATTGGGGTTATTTCCCATTGTCTCTAGGGGAGGTTATGGATCTCAATTTCTTCTGCTAGTTTGAGCAGACATGGAAAAAGCCCCACTCCCTGATTTGGTTGTTTGTCCACCATGATGTTTAAATCCTACTTCACATGCCAGGGAGTCAAGATTTCGAAATGGAGGAGAAGGCTTTCTATGCAACACTAAATCCTAGGCTTGTGCTTCATTGTGCCTTTTTTAGGGCTAGAAAAATCCTAATTTCCCAGGCTAAGTCTCCAATGACGTGGAGGTATCTAATTTTTCTCCTTAGAGCTAGCTCTAAAGCTTTCCAGAGAGCCATTTCTTCAACCTGATTGTTTGTTTTCGTCCCTATTCCCCAAGCGAACTCTATTTTGGTTGTTCCTTCAGGGATTTCATGACTTCACTCCGCTCACATAACAAACTTATATATATATATATATATATATATATATATATATATATATATATATATATATATATATATATATATATATATATATATATATATATATATATTGAATTTTATACACAATTTGACCTCCTTGTACTCATGTCATGACTAAACAAGTATAAATAGAAGTAATTTCTCCTTCATTTGCTCATTATAACTCGACAAATAAGATATAAGAATAATTTGTGAAAGGAAATATAGAACACATTCAAGGAAATTAAAGCAACTCGATCAAGGGAGTGTAGAGAGGATCTCGAGTCAGCAACAGGAATGTTTAGGTTTCATATCTCATGAACCATAGATATGATTGAAGGAAGAAAACATGGTTTCTTTAAGGCTTTCTTGGAATTTTTAATAATATATTTTTAGAGAAATTTTTTAGAAAAATTTTGATAAGAACTCAATCCTGAATCTCTGTGGATTTCAGCCTACATCAGTAGAATATTTCAGACTAGAGGAAAGAGAAAAATCAAGTCTGTAAAAGACAAGTTCATATCTATGAAAGGACATGGTCATGAGGTTAACTTGGACTATGATTTTGGCCCTTTGAAATCTGTAACTTCAACCCTCCATGTGTTCTGTAGTCTTGGCCCTCTAGGAATAGTTTTGGCCCTCCTGAAGTAGTGTACTTGATGTATAATTTTAATGTAGATTCAAAACTACTCATGTCACACATACTAAAATATAAGACACAAATCTACTCTACTAATATGTGGAAGTAAATTCACAATCGATAACACAAATAATTAACATGCATCAAGATTCAACACACATACACATAGATATATCTAGGGGAAAGCAACTACTTAAAACACCTTACTATTTGTATTTCATTAATCAAATAATCTCGATGAATACAATATGCTTTGCTCAACCTGCACTTATCTCTTCTATCCTCTACCTGACTGATTGACTTTGGCCAACACTTAGACAATTCTCAAGCCCTCCAAGCTCATATTTCCTTGTGACTTTTGATGAGTAATTATCCCTTATTAATTAGGGAAATTTCTCATTGAGAATTGCGCATTTCCTTTAGGTCCTTCTTTGAAAGCATGCATGACCTGTACAACTTGGAAAATTCTACAACTGATAGTACACTCCCCTTGAACTCCAATCTCAAATGGGTAACTCAAATTTCATGCATGCAAGAGTTAATTTAGGTTTATTGATCAGTTAACTGGTTAAACGTTGAATATGTACACTGCTACTAGACCTCCTACTAGTTCCTCCAATAGTTGGAACTAGTTTAACTGATCTTAACTCAATTTAACTCAATTAAATTGTTACAACTAAATTTAACTCAACCTAGGTTCCTTAAATTTAGGAATCATTGTACACAACTCAAGTTCATGCCCCCAACTCAAATTAACTAATATAACTTAGTGATAATAACTCAGTTACCTCATTCAAGTTTTCTGTTGATGTGCAATTTCGATTTTCTCCTAATTTAATCAAAGGAAAAAATAAATTATGAATTTCTCGCTGCATTTTCAACACTTGACCTTCATTTGGAACTAAACCTCTACCTCTTCAAGGATAAAACCCAGTCATCCTGAAGCAAAAGTATTGGCCTCTTGTAATCCTTGGACTGAAACTCATATTGTAGCAGAGTTATAGCTCGGAGTGGAGAATTGGATTAGGTAATAAGCACAGGTTGGTGCAAAGTTTAGAATAGTTTGATGTCAGACTTGTAATAGTATTTTGCATTATATTTAAAAGTGTCATGGAGCCTCTCTCTTGTGGGTAGACTTGAAGTGATTTTGAAGATACTTTTGGATCAGTTCTCTTGTATGCATTCTTGACGTATTTTGGGCAATCTTAAAACTTCTTAGGGCAAACCTGGAGAAAATTTTGAAGTAATTCCTAAATAATTTTTTGAAATGTTTCTGGTGAAGATCTTGGAGAATTCTTGGAAGTGATTTTAGAACAAACTTTAGATAATTCTTTACCAACATCTTGTTTTTTCTTGAATATTATTAAAGCCACTTTGAATTTGACATTGGAGACATCTTGAATGCACTATGGAACAAGTCTTTTAAAGTTGATTTGGTGTAGATTTTAGAGTATAATTGAAGTAGATTTTGAGAAACACTTGGAGCAGATCATTGACCAGAATTTGAAGAATGAAGAAATAATTTTTGGGTAGATCCTTGACCAGACCTTGAAGAAGTATCTTTTTGAGCATTACTTTGACTATACCTTGAAGTGTAAAGAAGTTTCTTTGATAGAAATTATGGAAGAGATCTTAGAAAACCTTTGATATACCTTAACGAATGTACTTTAGAAAGGTTGGAGCCTAGATTAGAGGATTGGAGTCCTCATACAATGTTGGAGCCTTGCGAGAGACCAAGTTCGAGCATGGATTGATATTTGAGGATTGGAGTAATCATACAAGATTGGAGCCTTGTGAGAGACTGGGTTGGAGCCTGGATTTGTAGTTGAGGATTGGATTCCTCATTCAAGGTTGGAGCCTTGAAGAAGTAAAATATTTTGTTGTACAAGTTGGAGCTTAATTTTTTGTATAAGAGGATTGGAGTACTCGTTATTTTTATTAAAAAAAATATTTTATTGTTCTACATCTTGTGTTTTGTTTTAACTAGAGATCTTAATTGGCATAATCTAACAATTATAAAGAAATATTGATTCACCCCCTCTCAATATTTGCAACAAACTTTTGGTTATCATCAAAAGGACAGCCAAATATTTTAACTAGTGGTCTCAATTGTCACTCCACTTTATGACTAAAGTGCATATTACCCCTCACTTGAATGTTACGAATTCCACTATTTTAGATTGATACCTATACAATAAAATTTAAATGAAACAAAAAATAGAGGAAAATAGTTAAAATAAAAAAATAAAAAAACAAAGACAAACAAAATTTACTACTCCTTTGTTACAAAAAAAAATCTTAAACAATGAACTAGAAGTAAAAAAAAACAATAAATAGAAAAAAAAAGGGAAATAGAGAGGAACTGCTAAAATGGAAAAAGGGGAAAATAGGGCTTCTATAGCTAGCTCTCCAAACGTCTTTAACACAAATTATAGGATGAGATAAACCCAATTTATGATTGCATCTACAAGAAAAGTTGAATGGTGCTAAAACTTCCACCTTTGCACTTGCATCTACGTTTGGTCTTGGTTTTGTTTTGGTGCTTTCCCTGTTGTTGTCTTTGTATCTTTGACCTTTGCTTGTGTTCCTGGTGAGAATTATTATGCATATGTCATTGATGTTGTGTAAACTAAAATTGATTTAATATTTTCCAGTTCGCAAGCAATTGGTTATTCAATGTATGTTTTCACTAGCCAACTCAATCTTCAATTCGATCTGGAACAAGCTCCCTAGAATAAGTTAGCATAAAACTTGTTTTTAAACTGAATCAATTGGTTAGGGGTCAATGCTATATTTAAAACCTTGTAAAACAATGAAAAAAACAAAAACAAAAACAAAAAATAGAAATTAAAAAAAACAAAAACAAAAACAAACAAACAAACAAACATTTATATATATGTATATATATAATTTTATATATAATTATATATATAATTGAAAAAATTAAAAAGAAATCTTTAAAAAAATGGTACTTACACGAAAAAATAGAGTATCAAGATTATATTAGAATATACGATTAAATTAGAATATAAATGCTATGAAAAAATTTGGATTAAGACATAAATAATAATAAGAAACTATGAAATGAATAACAAAAATTTAAATAACCAGCATCATATTTTTCTTAAAATTTAATTACAATCAAAAATAAAATTATAATTCTATATGTATCATTAAAAAAAAAAACTTAAAAACAATGTAGTACCTATAAATTTCAATTGATTTGAAATCACACCCTTAATTATTATTTTTATTATAACCAAAATAATAAAAGCAAACCTCAATCCAACAAAAATACTATTAATAAAATCATTTTCATTATAATCAAAATCAACCTTAAATTAAAAAGGTTATTAATAAAACCATTCCTTAAAGAATTAAATGCTATTACAAAAAAAAAACTATTAAAAAAATCATTTTCATTATAATCAAAATCATCCTTAGATTAAAAAGGTTATTAATAAAACCATTCCTTAAAGAATTAAAGGCTATTAAAATATATATATATATATATATATAATATGAAAAAATAAAAAATAATGGAAAATCATCCCACTATGAAAAACAATATTAATAAAATAAAATTAAAATTAAAAATATTATTTAATAAAATTATAATAAAAATGTGAAATATTGATAACAATTTGAAGAAAATTCAATACAAATTTTGAAAAATATATAAAATGAATTTGAAAAGAAAAAACAAAATAAATATCAAATAAAAATTATTAAAAAAATTTAATAAAACAAATTATAAAAAAAAATAGACAAATAAATCAAGGGAAAAAGTTTTACTGTTTTTCTTTGTTATCAAAAGGTGATTATAAGAATCTTGTTCTCATATTTATAAGGTTTTAATTGTAACTATATAGATTCATCAATTTAATACGAGTTGAGAGAGATCAAATTTCTTCACATGTAAATTTTTTAGTGTAAAATACAATGTATTATTTTTTATTGTTTAAATTGTATTTTTGAGTATAAGACCAAATAAACATTTTAACCATAAAAACTTAGTTTTTTCATGATATATATATAACATGTATATCTAGACTTCTTATGACACAAATTAAAATGGTTTTTTATTATTAACATATTTTTAAGTATATGTCAATATTAATTCGTATGAAAATATTTGATAAATAACTAAATTATAAGATATAAACATCTTACTAACACACTTTTTTTTACTTCTAATTACTTTACAACATATTCATTTTTTTTATTATAGTCAACATTATTTTTCTATTTAGAACATAATTTTTAACTTTAATTTTTATTTTAAAGGGGAATAGGCGAACAACTTACATATCACGAACAAACTTACACATCCCTCTCATACTGGGCTATAGAATAAGCTTCTCAACTCAATGATACCAATTATTAAAATAATATATTTTAATAAATTGTAATTATTTTTTAATAATGATATTAAAAATATAACTTATATTTTGAAAGTTGATTTTAAGTTTTTGTTAACAACATTTTAAAGTTATAAAACCCCAACATCTAATGAATTATTTATTAATATTTTTTTATTCAATAATGTATAGAAATGTAATTTGTTTTGTGTAGGAAACATACATTGCAAAGAAGTAATTTTAATTTTAATAATAAGTTTTGAATTGTGTATTAATATTTTTTTTATTTTTTTTATTTATCCTAGAAGCGGGTGACACGCTTGACATGGGTGGACAGCAAATCCCAACTCACACGGACTGCGGAGATCCTCAAAGCAATCCACCACTGGCTACGGATCCAATCACAGTTACCGCCTCGCACGATCCTCGCAGAAACATCGATCACACAGAATGGACAGGCCTGGTGTCACCTGACTCGGACCATCACCTCACCCTTACCTCCATTAATGACCATGTTGCATAATCATTATTGCAACCTCGCTCACACCTCTGCGTCTGCCCATCAGCTTGAACCTCTCACACAAATCACTCATAGCCTCTTTGACATGCCTCATCCGCATTCCTATATATCCTCCCACTCTCAGCGCCTTCCATCCATCATCTGCTCTCCGCTACATTTTGCTCATCTGATTTAGAAGCTCACTGAAACCAATCAGTTGCGTAGTCCAAGTCCTAGAGTGAAGCTATGCAGATCCCCTTTTCCTGGTGCATTGCATCCTGCACACCTTCCCCCCAGCCTCTGCAGTCTTTCTGGCCCCTATGCTCCCCCTGCCACCCTTCCCAAGTCTGCAATGGCTCCTAGGTTGCGCCAAAGCACTATCCGTGGAGGTAAAAGAGGGTCTCTCCCAGGCTACTACCATCGTGGCGAGGACAATCATCTCGAATGGCTTGAGGGCTCCTCAACAAACTCCCCTGCAAGCCATCCTTCTGGTCCGAAGCAGTGTGCTGACTCCTCTAGGAGCCCAGTGACAAGAGAAAGATGTGGTACGAGGAGGTCCACCTTTACCTCCAGGGCTCCCTCTCCATAGAGCATCCCGGCACCTCCGAAAATCCCTGCACAGGAAGCTAAAGACTCAGACATTTGGATCATGGATTTCGATGGCGTCTAGACGAAGGTCCCACAAGGAGTAGATCCAGACTCTCCCATCCTCTATGCTCCGTCAAAACTCCCCATTTTCACTGCTGCTGAAGTGGAAGCTGTCAAGGAAACGGCCATCGCGTAGGCCCCTGCCTGTGCCATCCTCGAGGATGCTCCCCACCGCAGTGATGATGAGGACGCATAATTTTTGTGTTGTTGCTCAATTCTTTTTTGTTTTTTGTCATGTGTGCCCATAAGGCCACACTATCTTGTCCTCCTCTCATGCTCCCAATTGTATCATCACTACTACGCACACAGTCATTTTTGCTCACAAGTTTTGTCTAGGCCAGCCCCCTATGCGGCAACCCAAAATCAGTGTAACAAAGGTAGGGATTGGTTAAGCGCTTCTTACCAACCCTGCCTGTAAACTATGTATTTATATGTTTCTGAATTAATAGATTAGCACAACTTACCAAAAAAATATATTTTTTTAATTTAATAATGTATAAAAATGTAATTTGTTTAGTGTGTTTTTTTAATATATATTTTGTAAAAAAAAAGCCTAAATCATATAATTTATAAAAAAAATATCATATAAACTTACAATTTTGATGTTGATTTTTTCCAGTTGTATATGTAATTAAAGTGTATTAACATTTATGTATGTGTAATAAGTTGAAAAAATATTGTTTGAATAGTTACCATGATGATAATATCATCTTTTATATTTTTTGTTCTGGGTGAATACATTGAATAAATTTGGTGGTATAGATATGATTTTCTTAAATGATATGAAGTCAATGATTGACCAAGTGATGGAGACTAAGGGATCTGTGATGGAGCAATGTCTCAAATAGTTAGATGTGGAGGAAAGAAATAAGTTTTTTCATGTGTTTTTATTTTTTCTAGCGTGAGTCTAGTCAAAACTATGTATTGTGTGGGTATTTATTAGATGTGGAATTTAATTATATATCTAATAAGTGTTCACACTCAAAATTTGAGAAATCCTACAAGAAGATAAGTAAAAATACAACTTTTTTCTTTCTTTTACCTTAAAAATTCATAGCTTTTATATTATTTTTTGGGTAAGTGTTATATTATTTGGGGATGGTTGGACAGACCCAAGGATGGGGGGCAAGCCCAACGATGGTGGGCAGACCTACCCATGGTTTTGGGCATGATATCTTTTCCCATGGTATTTTGTAGATCGGGTCAAGGGATCTTGGGTTATGCTCTAATCCAGGGTTAATGGATTGAGGTTTATGAATGCTTCAGCATGCATATAATGTATTATAACATTGAAAGGAATATAATAAAAAATCAATCTAGTTTTCCCAGTTTTGGTTTCTTGGAGAAAAATTTATATGTATCTTTTATGTTCTCACCATTGTAAATGTTTTTTTTTAAGAATTCATTTGCATTTAATTTTTGTATAGGGTTAAAACCTTCATTATTATTACTATTATTTTATTATTTTTCTTAAGAGGCCCATTTTAGAACACAAATTCACCTAATGCAAGACCATAGATGATCAACACATAACATAAAATTCTTTAAGACTGGAATACATATATAATCATAGTTAAAGAAGGAAATACTATAAGGTCCTCGTAAGAAGATCAAGACTTTGTGATATCGTCCCTTCAAGATATTGGAAAGGGTGGGAGATAATGCCTACAAACTTAGTATACAGTTATAAATGTGCATTTACACGATAGTGAATGTAGAATCTAAAACTTTATGAACCTTCCATGCTAGATTAGGAAGATGAACATGTCCTACCTTCCATAGAGGATTTAGCTCCACATGCTTTGGCATAGTTGAAAAAGGATTCAATGTTGCAAAAGAGGTCTAGATATACAAGACAGAGGCAACATGACCTTTGGAAAAATGGATTGAAAGAACAACAAGGGAGGTGGATGAAAATTTTCCTCAAGTCATTTAGTAAAATATTTTGGGGACCAAAAGTCTAAGAAAATGGAAAGGTATGATCGATATTGGATCATTATATTATTTAACATCCATCTCGATGCTTTCAGGGTGGAAAAATTCGAGGAATTAACTTAGAAGACCAATTTTATAAGAGAAACCCAACTTGGGGAATTGGGGTTTGAACCTTCTAGGGTCATTTATAGATTTTAAATGATACTTTTTGGGGTAAAAGTTTCTTACTTAAGTGTTGGATCGATGGTTTTTTTTTACACACTGACTTTTCCAATCGTGCAAGAATCATGTTATAAGAGTTTGTATGCAAAATTGATGCATAATGGAAGTTGACCTACCATGTCTGACCAAAATGGCATGAGTTGATGTTATGCCAACCCCCATTACTCCTAGAAAAAGGGATAGCCACATGAAGACTATGAAAAAAATTATAGAAGGGTCAAATTTGTAGTTCTAGTTCAAGAGTTGAAGGAGCCAAACCTGGGCCCTAATTGGCTATCGAGCTATATCATAATTGAGACACTAGAGGGGAAAAGGGTTCAATTCTATTCAATTGTATCATGTTCCATATAAGCATAGAGAAACATGGGAGTGGGAGTGAAAGAGCATAATATATAAACTTATCTAGCTTAAATCTCAGGAAACTCCACATAGAGTTCCTTCCTAATATATATTAGATCACTATAATTTTCCATCCATCTCAATGCTTTCAGAGTGGAAAAATTGGAGGAATCAATGTACAAAATCAATTTTAATGTTGGAACCTAGTTTGGAAAATTAGGGTCTAAAACTTTCCATAACCATTTTCAGGCCTTATATGACATTTTTTGGGGTAAAATTTTCCACTTAAATATTGGGCCCCATGCTATTTTTTGCTTGATGGGGCCTAGACCCAGGTTCAGATATGGTTACGCGAACCAACAAAACCCACTATTTCCGACCCTTTAGGCAACGATCTGATGCGCAGACCGAAGTCTCGCCTGAGGAAATATTAGGAGATGCTAGAACCAAGTTTTTACATCCATAGGGAAAATGGATTATGGCTTTATGACTTATCTTCATTTCAACACTTAACAGAACTTCGCAGAACAACTATGATAATTATACAGTCATTTTTCAACACTTCTTTTGAAATATCTTGTAGATTGCGTGATTTTACTTTAACAACCATAAAATGGCATAAATAACCATAAACATGACTTTGCGATGCAATTATGTATAACAAACCTTAATTCAGCACAGTTGATATCAAAATACAAGTAAATCAAACACATAAACACATAGCATAGATATGTCTTCAAATTATTCTATTATTAATCAGATCTTCTTAGTACAACCCTTTCCGCCCTGCGCACTCAACTGTAAGGGTCTGTGCACTCAGCTGCAGACTTTCTAAGATCTATGTGCACTCAGCAGCAGGTGTCGTCCCTTTCCCACAACAATAGAATACAAACTCAAAATAACATTACATCCAAGTGAATTCTATCATGAGTTTTTGACTTGGTGAGTTTTTGACCTCTTACTTCTAGACTCCTTATATAGCTATCTATTTTACAATACCATGGTCTAAAAACCATGGGCGGAGCTCAAGGTATACAAAATTATCCCATCCCTTTACAAAATAAGGGGCTTTGACCCACCCCAAAGTCCTAATACTCTAACATAGCTCCACATTTTGCGCTCTGCTCCTCTATCCACAGAGTCTTTCTCAAAATATTCTATCGAAGGGTACCATGTCCAACAGGTCCCCAACACAAAAATGTGACTCATTCTGAGTCACTCTCCCAGTGTGCCCTCGATATTTTCTTTGATGTTGTTCAAGGCATCCTACAAAATCGGAACTATTTCGGTAGACTACTTCTCAACTTCATGGATTTCGGTCATCAACATCTCAGTGGTTTTCAATGCGATTTTTGTGGCAATCTCCTTTTGTGTCTGGCACAGTCCTTTTAGATTTTTCTCGACAGACTGCGATAGCTGACTGGCTTCAGCTTCCCATGGATTCTTTCTAGCTGTGATAAGTTGTTTTTTTCTGTGCAGCTCATCGATCTATTCTTGCAAAAAATTACCCTCTTGGAGACGGGAATATCGATGTATTGGTGTTAAAGTCTTCGCGATGACCTTAATGTCGTCCATCTGTTCCAGTTTCTCACGAATTTCCTCTTCAATATTATGCACCTGAGGGTCCTCCTGCAGTAATGCCCATACGTCCATAATATCTTCAAATATTTGAGTACATTCTTGGACTATGGATTCAATATGTTCATTAGCAGCCTTAATCTCCTCTGCACGCTAATCCCAGACCTATGGTGTAGTCGTGGGCTCCAATTCCATTTGCAACTCAATGATCTTCATCTACATCTTGAGTCACACCTTGTCGACTTCGGATTTGGAATCCTTGACTTTCATTATGATCTTTTCCACATTTTCCTTTGGCGTTGATGCAACTTGAATTTGTAAATTAGGAATTTTGTTGCAAACCTTAGTGATAGTGGCATCCAGCTTCTACATGTGCACATCTTCCTCATTGTGTTCTTGTACAGCCTGTTTCTTTTCCTTATCCATCATTTTCTTTTCCTACTTAACATATTGGATAATAAATAGGGCACGTTTCTCTCTTATCTTAAAATATTCAGTAACTCCCTAGTGGAACTCGTGCAATGTTTTCAACGGGAGCATAGCAAGGTTGACCCTGGCGTATAGCCATTGTTCCGCCTACGCCAGTTGCTCAGTAGTGTCAAAAAATAAGGTACCTGCCGGTATCAACACCGTGTGGGTATCATTTGTAATCTCTAGCTCTTTCTCTATTGTCAAATCCCCTTATTTTGTAAAATGGATGGGATAATTTTGTATACCTTGAGCTCCGCCCATGGTTTTAGGACCATGGTATTGTAAAAGAAAGGACTATATAAGGAATCTAGAAAGTCGATAAATCATATAACTCATGATATAATTCACTTGGATGTAACATTATTTTGAGTATGTATTCTATTGTTTGTGGGAAAGGGAAGGTACTTGTTGCTGAGTGCGCGGAGACCTTAGAAATTCTGCAGCTGAGTGCGCAGACCCTTGCAACTAAGTATGCAGGGAGGAAAGGGTTGTATGAAGAATATCTTAGTAATAATAGAAGATAGTTATGTGTTTATGTGTTTGCTTTACTTTTATTTTGATTACATATGTGGTGATTTAAGGGTTTTATACATAATTGCATCGTGAATTCTTGTTTATGGTTATTTATGTTGTTTTATGATTGTTAAAGTAAAATCGCGTAGTATGCAAGATAGTTTAATAAGAAGTGTTGAACAAAGATTGTATAATTAACATAGTTGTTCTGTGAAGCTATGTTAAGTATTTAAAGGAAGATAATCCCTAAAGCCACACTCCATTTTCCCTCTGTATGCATAAACCTGGTTCTAGCATCCCCTAATATTGCCTCGAGTGAGACTTTGGTCTGCGGAGTAGATCGTTGCCGAAAGGGCTGGTAGTAGTGGGTTTTTTTGGTTCGTGAAGCCATATCTTAACATAGGTCTAGGCCCCATCAAGCCAAAAATTTCTATTCTACACTTAGATACCTTTCCAATGGTGTAAGAAAGATATTAATCAAAGTTTATATACAAAATTTATGCCTCCTGGAAGTTGACCTATCACCACGATTGCCCATCATAATTCTAAAGGATGCCATGTCAACCCTTTTTACTAATGGAAAATGGGCTAGCCAAATCAAGATTATGAAGAAGAATCTAGAACGGACAATGTTGTAACTCTTGTTGAGAATTGAAGGAGTCAAACTTAACCCCTAGTTGGCTAACGAGCTATGTTATAACTGAGCCACTAGGAGGGAAAATGGTTCCATTCATTTCAATTGTATATTGTTTCACAATAGAGTATAAAAACTTAGGAGTAGAAGTGGGAGTGAGAGAGCATAATAGATGGATTTAGTGTCTAAAGAAACCAATCAAGCCACAGTTTTGATGGAACGCCACTAAGATTGCTTTCTCCTTTATACTTTGCATTAATTCCATTCCAAACAAGGTATAGAAAATAAATCTTATCTTCCAAGTGGATTTTCTGAGAGCATATCTTGCATTCATTGTTCTTTATTTTTCACATTTTTATCTATTACATGCATAGATGGAAAAACACCAATTAATAAATATGGAATATAAGTAAATTAACCTTCATAGTATAGATTTCAATCTATTTTTATAAAATTTGTTGCAATGAACTGTCCAATGGAATATTCACAATACTTTATGGCTCATATTAGTATGAGAAAAGGTTTGTTTGGTAATTTTGTGGAAATTTTCTATGGATATAGAAATCAATTTAAGAAAGAAGTTTAAAATCCCAACCATGGATGACAAAGTTGTTAATAATAATCGTCGAGATCTGACAAAGGAGAGATTCTCAACACTAGAAACACATGTCATGGATATTTGTTGCAATATGGGTCTCCTTATGGTGGTTCTATCAAACAAGCTTGTGATAGAACAAGATAGAGGTTTCAACTTAGAGGTCAAATCAAAGGGAAAATTGGAGGTTCATGGATATCTAGAGGAGTCGAAGAAAGAACTTGAAATAGAGTAGCCATGTTCGAGTGATTTGAATCATTCACTTTCTCTCTTCAAGATGGAAGCAAAGGTGGGTATTACACTGTATCAATATGATATCGATGCTTTAAAATTAAATCTTTGGTTGCAACAATTATAACTGTACTTTAGTGTTCACCATAAATATGAGAACTAAAAATATCATTTTCTAAATTGAATTCAAGGGGTTATTCCCTAACTTGGTGGGAATTCCATACAAAGTCACTTAGGATGGATGGTGATTCCCTAGTGAATAAGTGGGAGGACTTTAAAATATTCATAAATTCCTAATTCTACCCTATCAAGTATGTGGAGAACCAATGGATTTGATGACTCTACTTCAGATAGAGGTAAGGGAATAGTGTACATGAGTACATCATTGAATTCAGGAATGTTTCCATCATGTTGGGTATCTCTCCCAAGAGCCAAAATTTTCTCCTCAAGTATATGGGGATATATGCACTGATCTACAAAAACAAGCGATATTTTTCAAGCCAATAAAAATGGATGAGGCTTTGTATAGGCATAGTATCAAAAAAATCATAGGCCAAAAGAAAGGACGATTAAGTGGTTCGAAATAGAAAGAGCACCTATAAGCTTTTGAGGAAGGGGAAAAGAAGTGTAAAGAGGAAAAGGACAAGAAGATAATAACCATTGCACATCAGGGTATGGATCCTATTAATCATTTCAATCATTGTAACATCAATAGTCACACGAAGCATAAGCATTGGAAATTACACAAGAGTTGAACCCAAAATATTGAAAGAAGGATGGGAAGAAAAAGAAACATCTTGCCATAAATTCAAGTAATTGGGTGGAAATAAAATATGATGTGGTTGAGAATATAGTCTGCACATCAATGCAGAAGAAGGTGAATTTTAATATCTTTCATCATCAAGAAGAGAATGAAATGACCAAGCTCTTTTATATTAAGATCTAAGTTAAGAATTCAAATATTGATTCCTTATTTCACTCAGGTTCATAGTCAAACATCATAATAGTGAATATGGTCAACAAACTTGGATTGAAGGTTTGTAATCATTCCAACCCATATCCTTGGGATGTGTAAATATGGATGTATAAATAAAGATAACAAACAATTCCAAATAAAATTAATATCCATGCTAATTTTATTAATGAAGAAAAACTAGCCTCCACTTGTTGTTTGTGGAGTTGTGTTTGGAGTCCCTATATGTATATGCAATATGGAATTTTCATGTGGAGAGCGAACCAGTACCACCTCGTCAGGGATGGGAAGTAATCCATCATCAACATGCACAATGGTAAGTCTAAAATTTTGTTGGTAAGAGTTAACCAAGCTAAGAAATTGATTAATGCTAGGAAAAATTACACTCCATTATTTTCAAGACAAAATCAATATAATGATAGGTCAATAAGGGAAAATTCATCCCCATAGGGGTGTACTAAATAATAGAAACAACCATTGTAAGGGTTTTGATAGCAATGCACGGGATTTTTTTAGAAACCTAAAGGGATTCCACCTAATAGGGAAGTGAAGCAAAATATCTAGTTGTTGTCGAACTCTCCATTTTTTAATATTGGGTTGTACAACTAATCCATTATGTAAGAAAATGAAGTGAAGAAGCAGTTGTAATAGCTACTAGAGTGGGGTGTGATTCAACTAAGAAACTCACCTTGTGGCTCACCCGTCATAATCATGCCAAATAAGGATGGGACTTCGTGAATTGGCATAGATTACACTCAAGAATAGGTACCCCATACTCAGGATCGATGATCAGTTGAATTGGTTGCAACAGGAAAAATAATTCACCAAGCTAGATTTAAAATCAGAGTATCATCAAGTGTGAGAAAGGAAGAATATACTTGGAAGACTGCCTTCAAAACTAGACAAGGTTTGTATGAGTGGTTATTCATACTATCTGGTCTATACAATGCATTAGTTACATTCATGAGATTAATTAATGACGTATTGTGCCCTTATCTAGATTCATTTATTATTTTTATTTAGATGATAGATTGGCTTACAGTGCTACCTAGTAGGAGCATATATCATAATTTGAAGAACCCAAAGGCTTTGAAGAAGTTAGCCACTGGAAAGTCTCAGATTATGTAAGTTTTAACAATAGTAATTCGTGTATTTACGGTATGTGATTCGTGGAAGAGATCTTAGGATAAATCTTGCAAATATGGAGGCCATCATGAAGTGGTCGGTGCTTACAAATATTTTTGAATTTGGGAGTTTCATTAGTGAAACATAACACCTTAATAAATTCATAACTTCATTTTTTGCAGCAGTTGCACCACTCCACACAATAAGCAGTAAGAAAAATCTCCATTGGGGAAAGGATCAACAAAAGGCCTTTGAATAATTGAAAAATAAAATCAGTCAAGCACTAGATCTTGCATTACCAAACTTACCCACTTGCCTTTTGAAGTGAAAAATAATGCAAGTGGGTAAGTTGTGGGAGTGATCTTGATGTAGATAAATTCCTATGCTACAATTCTAAATTATTGCATGTGGTGGTTCTCAACTTCACTACCTACAACAAGGAGCTCTATGCTCTAGTGCAATCTATCAACAATGTACAATGGGAAAGTACACCACAATCCACACAAATCACTAGCAATTATAGTACATTCATGAATAGTGTAAGTTACAGTCAACCAAAGACTACGATTTGATGGAATTCTTATAGTAGTTTCATTTAGTGATCATATATAGGAAGAACAACACAAACAAATTGGTCAACGTGCTTTCAATGCCACCCACATCAAAATTTACAACTTTGGGAACTATGATGCACATAGATATTTTCACCCATGTCACATAAAGAGAGGCATATTCTGAGGATGAGCACTTGAAAGATGTGTTTAAGTAATTTTAGATCCAAATTCGTGCAAAAATAGGAGAGATAACACAATTGGAAATCATATTTAGAATATATTACTCTACAAGATAGAAAATTTGTTCCTAAAGGTGAATACAACAAATCAAAGAGGCTCACACCACCAAGGTTGCGGGGCATTTTGGTGTAAGGAAGACAATGGCCAACTTATAGAGGTATGTGTATTGGCCCAAATGCAATAAAATGTAGTTAGGCTCATTAGATACACTTCATTGTATCAGCAAGACTAGTAAAAGGAAACAAGTCCATACCATCCCTTACTTGTACCCACTCATTCTTGGGAAATTATTTTCATAGAATTTGTGGGATGCCTACCAACTAGGAAGGGACGTGACTACTTGTTCATGGTAGTTGAAAAGTTCAATGAGATTTACATTAGCGAAATTTTGAGGTCTAAAATGGGCCTCCTAAGAAATATTATAAAATAATAGTGGAAATAATAAAATAAGATTAAATTACATCATCAAGTTTTGGAGGGAAAAAATAAAATACTACTTTTTTAACTTGTATTTTCAACTTATCTCCTTGTGATTTTAGTCAAATTTCTAGGAGCACTCGCTAGATGTGGAATTTAATTTTCCATTTAAGGAGTACACATGTTTAATATTTTTTATGGACCCTACTACAAAAAAAAAATGTGAAATACATGAAAAACGTGATTGCAATCGGGTGAAAATGTGAAGTTGGGTTACACTTTTATGAGAATCGGGGGCAGAATATTTCGGCCGAAATTTTACAAAAGTTCGCACGAACTATTAGAGAGTTTGGCCAAGCTTTCAAAATTAGTACGGTTGAACTCATTCTTTCATTTACATTGACGACGTACTGACAGCCTGGGCAAACAGATTTTTGGCCAGAGATGGGAAAACCCGCAACAAAAGTTCGGCCGAACTTTTAAAATAGTTTGGTTGAACTTGTATTTTATAAATATATTGGCCCGCAAAATTTTATAGGTTTCTTGTTCACATCTATCTCCCACGTCTGATTCTTGTTCATTTGTTGTTGTTGATGCTCTGTTGCGCTCTGTGGCTTTTGTTGTTGCTCCGTTGCACTCTATGGCTTTTTCTGTTGCCCTATTGCGCTCTGTGATTTGGAGTTGCGCCGCGATGACTTTCTACAAATTTCCAAGTATGTATCTGCATATCTATGCTGATAGCATGTAAATTTCTGCTATAAATTAAATTTACATTATTTGAACATTAAATGAAATAGTAGCAGTGAAAATTAAGAGATTTTTGATATGAAACAGTAGTAGTGAAAATTAAGGGCTTAGTTTATTAAGCTTTTTGATATGAAACAAAAGCAGTGAAAATTAAGGGCTAAGTTTATTAAGCTTTTTTATATGAAACATTAGCAGTGAAAATTAGGCCCGGCTTAGTTTATTAAGCCTTTTACTATGAAACAGTAGCACTGGTGTCTGTTTGTTTAGATACCATATTTTCATTCCTTAGAATCAGAATCTAATGCTCTTTCCCTTTTGGCTGGGCTAGGAGAAAAATCATGGAATAACTGTTTATTATCAAAATATAATGCTCTAGAAGATCATGGAATAACTATTTGACATAATGCCTCTGATACATGGCCCCATTTGTTGCAGCGATGACAAGTATGCAAATAAGATTCTCAAACGATAAGCTCCAATTTTTTGGACTACGATGTTTACAATCCAATCTATCATTGAATATTTATCTAATTATCCCTGCAAATATTTTATACAGAATTGGGACACACGGCACATGAGATCATAGCTTCGTTGGCTTCCATGACGAACAATCTTCGGCCAAAACCAAGTTTTCATATTCTCTTCACTCGCCAATCAATCCACTGAGACATTAAATAAATTTGTCTGTTCATTTAATAATAGTGCGCATGTTGAGTATAAAAAAATTTAATCTACAGCATTAGACAATCTCTCAAAATCTATTATTTACATCTAAATGGCATGGTATTCCCTGCTGATGGATTATAACAGTTTATGCAACAGTAAAGTATAACTAACAACAAAAATAGCAGCGAGTAACAAATTCTCTCAAACTGAAGAATAGGAAAGTTGAAAATATCCATGGAAAAAGAAAGTTAAAAATATGGCTCTCTATCTCCCTCTCTCTCGAAGCTGGATTATAAAATTTTATGCAACAGTAACGTATAACTGACAACAAAAATAGCAGCGAGTAACAAATTTTCTCAAATTGAAGAGTAGGAAAGTTGAAAATATCCACAAAAAAGGAAAGTTAAAAATATGAATCTCTATCTCCCTCTCTCTCGAAGCTGATCCTCTTTGTCATTAAAGTATCAGTCACTCCAAGAGTCTGAGTCTTGAGTCTGTAAGAAATTTCTTATATAATGCAATTGTTGAAGTTTGATGTATAATTGTGAGCCTGTGAGCTTGAGTTGATATGAAACAATATCTTGAGTCTGTAAGAAATTTCTTATATAATGAAAGTGTTGAATTTTGATGTATAATTGTGAGCCTGTGAGCTTGAGTTGATATGAAACAGTAGCAGTGAAAATTAAGTGCTTAGTTTATTAAGCTTTTTGATATGAAACAGTAGCAGTGAAAATTAAGCCCGGCTTAGTTTATTAAGCCTTTTAATATGAAACAGTAGCACTGGTGTTTGTTTGTTTAGATAGTACCATACTTTCAATCCTTAGAATCAAAATCTAATGCTCTTTCCCTTCTGGTTGGGCTAGGAGAATTTATGCATTCTTTAAACTACTCAACTATTTTATTACACCATATGAATCATTTCTATATATCTCCCATTTTAATGGGGTCTATCACATTTCGAGAAAGACACATTAGCCATAAAATTTTCCCATTGAAACCAAAAGTGATTTGATACAAAACATAGGTTTTAACGGTATATAGTTAATTGTTTCAAATAGATTCTTAATAAAATGAAAAATATTCAATGTAAAACACATGCATTAACATATAATTGTGATATTTTCCCTTATTTCCAACTTAGTGGACATCCTTCTAGAAAAATCCCTTTTAATGAAGTAGATATGTCCATAGTGATCCATTGATATTTGTTCACCAACAACTATTTCATTTTGGATTTGTATATCTCAAAACTATGCTCATCGAATTTATGCATTTATATCTTTAAACTACTCAACTGTTTTATTAAACCATAGGAATCATTTCGATATATCTCCCATTTTAATGGGGTCTATCACATTTCGAGAAAAACACATTAGCCATAAAATTTTCCCATTGAAACAAAAAGTAATTTGATACAAAACATCTAGGTTTTAACCTTATATAGTTAATTGTTTCAAATAGATTCTTAATCAGATGAAAAAATATTCAATGTAAAACACATGCACATTAACATATAATTGTGATATTTTCCCTTCGTTCCAACTTAGTCCATCATTCTATAAAAATCCCTTTTAATGAAGCAAATATATCCATAGTGATCCACTGATATTTGTTCACCAACAACTATTCCATTTTGGACTTATATATCTCAAAACTACGCTCATTGAATTTATGCATCTATATATTTAAACACAACTATTTTATTACACCATAGGAATCATTTAGATATATCTCCCATTTTAATGGGGTCTATCACATTTCAAGAAAAAACACATTAGCCATAAAAGTTTCCCATTGAAACCAAAAGTGATTTGATACAAAACATAGGTTTTAACCTTATATAGGTAATTGTTTCAAAAAGATTCTTAATAAAATTAAAAATATTCAATGTAAAACACATGCATTAACATATAATTATGATATTTTCCCTTCTTTCCAACTTAGTGGACATCCTTCTAGAAAAATACCTTTTAATGAAGCAGATATATCCATAGTGATCCACTGATATTTGTTCACAAACAACTATTCCATTTTGGACTTTTATATCTCAAAACTATGCTCATTGAATTTATGCATCTATATTTTTAAACTACTTGAAACTATTTTATTGCACCATAGGAATCATTCTGATGTATCTCCCATTTTAATTGGGTCTATCACATTTCGATAAAAACACATTAGCCATAAAAGTTTCCCATTGAAACCAAAAGTGATTTGATACAAAACATAGGTTTTAACCTTGTATAGTTAATTGTTTCAAATATATTTTTAATAAAATGAAAAATATTCAATGTAAAACACATGCACATTAACATATAATTGTGATATATTCCCTTCTTTCCAACTTAGTGGACATCCTTCTAGAAAAATCCCTTTTAATGAAGCAGATATATCCATAGTGATTCATTGATATTTGTTCACCAACAACTATTTCATTTCGGACTTATATATCTCAAAACTATGCTCATTGAATTTATGCATCTATATCTTTAAACTACTCAACAATTTTATTTCACCATAGGAATCATTTCGATATATCTCCCATTTTAATGGGGTGTATCACATTTCGAGAAAAACAAATTAGCCATAAAAGTTTCCCATTGAAACCAAAAGTGATTTGATACAAAACATAGGTTTTAACCAAGTATATAGTTAATTTTTTCAAATATATTTTTAATAAAATGAAAAATATTCAATGTAAAACACATGCACATTAACATATATTTGTGACAGTTTCCCTTCTTTCCAACTTAGTGGACATCCTTCTAGAAAAATCCCTTTTAATGAAGCAGATATATCCGTAGTGATCCACTGATATTTGTTCACAAACAACTCTTCCATTTTGGACTTTTATATCTTAAAACTATGCTCATGAATTTATGCATCTACATTTTTAAACTACTTGAAACTATTTTATTACACCATAGTAATCATTTCGATATATCTCCCATTTTAATGGGGTCTATCACATTTCGAGAAAAATACATTAGCCATAAAAGTTTCCCATTGAAACCAAAAGTAATTTGATACAAAACATAGGTTTTAACATTATATAGTTAATACAATTACAAATAGATTCTTAATAAAATGAAAAATATTCAATGTAAAACACGTGCATTAACATATAATTGTGATATTTTCCCTTCTTTCCAACTTAGTGGACATCCTTCTAAAAAATCCATTTTAATGAAGCATATATATCCATAGTGATCCACTGATATTTGTTCACCAACAACTATTCCATTTTGGACTTATATATCTCAAAACTATGCTCATTGAATTTATGCATCTATATCTTTAAACTACTTGAAACTATTTTATTACACCATAGGAATCATTCTGATATATCTCCCATTTTAATGGGGTGTATCACATTTCGAGAAAAACACATTAGCCATAAAAGTTTCCCAAATTATTTTAGTCTGTCTATTGAGTGTTAACTTCTACAAGTTCTAAAGGCAGAGTATGTAAAGGGCCAGGTAGCCTTTGGATCTCATCTTTTCTCAAAGGTGACATATCCAATAAATGCCCCTACAGTCAATCTCTGTAACAGATCTAAATAGAATTTCTTCATTTTAATATCCATAAATCTCAAACACTTTAAGGCAAACTATGTACATGTGTCATTTCTCCCATAAATTCTTAGGAAAAATTTTTAAAGCATACATGTCATGTTGGCTTTCTACCATTAACTTTAAATCATGTTTTTTGTAAGTGCATAAAATAATTTTTCAAACCATGTAAATGTCGTTTCTCTCAAAATTTAAGGCCTAAAATTTGAACCTAAAGTGGTTGAACTCTCATAGGATTTTGAAATTTCATAGGATTTTAGTCTGTTTGTTGATTGTTAACTTATACAAGTTCTAAAGGCAGAGTATGTAAAGAGCCAGGTAGCCTCTGGATCTCATCTTTTCTCAAAGGTGACATATCCAGTAAATTCCCTTACAGTCAATCTCTGTAACAGATCTAAGTATAAGTTATTCATTTTAATATCCATAAATCTCAACCACATTAATGCAAACTGTGCACATGTGTCATTTCTCCCATAAATTCTTAGGCAAAGTTTTTAAAGCATACATGTCATGTTGGCTTTCTCCCATTAACTTTAAAGCATGTTTTTTATAAGTGCATAAAATAATTTTGCAAACCATGTAAATGTCATTTCTCTCAAACTTTAGGGCCTAAAAATTCAACCTAAAGTGGTTGAACTCTCATAGGAATTTGAACTTCCATAGGATTTTGGTCTGTCTGTTGAGTGTTAACTTCTACAAGTTCTAAAGGCAGAGTCTGTAAAGGGCCAGGTAGCCTCTGGATCTCATCTTTTCTCAAAGGTGACATATCCAGTAAATGCCTCTACAGTCAATCTCTGTAACAAATCTAAATAGAAATTCTTCATTTTCATATCCATAAACTTCAACCACTTTAAGGGAAAATGTATACATGTGTCATTTCTCCCCTAAATTCTTAGGCAAATATTTTAAGCATACATGTCATGTTGGCTTTCTCCCATTAGCTTTAAAGCATGTTTTTTGTAAGTGCATAAAATAATTTTGCAAACCATGTAAATGTAATTTCTCTCAAACTTTAAGGCCTAAAAATTGAACCTAAAGTGGTTGAACTCTCATAGTATTTTGAACTTCCATAGGATTTTAGTCTGTCTGTTGAGTGTTAACTTCTACAACTTCTAAAGGCAGAGTCTGTAAAGGGCCAGGTAGCCTCTAGATCTCATCTTTTCTCAAAGGTGACATATCCAGTAAATGCCCCTACAGTCAATCTCTGTAACAAATCTAAATAAAATTTCTTCATTTTCATATCCATAAACCTCAACCACTTTAAGGAAAACTATGTACATGTCATTTCTCCCACAAACTAAGTGCATAAAATTCATTTCTCCCACAAACTAAAGGCTTCCTCCCATTAATTCTAGATATGAATTCTACCATAAACTTTTTAAGTCAAACTTTAAGATAAACCATGCACATGTAATTTATCTCATGCACATGTGTCATTTCTCCCATGAATTTGCAATAAATGTCAATTTAATATATATTTTTATTGAATTTTTTTTTTTTTTCAGAGATAAAAGAACCACTAAATATGGTTTAAAAATGGAAATTATGCATAGATGTTTCTTGATATCCCAATCCAGGGAAAGTAGTGTTTACATATGTGCTTTCCAATATTGCGACTAGAAAAGTCATCCAAAGGAAAATGAATATACCGAGAAGAACAAAAAACAACGAGGCATATTATATTGGATTGATAGAAGGCTTGGGAACAGATATGGAGTATGGATCAAATGGAATTGTAGTTTTCACCAATTCTGAACTTTTGTGCAACCAAATGAATGGCGTGTACCAAGTTAAGAAGGAGAGGCTAAAAGAACTGCATGGAATAGCAAACAATATTGTTAGCCAATTTCAATTTTTTAGTATAAGACATTGTACAAATGTGAATAATATGTCTGTTGATCTATTGCGAGGGGCAATGCAAATTCAGGATTCATCTATCAAAGATGAATTAATAGATGAATTAGAATTATACAGGACAATGTCAATACAAGATTCATCTCTCAAAGATGAATTAGTTTTGAGACGCTCTTCTTCAAAAATTCAAGATTCATCTCTCAAAGATGAATTAGTTTTTAGACGCTCTTCTTCAAAAATTCAAGATTCATCTCTCAAAGATGAATTAGTGTTGAGACGCTCTCCTTCAAAATTTATTGATGGACATTGTAACATATCTTGGATATGTATGTGTTTTGTATTTATAAATGCGTCTTTTTTAATGACGATGTGTTTTTTTCAATTATATACCAAGTGTGCTCCCACCACACCATGTAAAGCGCAACTTGGTGAACTTCAAATTTGTAACAAGTGGTGAACTTCACATTTTTATAAAATTAAAATGCAGGGACTTCAACAATTTTTTGTTTAAATGGAGTTTCACTTCTTTTTTAATGACAATGTGTTTTTTTCAATTTTATACCAAGTGTGCTACCACCATGTAAAGCGCAATTTGATGAACTTAAATTTTTTATAAATTTGTTAGCCTCTCTCAAATAGCAATAATAAATCCAAAATAATAATTAAATTAATTAAATATTCCAAGTTAGGAATATGTGCCTAACTCTTGGGTTGTTCCTCAAATACTGGAGTTTGTTTAGGAACTCCTATCTTAGTGGGTTTTTGGTGAGAAATTATCTCAACCAAAATATTCTAAGATAGCACGGACTATCTTCTCTCATCTATTTAAATTGTAAATTAAATTCTTTTAATAAGAGAGATTACATGAGGAAGCCATGAGGCTTCTCCCTTTTCTGCCTATATTTTTGTGTATGATTTTATGTGTGTTTTTTCTGTAATGTTTCTGAGTTAATTTAATTTGTAACATGTGGTATCAGAGCAATGATCCATGTCTATTAAAGTTGAAGAAGTTGCATAAGGAGCGGCTAAGGAGCGGCTGCGCTGAAGAAGCTGCATGAGCGTGATCGCCGGATGGAAAGCCGAGCTGTGAAGCTTCAGGCGTGCTGACCTGAATCGATTCTCTTGCACAGCCGAAGAATATAGGATGTGGAGCTCCCTGGTGCAAGAGCCGAATCGTTGCGCTTTTCAACATTGTCCAGCGCGCATTAGTGTGACGGTTTGCAGTCACTCTCCACGCATTAGTGGATGAGGATCTCATTAATTCGATGGAGCATGGAGCTGTAGCTATGGAGGCCAAGAAGACTTAACTCTTCATCATAGAGATTCAACTCTCACACTTACAATAATTTATAGCATACTGTAATTTTTGAGCTGAGCGCATTAGTGAATTAATTCAGAATGGAGCTGAGCGCAAAGGGAGAAGTCTGAAACAAGGGAAATGCAACCAAAATCCAGTGATTTGAAGAATTAAGGAACAGTCATGGTAAGTTCTTCAACAAATTTTTTAAAATGTGTGCATGCTAAGACTTTAAAGAACCAGCGTTTTCTGAAGTGGATTCTGCATTCTGGCATCGATTCTGCATTTTGGCATCGATTGTGGTATGAAAGTAAACCTGAACCAGCGTTTTGAAGTTGCCTTTGAACCATCAATTTGTGACATCGCTTTCTGCTCTTTCAAGTTTTCATATCAATCGATTATGTAAATCATTGAAAACAGCCTTTTTAAAAATAGTTTGCCATCGTTTTCTAAATAGTTTGCACGCGCTGTAAAATGCTGGTCCTTCCCTACCATAACGCTGGGTCAGCATGTTTGATAGAATTCACCAGAATTTAAGTTGCCATTTCCGCCCAGAAATGAAGCACGCAGTTTGGTTCAGTTAACCAGCATTTCTGCGTTCAGTTAACCAGCATTTACAGCGTTTTCAATCACTTGATTCATTAGGTTAAATGATTTGTTCATTTGGTTCTAACCATTATCCTCAGCGTTTTAAATCATTTGGTTTAATTGGCATCAATCTAGTGTTTTAATTGGCATCGAATTCTGCATATAACATATTGTAATATTGGCACCGAATTTTGCACTTTCATGTGCACTTTTGGCAGCGTTTAAGTGTAATTCAGCATTTGATTTTTGTTTCACAAGAACCATTTGTGCACTTTTCATTGAACGAAAGGAAGCGATTCAGTTATGCTTCCACCTCAGTTCCATTTTGTTGGTGGCCAGCCTTTTTTAAAGAAGCGTTGAAAAAAATTGACCAGCGTTCAATTTGTGTTTTTTTTATATATGTCGATGCCAGCACAGCTAGCCAGCATTCGATTGCATTAAAACAGCATTTGCACCGTTACTTCCACGAGAGCAGAACCTGCAATTTAGTGAAGCTGTTTTTTTTTAAAGATCAACTGGAAGATTTATCCGAAACAAGTTTTTTCAGAAATTGTTTGCGTTGAAATCTGCAGAAAAGGGCGATGAACCTCTCGATCATTGCAACAAAGTGTTTTTGGTCCGGAGTTTAGCATGTGAGTGTGCCCAATCATCACCGTATGTAGATACGTGAACGGCTCTTTGAGGTAGTCATGTGCATTGAAATACTCCATTTTGAAAAGTTTTTTGAGAAGTTCCTCTCGTGTTATTTCATAAGGTAAAAAAAATAATTATTTGTGATGAAGGTCTTCCATTTAATGGTTAACCTTGTGTATTTCATGAGAATACCTTTAAACATAGTGGAGCTTAAAATTATAAGTGGCATGATCGATAAGGATCGGAGCTTTATATTTGGCACACAAAAGCATAATTTCATTTCTTAAAAAGGAAATTTACTTTTTGAGAAGCATTTATTTTTTTTGTAATAAGTGGGAGGAGAGATAGTATGAGTGTAAAGCTCATGAGAGAGAATAAGTGGAGACATACTTATATTGTTAAGTGAATAGTGGATAATGTTAAGAGAGGAGTGGAAAAGAGAATTATTCCACTTTGCACATTTTTTTTTGGATTCAAGAATTTGTAACAAAAAATTGGAGAGATAAGGAGTATTTGTAATTATTTTTTTGGAGTGATAAGTTGTCTTTTGTAATTTGGAGAGATAAGGAGTGTTTCCATTTATATTTGGAGTGATAAGGGAAAGCCATTGTTGTAATTCAAAGTATTGTTTTACTTTGAGAGAGATCGTGTCACTATCCATTCAGATTTTGAAGACAAATTGCTTCAAAGGGTTGTCAGCTTGACATTATCATTGCTTCAGATGATGTACTCGGTGATTAATAAAGATATCATTTTTTTGTGTTGATGTGTCCTAGATCCGCCCGAAATTGAATAAGGGGATCTAAGGTACACTATGTGTGTTTGATGGTGCATGTTTTTTTTTATGGCTTCATGTTGTTGTTTTTTATCTGTGTCTAATTGTGACACATCAATAATTTCATCACATACATGAAATTCAATATCAGCAAGCACAACACATAACGAAATAGCTGCGAGATCAACACATGCATCTGCACAAATCGAAGATTGTCTACATCAGTGTTTTAAATCAACAAGCCAATTCACTTAATCAAGTTCATGTACCTGCACACTCATCAGCGTTGTTATACATTGTTTTCAGAACTTGTAATCAAATTCATTATGTTATGTTAATCATTAAAAATTCATTGTTAATGAATTTTTAAGAAGACAAGTGAATTCATTATTTTAAAGTGAATCATTGTAAGCTTTTTTGGGTGCATTGTCGACAGTGTTCGACACCTTTCCTTTACACAAAATCAATTGAGTACATGAGTTTTTTCAAACAAGCAACAAGTTTACATCAAGCGAGCGTGGTTATTCATTGAAGTGAGCGTAAAATCATCAAGTAATTCAAGTGAAGCATTCAAGCACACGCAATCGTCATCAAGCAAGCGTGAATTCCAAAGTTTCAGCAAGACAATTTTACAACTCTAGCAAGTGCAATCAGCAACAAATCAAGCGAGCGTGCTATTCAAGCCACATTCAAGCAAGCTTGTCATTCAAGTGAAACAGTTCAAAGAACAACATCTCCGACAAGAGAGCCTGATTCAAAGTGCGCAAGTTCAGATGGTGCAACATATTCAGTTATTAAACATTCTTCATATTTTGATCATCTCCAGTGATGAAGACATGGTGCACGTCAGCAAAGACACTCTTGCTGATCTTTCACAGCATCTACAACAAACACATGAAACTATTGAGTTTCTTCAGCTCGAGTCACAACTTCAAAGGATTGAATTGCAAGAAAAGAATGATACTTTCAAGTCTTTGAACCATCCAGATGATAAGTCTTTGCACAATCCAGATGATAAGTCATTCATTCAGCCAGCTTCAAGTGTCATAGCTGTTCCAGATCCAATTTCTTCCAAGCCCATCATCAGGCCCTGGGAAGAAATTCAAAATAACAAGAATCGACGAGGCTTAGGATATGTCCAAGATGATGACAACTTACATATTCCCGCTTATTCCAAGCCCATTCAGTTCGTCAGTGCGAGATTTCTTGAACAGATCCCCTCAGCACATTCAGAGACAGTTGCAGACAACCAGCAGTGTATGCAACCCAAAGTTGTCGAAAAAGAGAATTCCACACAACCTGAAGTTGAAGACAAACCGAAATGTTCTCATTGTCAGAGAACCGGTCATATGGAAGATCAGTGTTTTGATCTCCATCCCTGTCACCATTGTGTCAAGTGAAATCATTCCTCAAAAAAATTTCGCAATCAACACAAATCAGAGAGATTGAAGATACATTATGAATGGATCGACTCTTGGGAATGGTCATCCATAGTTAAAAGATTGTTTCAGTTCTACAACCGCATACAATCACACATTGTGCAGCCAACAGTGAAAAGATGATGGTACTCTCCTGCAGTTGAATGGGGGAGTACAATAGTGTAAAACTCCTACAACTGAAGGGGGGGGAGCTCAGGAATATTTTACAGAGAAGTGTCTCTCCTTTCAGTTGACAAAGGGGGGGAAATGTCAATGAGATTGACAGTGGTTGTCAAACTGAAAGTCTCGACACAACCAGCAAAAGAAGCTAGTGGGCATCTTCAACAGCCAGTGGGCATCAACAAATTTTCCAGTGGGCAGTCGACAGCACAGAAGCAGTGAACAGGTTTTCAGCACAGCAAAAGAAACAGTGAGTTGTTTTTGTCATCATCAGCCAGTGGGCTTTGAAAAAATTTTGTCAGTGGACAAAGGATGCTGCTTTCATGCAAAGGACAGATGGATCCTTTGGCAACTTGGCACTTCATGGAGTTTTCAAGCATAATTCAGAGATGAATCAGACATATAGCTGACTCATGGTCTCTTCAGATTGCAGTTTTTCAGCATCCAGCTTTGGCGGTTTTTCAGGCAATGTTTTTTGAGGATCAAGATGAGAACTTGGAAGATGGTTCCTCGTTATTATTTTGGATTTGTAATTGAAGGGGGAAATGTTAGCCTCTCTCAAATAGCAATAATAAATCCAAAATAATAATTAAATTAATTAAATATTCCAAGTTAGGAATATGTGCCTAACACTTGGGTTGTTCCTCAAATATTGGAGTTTGTTTAGGAACTCCTATCTTGGTGGGTTTTTGGTGAGAAATTATCTCAACCAAAAGAGTCTAAGATAGCACGGACTATCTTCTCTCATCTATTTAAATTGTAAATTAAATTCTTTTAATAAGAGAGATTACATGAGGAAGCCATGAGGCTTCTCCCTTTTCTGCCTATATTTTTGTGTATGATTTTATGTGTGTTTTTTCTGTAATGTTTCTGAGTTAATTTAATTTGTAACAAAAAAAATTTGCTTAAATTGAGTTTCACTCATCAATTAATGCTTTGAAAGTTGTGTTTTACATAATTTGTGTATACTAAATTACATTAATTTTCTGAAATTTATTTTGAATTTATTTTAAATTAGTCATTTAAAAAAAAAAATTGTAAATGTCCACCGTAGATATATATATCATGGAGGATGAATGACGAAAATCAACAGAATCTCATATCTCTACGAGAGAGGGGGATCAAGGATCGAGGGATGTTCATGGTATTTAAATATAATCTTAAATCTCCATACATATACATACATGTATGTACATATGGAATTGATTTTTTATCAAATTTGTGAGTTAAATTACTTGTTAATAAGTTTCATTTTTTATTTTTTAGGAGCTAAGAGGAGAAGGGTCTCTACTCCATCAATGGAGCATGCCCATGGTTCACCTACTCGTGGTATGGTTCACGCAATTTAATCAATAAATATGTACGTGTATTTATATGTATGAATGTATTTTTCAATTGATTATAAATTTGTATTTGTTTATGAAGCTTCTCTCTCGTCTCGAGAGGTTGGTGGTGGTTCAAATCCCCTTAGAGGGCCATCAATAAGTACTAGTAGGTTGCGTGAAGGTGGTGATATTTATTCCCCCGGAGGCCTATCAACAGATGGTCGTGTTGGTTCTCAGCAGGTTCTTTCTGGTTCTGAACAGTCTCAGGTTGGGCAAGATGCTAGCCAACCACATCGAGGTTGTCATCAATTTGAATATTTTTTTCATTCAATTTGTAAAAATTTGTTTACATGTGTTTTTTCTAATATAAAAAGTTTTATATTTTGATGCAGAGGCTGAAAATGCTCCAAATATTGTTCAAAAAAGACGTAGGGCAGAACGCTTCATTCAAGAAGAAGGTTGTCCACCCACCACAACTTATCCGGCCGACATTTCCGATATACCATGGGAAATAAACATGCAACAATGCACCTTAGAAAGGTGTCAACATCTTCATGCAAAATTGCAGAGAGATCTCGTGTCTTTGACTCTACCTGTTGAGAGTCGACAAAGCTTGGAAATAGTTACACATTCTTTAGGCCAACTAGTAGATGTGTATCGAAATCTTGGGTCAACCACTGATACTTTTGTGGATGTCATAAGAAAAAGAAAGGAAACAATGATGGGTCCCGATAAATGGGAGGTTGTTAAAGAAAGAGTTACAACAACAATGGCAAAGTCTATGTTTAATTTGAAATAAGGGTCGAAAAGAAAGATGTTGAAGGTGCAATATTTCAAGCACCCTGATATAGCTCACTATTTGTATGATAGACATCTTGCGGCTTATGGAAGACTCCCATGGAACGATGAGGTTCCGCTTTATTTTTCAAAATTATTTTATGCAAAATTATTTTTGCAAATGAAACCCAATTACAATGACCTTCCCTCTAAATTTTCTGGTCGTGAGAAAGGTCGATTGTGTGACCATAGGGGTGCTAGGCGTGATGCTGAGTTGCCTCGTCCTGAGCCACCATTGGTTAGTTGGCCTGTTCGTGTCAAAAAAATTCGGTCATATATGGAAGCCACTTCTCAAATTAGTCGAGATGCAAGGGATGCCATCATCGACAATGTTCACAGTGAATTGGGTGGAGTCGATGTTTGTCTGAATCGACAGAGAGCACATGAGAATACACACGCCAATTTTGTGTATTATAGAGATGAAGAGATTGAAAACATGAGTGTTGAATATCTCAAAACATATGCAAAGAATTGTCGCAATGGTTGGCATGACCTAATTGTTCATGAGGAAGAGGGCATGGGAACGGTATGTGTTAATGGTTAGGGTTCAATTATTTTAACACATGTACAATTTGTAACAAATACATATATGTACATAAATTTATCTATATACATTAATCTAACAAAAATGTATCATTATATATGTTAACACCATTTGCAGTTGTCACGCTTGATGAATGAAGAAAATGTTAATATCACGTTCGGGGCCTCTGGTTCAAACAATCAAGATGGGTCTCACCATCAAGATATGTTGGCAAATGTTAGTGCTTTTTAAGTGATATTTTTAAAATAAATAATTATGCACACATGTATATGTACATATATATAATAAAATGTTTTAACAGATTCCGATTATGTCCGATGTTTTTGGGATGGTGGTACCTTCTTCTTCCTTGGGAGATGTACCTTCTACTTCCTTAGGAGATGTGCCAGATCCACAACAAGTATGGACAATTTTTCACTTTTAAAATTTATGTTTAAAGTTATATATTCCACCTCAAAAATTTCCATTAAAAAATGAGTTATATCTATATCTTAAGTTATTTTAATTTTTTTGAATTTTAGGTTTTTGGAGATTTTCTTTTTGAACCACTCTTAGGAGATGTGCCAAATCCGATAGCACGAGTATTCAATTTTTCACTTAAATATATATATGTTTTTAAATTATAATTTATAAATTGAAGCTTAAAATTTTTATTATAAATTGAGATCTAGAGATTTTGAGTTATTTTAAATTTTATGAATTTTAGGTTTTTGGATATTTTCTTTTGGAGCCTCTCTTAGGAGATGTGCCAAATCCACCTACAGAAGTATAAAATTTTTCACTTAAATATATATGTTTTTAAGTTATAATTTATAAATTGAAGTTTAAAAGTTTTATTATAAATTGAAGTTATATATATATATAATTGTACATGTATATTGTACAGTTTATTGTTGGAGATGTTCCCATGGGGGAAGTTGTAGCAGACGAGCAACAAATGGAGATGGAACCTCATGAGGTATTGCATGATTTTTTTTATATTTTGTTTTTTACATGAAGTTCTATATATTCTCACTCAATTTTAAAACATCAAATTTTAATGTTTGTACACATTGTGTACAGGTTCCCCATGCTTCGCAGGATAGCTCACGAATTGAGACTTTGCTGGGAAAGACACTACATCCATCTGTATTTGATGGATGATGCACATGCACACGTGAAACATTATATTTTCAATATATTTCTAGTCTTAAATTTATTTTTTTATATATATCTAGATGCAGTCATATATAACTGTATACTTGAAACTTGTAAGATCTACAAATTTTGGACATATTTTATGTGAAATACATTTGGTACATGTGAATGTGATATATAATGTTTTCAAAACTTAAGTTTTGGATGGTTGAACTACATTTGGCATTGAAGTAATGTTACAGTGTTATATATAATTTTTTTTGTTTTCAAAACTCAAGTTTTGGATGGTTGAACTACATTTGGCATTGAAGTAATGTTCCAGTGTTATATATAATTTTTTTTGTTTTCAAAACTTAAGTTTTGGATGGTTGAACTACATTTGGCATGTGATGTGAAGTAATGTTGTGTTAAAAATAATTTTTTTTGTTTTTAAAGTGTTCTGGTTGAACTACATTTGGCATGTGAAGTAATGTTACTTGATACTTGATATTTGTGATCTATAATGTTTTGTTTTTAAAACTCAAGTTTTGATACTTGTGATCTATAATGTTTTATTTTTAAAAAGTTTTGATACTTTTGATCTATAATGTTTTGTTTTTATAACTCAAGTTTTGGATAGTTGAACTACATTTGGCATTTGAAGTAATGTTGTGTCATAATTTGTTTTGTTTTTAAAACTTAAGTTTTGGATGGTCAAGAACTACATTTGGCATGTGATATAATGTTAAATGCTTTTATTGGATAGTTGAAGTACAATTGGCATGGCATGTGAAGTAATCTTGTGATATAATCTAAAAGTTTTTAAAACTCAAGTTTTGGATGGTTGAACTACATTTGGCATGTGATTATGATATTATGTTTTGTTTTTAAAATTCAAGTTGTCCTTTTCCAAACAACAAAAAAAATCACATGAATATATGTACATGTAGAAATTATTTTACACATGTTTAAATATATATGTTAAAATGATTGAAGTACAATATATATATATATATATATATATATATATAAACAATCATAAGATTCTAGGTCTTCTTAGATGTGTTGAAAACAATCATAAAATTTTTTAAATGCAATCTATAATGTATATATATCCAGTACGTGCAACATTTTTCATCAATGCATGTATAGAAAAGCTACTTTCAGTTAATTCCATTCTAGAAAATATATATCCAGCACGTGCAACATTTTTAATCAATGCACATAGAAAATCTATTTGAATAGTTAATTTCTTTCTAGAACATATATATCCAATACTTCAACATTTTTCATCAATGCCAATAGAATTTAGCTACTTTTCATCAATGCCTATAGAATTTAGCTACTTTCAGTTAATTTAATTCTAGAACATATATATTCAGTACGTGAAACATTTTTCATCAATGCACATGGGAAAACTACTTGAACAATTAATTGCATTCTAGAGTTCATGTATATATCCAATACGTGCAACATTTTTCATCAATGCACATAGAAAAGCTACTTTCAGTTAATTGCCTAGAACATATCCGACCATTGAATAGAAAAATTTTGTACTATTTTCTATCAGGAATAGAGATGTGGGTCAAATCCCACCAAGAGTCGCAGAAGTGCTCCGAGTCTCCTGAAAGGAATCTTCGTACAAAAGTATACTGTGGATGATTTATTTACATTGTGGATACTTTTTACCAAAAAATACCACGAGAAAAAATGGTCACATTCAGTCCATGTATATATCCAGTACATGCAACATTTTTCATCAACCACATAGAAAAACTGCTTTCAGTTAATTGCATTCTAGAACATATATATTTAGTACGTGAAACATTTTTCATCAATGGACATAGTAAAACTACTTGAACAGTTAATTTCATTCTAGAACATATATATATATATATATATATATATATATATATATATATATATATATATATATGCAACATTTTTCATCAATGCATGTATAGAAAAGCTACTTTCAGTTGATACTAGTGTGCATTTACCAAAACAATTTGTACATGTGCAAACACTTGTACAAATAACATAACAAGGCAGCTCAATTTTTAGTTGAGTTATGGAAGTTCTAAAACATGAATCCAAAGAGAAGAAATTGTTGGGCAGTTCAACCAAAAAAATTCCAATGGAATGCCATATTCAATTATCCGTTCATGATCGGATTTTGACATTTTCCATTTCTTAATTTTCATTTTTTTCTTTGATTGAACCTCTATAAACTTTATGCATGCTGCACACACCAAGTGACTATATTGACAACTTATGACATCAGGTTCATAGTCTTCAAAGTAAACAAAATCCCCACTTTGATTAGTTTGTCTGAAAAAATAACCTTTCAGTATAATAGATCCTCTTTCATTGGAAACCCGTGATCATTATAGTTTTCTAATAATTTCATTTTTCGTTTAGTGAAATGCATCAAATAATACTTCACATTTTCATCGTTGTCAGTAGGTGCAATTACAGCAGAAACATCTCCTGCACAATAAAACAAACTTAACAAACTTATGTATTTAAATTTATTTCTAGATCTTTATCATTTGAAAGGAATTCAAATGTTACCTTCTCTACCAAGATCAGAAACTCGATCACCATCAGATGATATTGTAGTCTCCTCTGATTGCATTTCTTCAAACATTGCAATGGAAATTTTGCCCTTTTTATTTAGCTCTGTATGTTTCCAATATTTTACATACATTTTGTTTTCACAAACGTCATTGGATTTTGTGTTGTCTATGCAAACATGACAAAAATAAGAATATTTTCTTTTATCCAATGCAAACACATTTCTAGACAATTTTTTTTTAATTGAATGCAATTTTTGAGTCCCTTTTATTGTTTCAACGTCATTTCCAATTGATCTATCTACATCTTCGATCCAAATATGCCAAAAAAACCTTTATATGGAAAATTCAAAGAAGAATGTAAATATGATATCAAAATACCATCAAAGATAATCATTGTGATAAATGTACATTGTTTAAAATTAGATATCCAATAAAAATTAAATTGAACGTACCTTCACACTTCCCTTGATTAGTTAGTCTCATGGCTTAGAGCAGCGATGCACCATTGAACAAATTCTTTAGCGTCCACAAGTCGGCTTGCAGAGGGATTCATTTTATATCTTCAAAGTGCTCGTTTTATGCATGCCCCTACATCGTCATGTTCTCCTTTTGCATGGCTAGTCTCAAATAAATTCCATCAATGTTAAATGCAGGTTTTCTTATAAAGACAACACAACCAAAAGAATGATCGCGCAGATTTGAATTGACCTGCGCATCCATCTGACCATATCCAATGTTCATTGAATGTTATTCCACGACTTTTTAAGGAGTCATAAATCTTTCCAAAATAGTGTTCTACAAAATATGTATCATGTGTATGATCGTCACTGATATAAAAGTGATATTCTTTAATAACATGTTGATTTTCACTGGTGCTTTCTATATGATCGATGTTTTATTCAGCATGTCTATATAGAATATGGACGAGCATGGAGACTTGGTCAGAATGATAGTATTCACTCTGAATTTATTTTTGTGGAACAAATGTGTAGTTTTTTGCAAAATCAATTACAGAAAAAATGGTCTGTGGTGAAAAAACTTCACGGGATTTTTTGAATTTCAAGTCTTGCCATCGAGCTCTATGGGAATGCTTGGTGTATTTATAATTTTCTGCCTCAAACTTTCTCCACAAGTCTATCACAAAAATTTCTTCTTCTCGTAATTCAATTCTGTTAGCACTATTTGCACCTTGAATTGATGTATGGATATATTCACATATCTTCCATTTCACTTTCATTTTGGACAATGATTGATCATTTATATCAGTACGATATTTGTTTTGAAATTTAGTCAAATTTCCACAATCGTCGCATTTTTTACCACCAACACATTTATTTTCGTAAAATAGTTCATCGCGGATATCGAATCACGGACAGTGGAAGGCGGAGGTGAATCTTTCCAAAATGTTCTACCAAAATTAAGGAATGTGTCATAATATAACTCAAATTCCACATGATAACGACAACAACAAGTGTCGCGTACGGTGATAGGTTTTACATACCATGGTTTTTGTTGAACAAAACCACTGATTGAGACATGAATTTCACGATTCTCTTCTTTGAACTTGTTGAACAACTCTATCTGAGTGGTTTCCAAGAAATGTTTTTCATGTTCTTCGTACTGATTTCATTCTATTCTTCTTCGCATCACATGCTTTGCAGTTGACGAAACACGCGAATTTTTTTTCCAATATTCATATATTATTTTTTTAACATTTTCTCCAAGTCTATCTTCATATGGTTGCCTACAAATAGCTCTCCAACAAGCGAGTTCATCATTTACATCTATTTGCAACCGAAATTTCCAATGTTTGTGCAAAGTTTTTCGTGAGCTTCCTAATGCTCGTGCCATAGATTTTACCAAGAGATTCTCTTTAGTACTTGATGAAACCACTGCCATATGTATTTCTCTACGTACAACTGAAACATTTTTCTGTCTAGATATTCTAATTGAATTTATAGCACTATTTATATTTTGTATCACATTTTGACCCTTCGATTTTAGTCCCCCGGGACCTTGACAGCAACATGCCGAAGCGAGCCGGGATGTCAGCCACCACGATGTCCATCACCACACTTTTTGCTGGGATTTGGGCCAAATTGGCCACCAAATCCTTGATCATTCCCAGGCATTTAACTCTTTTGGAATCAAATGAATAGAGGTCCTTGTATGGACGGGTGATTTGTAATCCTAGTTGTTCCATGACTGACAAAGGCAATAGATTATGGGAAGATCCTGAATCTAACATATAGTTATGTAATAGCAGGTCATGAATCACTAGAGACACATAAAAAGGAGGAGTAGAAGCATCTAATTCCTCAACATGGGGGCCAAACACAACCATGGGTCTTTCTTCTTGAAGGTTGAGACTATCTGGGATGTGTGTTGCTTCTGGAGGGAGCACGAAAGAGGTGACCTGGGACTGATATGCAGGCTGCTTCAACAATTCAGTCAAGGGAACTAGGATTTTGACCTTCTCAAGCTCCTTTTGTAGACTAAAGGCAGGAGAGGACTATTCTGTTGTGACCTCCTTTGACTCTTTATTTTCGGCCACGGGTTTGGCTTCTTTTGACACAGACTTGGCATTAGGGGGAATGGCTACTTTTGAAGAGGAAGGAATTTGATCATTAGACTGCAAAGGTTCGTTTAGAGGCCTCTTACCTTTGTCTGTGACCTTTTGCATTGTTGACTCCTTCTGAGTAAGTGCTTCCTTCTGGGGTGGCTCTTCTTCCTGATCTTGGGTACGAGTCCTTTTCCTTGAAGATCTAAGATAATATCTTCTATTGAACTGTGCTTGCATGAAATCAACAAATTTCTTACAATAGTCATCAATCTCTGGGTCTTATGTGCCTCTAGCCTTCTCTTCTTCTTGTAATGAGATCTCGGTTCCATCACTTCCTTGCAAGGGGCATTCTACTCCATCATTATTCTAAAAAGCAAGATATGCACCCTCCTGTCCATAGGCAGTGTCTTCAGTAGGACCATCTACTGTGCCTTCCAAATACAGTAGGTGTGGTACCTGATCTTGTTTCTCTTTCCGTTCCCTTTGCAGTATTTGCAGAGGTGGTTTCCTATACAAAGGATTGTAACCCCTATTTGGAGCATTCTGGAAATTCTTGGAGGATGAATTCTTGGCCTCCAATTCAAGTTTGACCAGCTTACTTGAAAGGTTCTTAATCATTTTGTTCATTTCTTCAATTCTGTTATTAGCTGAGTCTCTGTCTTGGCTAGAAGTAGACACCTCTTCTTTGCTCTTTCTTCTAGCATCATGTTTTGATTTTCCCTTTGATTTACCAGTGGAGGCAAAATTTTCCTCCAACTCTAGTGCATCTATTTGAGCATCATCCAGGGTGGTAGGCTTTCTTTCTCTCAAAGAGAAACCGAATTCTGAGTCAAAATTTGCTACGAAAACAAATTTAGCAGCGGTTTGATGAAGTTTCATATCAGCAGGAAGACTCAAATACAATTTATTAAACCTCTTGATGAACTCTGACACTCCTTCGTTATGTCTTTTCTTGAGTGTGTTAAACTTAGTAAGACAATGTCCATGATCTTTCTTCTCCCCCCATTTTCTAAGAAAAGTATCCTCCATTCCTTCCCAAGTGGTGATGGAACGGTCTCCTAATGTCTTAAACCATTTTCTAGCTTCACCATCAAGAGATTGAACAAATAGTCTCAAGACTACGTCTAGGTGTTCCACATTAAAGTTCACTGCAAAAGAGAAGAAAACCTCAGGATGCTTTTCAGCTTCAATCTCATTTTCCCCATTGAATTGGGGTAAGATCTTCAGATAGTCTTGTGGCATATCATTCAACACTTGAAGTAATGCCAGGGGGGCATATTTTATTCAACAAGAATCCAGGAACATTGGCCATTGGGGGAGGTGGAATTAGTGCAAGGGTTTGGTGTGTAAAAGGAGGAGGAGGAGGTGGAAGTGAAGTATGAATGACAATCGGAATGTATTGGACAGTAGCTTGAGGTGTTGACGGGAACAACGGGATGTTAATAGCAGATAATTCGGTGACTTTTTTTACCTCTTTGACTTCAGGAGTAGGGTGAAAGGTGTAATATGTGGTATCTCTTGACTCAGCTTTACCTTTAATTCGAACCCCTCCCCGGGGTGGACTATCTGAGTAGTAGTCGGTATCTCCCACAATGGATTCGAGACCTTGCACTTGGGATACTTGACAAGAAGAGGATGGAAAGTATTCTAAAGAAAATTCAGGGAACTGAGTGTGGATGGATTGTCTTTCCCTCCAACTCCTTCTACGTAGGATCTTCTCTGGGTCAGACACAGAAGATGTCTTTGGCTGAGACGTATATGACCTCAGGTGTGGATTACGAGGAGCCAGGACTGCAAGTAAATTTTTCTGATAAATGAATGTGGAGTCGCCAAGGTGAGGGATCTAAAACTCTCAACACTCCATGCTCACCTTTCTGAAGAGTGAATAAATATTTTTTCGAGGCCCAGGGATTCAAATTTTCTTAACTGTTTACCCCGGCAACGGCGCCAAAAAGATGTTGTCGTTCCTAGAGACAGCCTTGAGTTGCGAAAGACCAGTGCCTAGGGAATCTTATATAGCAAGGAGCATATGATATAACATGGGAAGTTATCAGAGAAAGGCTCTCATGCTATCTCCTGTAAACAGGAAGGTTAATTTGAATGGGACCAAAACTTTCAGAGACTTGACACAGGGAAAGCAATACTGCAGAGGCAATGTGTGAAACTCAGATACAAATGTGTCATACAATTCAAAGACAGCTTACTGTAAAGAGGGTTGGGTTCTAAAATACCTCACAGAAATAAATAATCAGAAGGTGTTTACTGCGTATGAAATATTGAGATAATACTAACTGTCATTGAGATGATATCCAGATACAAATATCAACATGTAATGGGCTTACAAAATTAAGAATCCATACATGACAATAACGTTTTAAAAATAACATCCCATAGAAGCTAATATAGCAGAAGTATGGTTGAAGTGGAAAATGGAACAGTATATCACGCCTGAGCCATATTTAAAGCGCTTGACAGGTTCTAGCATGAGTGTCAACTAGGATAAATTCATACAAAAAAACCAGTGAGCCACTCACATTCCAGAACATGATACAAGAGAAATGGATGAAAACAAGATGAACAATTAAACTATCACATAAAGGGGAGAGTTACAAACTGTGAAGCACCCTAGACCAGAATCCTCATTAAAGATGGAACTCCTCCTCACTGAGACCCAACGGGCTCTGTACATTCATATAAAATTTCCACAAAAATGCATAAAAAATTCTCTCACAGCATATTTTTCTGAAAATCTGGAACCCTATACAATCTATTCTTGGGGAATTTATAGGAGAAAAACGAGTCACAGGAGTGGATGATGAACATTAAATTGATTCATTAAAACAGCATGGAGGATGTGTCCACGCCCGTATCGCTTAATGGCACTGCATTGTTGTATTTACTTTATAGTATGGCTGAGGGGTTTTTGGTAGGTCGATATCTGACCTCTGATGTCTTGTGAATTCCTTCTGGTTGTAAATCTCTCTGTTCTGCCTTCAGGAATTGGTGAACCGGGTAGAAAGTCTGCGGACCTCCATACTCCATAACTGTTAGTTCTGATAGTTGTTGAGCCCCAAGATTGTGCTTTCTTTCATCTTACTTTACATCATTTTCCTTTGTCCATTGTTATCCCAGACCCAAATGATCAATGAAATTAGTTAAAATTACTTTTAGAATGATTAACATGGCTAACTTGCTAAGTTTTGTGATTTTGTCA